>CAHIKZ030000237.1:857500-875000 GCA_903632075.3 Acanthosepion pharaonis | reverse complement strand
ACTCTACCTCTATTACTCAATCACAGTCTCTGCTCACTCCCTCAATCTCTCTCAATCTCTGTATCTTCTGACTGACTCAGGGTATTTAACGGCAGCAGTCCCAGTAACACTTTGGTCGAGTCCACTTATATCAAAAAGGGGTGGACCCCATAAGAAATATACCATCTCACGACAACCAGAATATTTTTCTTTTGTGTGCCGATCATGGCTCTCCAATCTCTTGTAGCTCTTAGCATTGTTCGTTTTATTTTACGATCCCTTCTGCTCTATGTTCTGTCATTCATTTACACAAGCGTGTTAAGTAGGTTATTCGCTGCTTTCTTTACTAACTTATCTTAGGGGTCCCTGTAAATTTCCCTTCTCTGTCTGCCATCAACACAGTGTCATCTGCGTATCCTATATTGTTAAGACTGTGCTCACTAGGCTCTCACGTCGTTTCCGACGTATGAGGATCAAGCAGTTTAGTTCTTAGAACCAGCAGCCACACTACCTGCACATATGATTTGATTATAGTGGTCAAGGCGGAACCAACCATAACTTTTTGGAAGAGCCGAATACAGAGAACTGGTGCAGAGTATGCCACAAATTCACAAAATGACCTTCCGCAGGTTTTCAATTCAGAGTTATCCTTCTCCTAGACCGATTGTCACCCAGAACTCTAGAACCTATTCTGTCCTGTTATTTGGCCATAGTTGAGGGGTGGGTAGCAGAAGAGATGGATTCATACATTTTTCAAGGGTGTTAGCACGTAAATGAATGTAATGAATTTTACTCGAATTTGAACTCGGCTATCTGATTCCTCGAACTGAACCGCAATACATTAGTCCACTGTGTTTCCATATATATATATATATATATATGGAAGCTTTAATAATAAAAAACAAAAAGCCAACAGTTAATATTAACTACGAACACGTCCAAAATGGGCTAACTGTGTTCGGAAAATAAAACATCTCGATAAAACTAAAAGCATACACACAACGCACACACCCAATTAAATAGAAAGCATCAAATCATTCTTGATAATGCATAAAGGTATAGCCAAAAGCGCACGGAATTATAGAAAATTTGGAAAGTTTCTACACAATTTGTGTCCCAAAAAGTAAACACTTCTTCGAACACATAAAAAATTAAATAAAAAGCTTAATCGTAGTATCTTGTCTATCGTTTTTAATGAAACATGTATACATGAAGGGTTGCTGCCTAAATATACAATATATATATATATATATATATATATATATATATGTGTATATGTGTGTGTGTGTGTGTGTGTGTGTGTGTGTGTGTGTGCGTGTGTGTGTTTGTATGTGTGTGTGGTGGGATTAAATATGAATATTGACAGAATGGTGAGATAAAGAAAAAATAAGAAACATTTATCAATATAAAATGTTTCAATTTTATTAGAATTTTCTGTGATGAAGGTTTAATAAATGTGAAATATGTTATATTGATAATCGTTTCCTATTTGCTTTTTATCTTATCATCGCCATCTATCTATCTATCTATCCATCTCTCTCTCTCTCTTTCTTTCTCTCTCTCTCTCTCCATATATATATATATATATATATATATATATATATATATATATATATATATATATGTACACACACACAAAACATATATATATATATATTTTTGTTGGATAGATGTGAGTTTGTGACCCTGGGTTTCACGCTTTAGCGATCGTCAGACAAACTGATTAATGTTTTAAAAAATTTGGGTTTATGTAGATTGCGTGTATTGGTGTTATTGTGGAAGTGGTGGGGAAATTTCGTCGTTTTGTCATTCATCGTACTAACGCAAACATCGATGTATGCAGACACATATACACATTGTCGTCCGTCGGCACTCAATAAGTACCGCATATAATATATAAATAATTATACATATATATATTTTTTATATTTATATACACTTTTCACACACACACACACACACACACACACACACACACACACACACACATGGACACATATATATATATATATATATATATATATATATACACTGTGTATTTTGTACCAATCCCTTTTAATACGTTTAATTGAACAATCTTAGTCTTTCATTCATACCCGCCATTTCATTCGACATGATATATTTTAAAAAGTAGTTTTCTACATCGAGTGCCTCTCGAGCCTTGAGTGTACTTTGTTATAAAAAAGCCGGTGTTGCGAATTCCTTCAGATAATATGCCTACTGTGGGAAACTTTAGTTAAATAGATGATGGCAACGGAACTAGAGTAAATGTGCATTCCTTTAAAGAGCATATTCTGACTTTTAGGACTTCTGTTGGTCATATTCTATACATTAGATTTACTCTTATTTTCTGTAAACCACAACAATGAGCTTGAAGCAAATCGAATATCGTATTATTATTATTATTTAGCAATTGTTTGCGTGCAAATTCATTGAGGGGTACCGAATTTATCAGGGTTATTTGGTCACCTGATTGAATTCTATTGCTTTTTGACTTTCAGGTTGAAAGGTTGAAAGGACATTCTTATCTCCGAGCAATATTCTTAATAATTTATATTATAGATCAGCGGTGTTCAAATTGAGGCCTGCGGGTCATTCAGAAACGCCCCCAATTTTTTTTCGTAATTGTCATATTTATCGCTTGTTCTGAATTGCAATATTACAGAAAAAGAAAAAAAAAAGATTCAAATACAGGGTGCAATAGGTAAATTGTCGCTATTTTATATTTTTAATTTCGCGCATGCGCGTTGCTTTTTTGATTTTTTTTTTTGACAATATAGTAGGGTCAGTTGGGCACCGTCTGTGAGAAAAAGAGCACCATGACGAAATTGACTCCGCCAGAAATTTGGAAATAGCATACTGTATTGCTTGACATTCGTACCGAAAGCTCCAATACGTCAATCTGAGGACAGTGTAGAGGATTGGGAAAGAGTTAGATGACATATCCAGTCAATATTATGCTGTTTGGAGTGATCACTAGTGATCACTAGTGATCACTAGTAATGGTGACGTTATGCCTCCATTCATCTTCCCACAGACTCAACACACCGAGGCTTACATCAAGTGCCTCGAGGAGGAAGTGCTGCCATAGGTCTAAAGGGTGTCTGTTGGAAGGTTCTGTGTCTGGCGACAGGACTCTGTATCCTACCACACAAGCAGTCATGGCTGTCAGACAATTTCTGCGACCACATCACCCGCTATGTCTGACCACCTAACTCCCCAGACTTGAGACCCCCTTGATTATTATGCATGGAGGCACAGTTGAACGAGAGACCAACAAAACACTTTGTAATACCAAAGATGAACTAAAGGTAACGATTATGGCAGCATTCTCCAATTTAAACAAGGAAACCGTCAAGAAAACTTGCGGGAGATTCCGAAGTCATCTGCAGGTCGTGATTGAAGACAATGGCGATTTTATTGAATAAATTTACTGTTTAATACTTTTAGTATTTCAAGATATTTCTGTGTAATTTTTGTAAATATATCTTAAAATGAGATGTCAGTGTTGTTTTCATTTTTTGCGCAATTTAAACGACAATTTATTGCATCCTTTAAAACATAGTCTTTTTATTTTTAAATCATTTCACGACCAACCAATGCAATCATGCCAGTAAGCCGCAAGGGGTTACTGAGAGGGAAGGAAACTGAGAAACGTTACTGAGGTGAAAGAACAATAAAAAAGAACAGAACTCAATATGACAGAAGTTGACGATTGGAATTGTATTTACATTTTTGAAAATTGTAGTTGACAGGAAAGCAAGAAGCTGGAAAGGAGTTTCATAGGAAAGAAATACGCGTGTGGAAATGGTTATCACAAAATTTATCGGAACTTTTTTCTTAATCTGTTCAACCCAAGCAAGTACATAAAGCCTTTAAGATGCAAGCGGTGGCTGAGAGTGAAATGAACAAATAAAACATTATTGAGAAGAACAATAAAAAGAACTGAATTCAAGATGACAGAAGACGAAGGTTAATGATGCATTTGCATTTATGAGAAATTGGAATTGACAAGAAAACAAGAAACTGGATGAGAGTTACACTGGTGAGAAGTACAACATAAGAAACTATTAGAAAATAACTTTAAAAAAAAAAAAAACAATTTCACTCCCAACCAAAGTAATAAAGCTACTAAGTCTTAGAGCGTGAAAGAAAAAACAGTGTTGAGAAATTTCATTATAAGAACAGCATTTAGAAAACAGAAAGACGACGGATGATTGACATTGCATATAAATTTTGAAAATTGCAGTTGACATTAAAGTAAAAAAAACCGGAAGAGTCCCACAGGTTAGAAGTGCGACAGAAGAAATCATTAGAATTAACTTGACCAATTTCAACTTTAAATAAATGATGAATTCGAGCTGCCAATCTAGTACTGCACTTAATTTCGTAAAGTCGATGTAACAAAAAGGAGAGCTCATTAAAAGAATTACCATGAAAACATTTATAGAAAAGGCACAGAGAAGTTACGTTACGGTGGTGGTAAGGCCGAGATGCCAGGTCAAGATCGAAAACATTGTCGATTCTTTGGGTTTTTTCAAGAATCTCAAGATACATAGCGTGACATCTGTAGTAAAATAGGACCAAGGGATCCCAACTTACCTGTGGCAAAGACTCCTCGATGTCCCATTGTCCCTGTCGGAGCCGCCATTTACAATTTAGGTAAAGCGCATGCGTGGCTCCAATGTTTTTAAGACTATCGCTAATTTGCATGTGTGGTGAAAAAACTGAATAAAATGGATTCCGCACAGACAGAAGAATGTACAGAACTTAACCTGCGCCGCCAATAATAATAATAATAATAATAATAATAATAATAATCAAGGCCAACCGCCCGGATATTGTTATTAAAGACCACAAACAAAAACGGTGCCTCCTTATTGATATGGCAGTCCCTGCTGACTGCAATGTATCTTTGAAGATATTCAAAAAGCTGTCAAAATACAAGGACCTTGAAATAGAGATCTCGAAACTGTGGCATATGGGAACATCAACAATCCCTGTTGTAGTTGGAGCCCTAGGACTGGTTGGAAAAGATTGCAGTAGACTAATTGAAGAGATTCCTGGAAGTCCATTCCTCAAGGAGATACAAAAAATTGTTCTGACAAGTACAGCCCACACTTTACGAAGGGCTTTATCTATGTAATTTTTTTTTTTTTTGTCAGTGGAAAGTGTCATGACGCCATTTCTAACCTTGTGTCCCTGGGCGAGACCCGGAAAGAAATGTGTAAACGCCAGAAATCAAAGAAAACAATAATAATAATAATAATAATAATAATAATAATAATAATAATAATAATAATAATAGTGCATAGATGAACGGTACACTTATAAAAGTCTAAGATAGATTCTTGTGAGTAAAACTGTTTAGGGATGGATACTTGCTTTAAATAAACCAATAAGGGTTGATAAGACATAGAAACAAATCAATCGATCCCCAAGATGACTATAAATATTTTTATAAATCAGAATATTTTAAATGTATCTGATTAAGAAGAATGTCGAAAATAAAACTAGCTTCTTTATTCTAGAGGCAATATCCTGATTTTTAACCAAAGATATGGAATTTGCATTTTATCTGAGAAAATCATTACCTCCAATAAATCGTTAATGTGTATTCTTACAATCCAAAATATGTTTTGGCTTTAAATAATCCAAAAAGGGTTGATAAGCCGTAAAAAAACAAAAACAAATCAAATACTCAGTCAATCCTCAGAGTAAATATAAACTTTTTTTTATAAATTACAATGCTTCAAACGTATCTGATGAACAAAAACCCTAAATAAAATTGGCTTCTTTATCCTAGAACGTAATACCCTGACTTTTAATCAAAGATATGGAATCTGGATTTTATCTGAGAAAATTATTTCAACCAACCAATCGTTAATGCAATATTCATTCACAAAAAATGAATTATTCTTAAAATCCCAAACTATGTTTTGGCTTTAAGAAATCCACAAAGGGTTGATAAGCTGTAAAAAACAAAAAAACAAAAAAACAAAAAACAAAAAAAAACAAAACAAATCAAGCATTCAGTTAATCTTCAGGGTAAATATAAACATTTTAATAAATCATAATGTTTTAAACGTATCTGATGCACAAAACAAGTCTAAATAAAATTAGCTTCTTTATCCTAGAAGGTAATATCCTGCCGTTCTATACCATGTTTCTTCTGGATGTAAGCGAACACGACATCCCTTTACTTTAATAACTCCTAGTTAACTTGTATTCTTGGAAAAGGTATTGGAATGGTTTCCCATTCTTTTCTCTTAAACTCTTCGAGGCTGGTAGTAAATAATGCGGGTTCCGTTTATGTTTCTGAAAATGTTTATAAAATATGTCCATTTGAAGAGTTTGTATTTTTGTACGCTGATAAAAAGAAATGAAAACTCTTGAATATTTTCATTTGCCTGACATTTTGGATATTCAGGTGAAATAATGTTGAGACACTCGAAACGAGAGAACAGCGAACCGTGTTCGAATTCGGTTGGGATCGTTACATTCGCTAAAATAACCTTGGGAAAGGTATGAATCCATCTCTTCTCTTCAGCTATTGTCTAAATAGAATGGTGGACTATCTAGCCATGGTTATTAACCAGTATAGGAGAAAGACAACTCTGAAGCTGTATGTGGCTCTGATAGTACGCATAATTAAACCGTCACTAAGGTCTGCTCACCATAGTTGAATTATAGAGCACAAGTTGGCTCTGCAGTTGTTGAAGAAATGCTAATGGAGTCGAACAGATGAACATGCTCGGAAATGAGCAGCTCTCCTGAAGATGAGAAATCACACTGTGTTTTCAAGTCGAAACAGCTTCCGAGGTGAACGATTGAGTTCTCATTCTCTCATAATCTCTGTCGTCTTTCATTTTCGTTTTCAGCTTTTCTTTTCTTTTAAATGGCTTTTCTAGTATTTTTCTTGCAATATTAAAATCTTTTATTCAGTTATGCAACCCTCATCTTGCTGATAGAACCACCCACTCTATCATTCTACATTCCTTGCTTCACCCGAACCCTCATTTTGCTACGATTTGCCCCACTTTTTGTTGCCATCTTTGTTTTTTTTTCTCTCTTTTTATTATAACCATATTCCGACTCTTTTCACACCAAACCATTGTCTAAAACATTTGTCGCCAGAGGCCTTCTCTTTACGCCTGCTCGTTTCGTTTCAGTCCGCTTTATTTTATTTATCGAATTCCTGTAACTGTCGTAAACATGTTTTCCATTAACAATATAATATTATAAAAGCAGATCATGCGACCTGTGCTGAAGTTGACCAGGGTCGAACGATCTGGTTGGTTGTTTTTCTCCTTCTTTCGCCGGCCTTTACCAACGCAAGCACACTCACGCTCTGACGAGTAACAAAGTCGAGTACGCGTCTGCAGAAGCACTTCTGTACGTTATGTCCACACGTTTTCGTTCAACAGTCGTAACCGCTATTAGCTTATTAAACAATCGATGAACACGAAAGCATTTCGTATACATTTCCAATATTTACCATATTGTTCTACGAACGCAGATCATCATCACTCAGAACGTAGGCGATCGAGGCTCTCCACAACTTCCTGTCCTTTGTACCTTTTAGTCTTTACCTTTGAAATTTGTCCCTGGTCTGTCATTTATGAAAACAAACTCATTAGGTATTCCCATGTGCGTGACATTAGGGGAGTCTTAATAACTATCAGAGGCGGATGTTTTTCCTGATATTCAATAAACGTGGATGTCTGACTAAAACAGAAGCCAGAAAATCATTTTAAAATCTATGACAAAGTGGGAAAAATAAATTTCTTGTGACGCGAAATACTAAAAGTGATATTTTGATGCTATTTACATATCCGCATGAAGGAGACGGGAGGCTGAAATTTTAAATTTAATTAAATCTTAAAAAAAAATCTTGAGTTTATCGTCTAGTAGATTTTATTTAGTTTCTTTTTCTCTTTGTTCATATTCCCATCACTTTTTTTTTTTAAAATCAAATATACCACATGATGTTAATAGAAGATCTGGAAGGTAAAATGTTGTAACAACCGAGACGTAAACTTACTGTGAATGATCTAGTAATCAAAGCACTTTCTATATATTTTCGTCTTAGCAAATTACTTTCTCTTTTAAATGCAGTATCATTTTTTTTAAGTCGAGATAATTGTCAGACTAATTATGGTGAGCAATTAATGCATTGAGTGCGTTATTTTTGAAAAATCCCTTTTGTGTTCATATAATCATTTATTTAAATTCCTTGAAGTTTCTCCTATGTATTCCTTGTGGCAGTTATTACAGGTAATGCAGTATTTTCCTCCTGCAAGTGTCTGCTTATTATTATTTTGTTTTATATGAATTAAAGACATTAAGTTTATCAACGAATGGAAAGAATAGTGCAATGCGTTTTCATACACTCTTAATGTTTCAATATATATTTATATGGTTTCTATCATTCACAACGTGGGCAGTCATGTCTCTCCACTACTTTCTGTCCTTTGTAGCTTTAAGCAATCTTAGACAATTTACCATTACACAGTGTCTCTGATCTTTTGTCCGTTCGTCCGTATTGATAGAAGCATCATTGGTTTAATTCTTTACAGTATTTTTCCATATACCGAAATTGCTGTAACATACGTGTGAAGTGCCGTGACTGATTGATTTGCTTAACGGGATATCAACTTCTCATGGGTCATTTAACGATTTAAAACGACTCATAAATTTACTTACTTCAATTGAATTACCTCTGTTCCCACTACAGATGAGACAGGAAATATATAAATAAATGCACATTGATAATTATTATATGCTGATATATATATATATATATATATATATATATATATGTGTGTGTATGTGTGATTAATGCATACACGAGTAGACACACGCATATGCATTCACACACATACACACATGTAAGGTAAAATATATATTTTTGTGCGCACAGGCGCTCATCGTGATACACACGTACATATATTTACTGTAAGGAGTCACGGTTGTACACTGGATAGCGGCTCGGATTGAGGAATCGGAAAGCCGAGTTCGAATTCCAGTCGAATCCATTACATTCACATAGGTGCTAATACCCTTGGGAAAATATGAATCTTCCTCTTCTTCTTTCCAGCTATGGGTAAATAACAGGAATGGGTTCTATAGCCTTGGATGGCAACTGATCTACCGCAGAAAGAAATGCGGGAAAAAATCTGCCTCGTCAGATATCTCATCGATATCGAAAATTACATGATCACGCATGGCACATAACTGACTGAACTCTACGAACATTCAAGTAGGTATCCATATATATATATATATATATATATATATATATATATATGTGTGTGTGTGTGTGTGTGGGTGGGCCTGTATATATTTATATATATATAGTAAGATAGATAGCTTGATAGGTAGTCTTGAGGGGGAAAAACTTTTTTCTTTTATGATCTCTTTCTCTACAGGCGCAACGTTGTAAGCCTATTTTTATTCTATCGCGATTTCCATGGCAAATGTTCAGATGAACTCCATTCATCAGTTCCACCAGTTCAGATCTTTACAGCTAGGGCATATCGTGCTACATCCACGGAGCAGAAACCACCTCGTTTCCGCTGTATTCCAAATGTATGGAGACTGTTCTACTCAGAGGGATTTCTTCCAAAGACTGCTACTTTGTGGAAACGTATTTTCGCGTAGAGATTTTCTTGAATACCACAAACTTAACATCTTCAGGTTAAGTGTCAATCGTTATATATCCTCCTCAACCTCTCGATTTTCCCTTCCTTTCACTTCCTCTTTCATTTGTATCATACAAAATATTAATTATAAATATTCTAATAGTAACCCTGAAACTTGGGTGACTTGCGACTCTTTTATAGGGTGAAATGTATTACCTATATCTATAATTTTCAAAATATATGTATGTGTGTGTGTGATCGGATGTTTTTGATGCGTTTCCACAGTTTTCATCCGATTTCGATGATTTTTTTTTTGTTTGATAGAAAATTCTTCAGTACTGGTTTTGAGTCCGAATTGGCTGGAAAAAATTACAACCTTGAAGGTGAAACGTCGAAAAAACTGATTTTTTACAACATTTACTTTTTCACACATAACTTTCCAATCCTAGCGTGATTCACGCCTCCACGCATTGTCCATCGTTTGTTACTGACCTTGATAATTAGCGCGTGCAGCAACGCGTGTACGTGTGGCCCTGCAACACGCAGTTTGTCACGAGATGTGTCACTCGCTGACACATGAGCTGATGCACGCGCATACGCATGGCCTGTTTACGCAGTCCTAAGCTCATTGCTACCGCTTAATTACGTAATTCCCCTTCTACTTCTGTAAGCTCAGCCCTGCTTACACATTCCCCTCTCCAGGCCAAGCTATTAATCTCTCTCAAGTGAGGTTACCTTTTCCGTTGCATAAAGCCCACTACTACAGATTTAAGGCGTTGTTTTCATTGTCGTTTATAGCCGTTCACAATTTAATCTTTTTTATTGTCCTGTTAGTTTTTGCATTGCATTCACCGTAGTAATAAGTAAGCTTGCTTTTTTATTACTCAACATTTATTTTTCCAACCTTTTCTAAAGTTATTCGAGCTTAGTGATCCCTGTAGATTTTACAACGTTCTCTTCTGGTATTTGCCTACGCATTCTATTTGACAACTCATACTTGCCTAAAGAAAAGAACTTGCTTAGGTCGCAAAACCGTTGCCGCTAGGTTCGCCATGCGAATAAGAGTTAACGATTCGTCTTTAGAACGTTCAGTTTGCCTGTCCCAAAATGCATGTCGGAATACTTCAATCAGAGCCACTGACTCCGAAGATCAACGTAACCATCAGCTTTCCAGAAGAGCATACCCGAACGCTTCTGTGTGCGAGGCTGTAAATCATGATCAAAGAACTCAATGGCTGAGGAGAAACGCATCTTTAACGGCTGCTGCATGTGAAGCTGAAACTGTAAGATTGAGAAAACGCAAAGACGGCCTTTCCAGGGTCACCCACCTTTTCAAATTGTTAACCCCCCATTTAGGGATGCACCTCAGTTGCACCCAATTGTTGTTAGTAATATTGATTTTCGGGTGGGCTGACTTTAAACTTAAAATGCTCCAAATGAACGGCAAAAATTCCCAGTAATGAAAGACCCGGGCAAAGACGGGTTATACTGCTAGTCTCTCTCTCTCTCTCTCAATATATATATATATATATATATATATATATATCAGAATGTTTGGTTAAAGAATCACGATATATTATGTCTATTAATATTTTTATTTTTATTTCTTAATGTTGTTATTAAACTCATTAAGGAAAGTTTTAAAATACTTAAATTGTAAATTTTTAAAAAATTACAATTATTTCAGCAATGTTTTATAATACTTAAATTGTAATTTTAAAAAAAATTACAGATATAAAATGAGTTACCTCCGTTAGATAACGTTAATTTTTAATTAAACAGACATAAATACACATAATATCTTTAGATTATTCAACCAGACATTCTTGAATGAAGATATACTGCCAAAATACAGACACACAGACAGACGCACACACATACACATATATATGTGTGTGCGCGTGTGTGTGTGTATGTAGAGAGAGAGAGAGAGATAGAGAGAGAGAGAGAGAGAGAGAGAAACAAAATAAATAGAAAATGAACAAATTGAGATAGATAGATAGATAGATAGTAGTTCACGGAAAAGGATAGATAGATAGATAGATAGATAGATAGATAGATAGATAGATAGATAGATAGATAGATTGCCCATGAACAGAATATAAAATAGAAAATGAATAGCGGGAAATAGATACAAAGAAAAACAAATTGATATATATATATATATATATATATATATATATATATATATATATATATATATATATAGATAGATAGATAGATAGATACAAAAACCAACAGAATGAGATAGATAGATAGATAGATAGATAGATAGATAGATAGATAGATAGATAGATAGATTTTCCTCATGAAGAGAATAATAAAGAAAATGAACAGATTGAGATAGAACGAAAATAAACACATTCAGATAGATAAAAAACGAACAGATAGATAGGCAGATAGAGAGAAAGAAAGTAAATATATAGATAGATAGATAGATAGATAGATATGAGAAGACTGAAATAGATAGATAGATAGATAGATAGATAGATAGATAGATAGATAGATAGATAGATACTTGATTCCGCACACACTAGTAATATATCACAGACTTTAAGGCATAAGACGAACAAATTCTCTGATTAATCTAATTTAAAAAAAAAAAAAAAGTAAAAAGAAACAACACCGGCGCAGCGAAAAACAGGCGATTATGTCCATGGCATCCTTCGTATTGTGTACGTGAGGATGGCAGGCTGTAAATATTTACGCAGATGACAATCACAGATAAACAGTCTGGTAAATATAGACAGATAAATATTTAGAGGAGATTAATTATAAGATGAATGCGTTTCTCTCCTGCTATATGCAAAAAGAAAAACATGCAGATGTTTAAAAATATTCGTGGGGGAAGATACACCAGATATTACTCACCTATTACGGGAATGGCATAGTTATCAGAATCATAAAATGAAAAACAAACGCTGAATCTAAATAACCTATATAATCAATCAATCAATCAATCAATCAATATATATATATACATATATATATATATGAAGAAATATAGTCTTAAGGTGTGCTATATTTATGGGACAAAGTGCTCAATATCAGAGATAGAGCGTGTGTAAATATAAAAGTGAACATAGAAGTCAACACTTAGAGGAGCCTCTAAGTGTTGACTTCTATGTTCACTTTTATATATATATATGAACGGATATATATAAGAACGTATTAAATATGCTGGGGGGAGTAATTTACGTTAATAATTTCAGTTGATTTATATGTTAATAGTAGATGTGATGTGGTAGTAATTGTGTTGGGTGTTGGTGGTAATGATAATATTAGTAGCTAATAGTTATTGTAAAGTGGTAGAAGTGATTACTAATGGTGGTGCAATGATAATAACAATAAATGTACTTATTGTGATGGTAGCTTGAACTGAAGAATGATGGTTGGTGACGTTTTTATATCCGTTTGGTACAAATTCGGATAATAGGTACTTATTCTTATGCCTACATTTGGAGATTATCTCTAATCTTTTGTTTAGTAAATACTTTTGCGGCGTGTGGGATATTATTGCTACTTTTTCGTGTTGGCAAAGTAGGCATTTTTTTGTAATGTTGCTGTAGGCAGGTGCTTTTTTCAATATTTTCCAGCTTATTGTTGGTGTGATATTTCTGTCTTTTTGATAATCACAACCTTTCATTCACCAACAGGAAATACTCGAACAGAACTACACTATCCACATACATATGACAGCAAAATGTTAGTGGCTACAGCTTTTTGAGTAGATATCCTTAAATAGTTTTGTTTTATTTTCCAAACAGTGAAATTGTTTTTTACCGGCTTAGAACTTCGACAATATTGTCAAAATAAAAACCTCCCAGCAGGAATTAAACAAGCAATTTCTTCTTATCTACGGGAAACCACATTGTAAGCATATATAGTTAGCGTTTCATCTACGGAAGCACCATCATAAAAAGCAAAGCGCATTTAGTCTTTTTATAAAATGCATGAAACCTTTCGAAGTCTATAACTGCAAGATTTGTTTTAGTACCCAGAGCGTAAACAAAACAATTGGCAGTTCAGATAGATAGATAGATAGTTAGATATAAACAGACCAGGATATATATATATATATATATATATATATATATATATTTTTATGATATATATATGTATGATTTGTATGATATATATATATATATATATATATATATATATATATATATATATATATATGATATTTACAAAACCGAATGCAACGAACGCCGAGGTGCTAACCATTACACCACCTGAATATATATATATATATATATATATATATATATAATGGACTCTCCGTCGGTTTCGACGTGTGAGGAGCTGACAGCTTATTGATTCAGTTATGAAAGTTTATGCGATAATCTTAAGTGGCATTTAAGACCCGCTAGTGATTTACAAAGGAGGCCACATTTGGAGCAAGTGTGAGGATTGTGAAATGAGATCACTGTTAGATTGGGTGACCTTTTAGATCTTGCTCTCGCTTCTTGAAGATGATTCAGACAAGCAGATTGAAAATTGCTGAGTCCACTAAAACACGTTGATCTCCATTCTACCCTCTCTAAAGCTAAGCGATCAAGGGTGTTATGTGGTATATTGAGTGCTGAAAAGTTGCTTTTCAGCTTGTCTTTGTATCTTAGCCATGGGCGTCCTACATATATATATATATATATATATATATATATATATATATATATATATATATATATATATATATATATATATATATATATATATATATATATATATATATATGGTATAATAGTGTAATGGTTAGCACCTCGGCGTTCGTTGCATTCAGTTTTCTGCAAATATCATTGAAAAGCCATCTCTTCTTCCCCCAAAAGACTGGACTCTTAAACCTTGGTTGGACACCAGTCTAGAGGAAAGAAACACTAAATATTTTTTATTATTCACGCTATTGGAAGACTTAGTATCACGCAACTCGTTTGAACAACGCCTCGCGGCTAAAAGGACTCCACCACAGCCGCCAGATATCGGCGTTCGACCCCAGTTTTTCGACACACACACACACACACACACACACACACACACACACACACACACACCCTTGCAAATCCATAATATAATCTGATTCCACATGAACAAGAATTATTATAGATTTACACAGATCAAACATTACTTATCTTTTTCTGTTAGGCTTGGAATCCGTCAATTCCTTTAACATTTGAATGGACGCATAGCCTCTCCTTGAATACGGAATGTTACAAAATATACTAATGTTAGTTAAGCAAGTGAAATGCACGCGAATTATGATTAACCAATGAAAATTAAAACACAGAGAAATAAACGTACAAGAATTTCTTTCTTTTTCTCTGCCTATATCATTGTCAGATGAAACTTAAACAAAAGTGAAACATGTTAGATTGAAAAACGTTTACTGTTTGTTCTTATATCTGTCATACATCGAAACAGCCTGTCTGTGGATGACAATATATGCTCCTGAAATATTTATCCTATACGTAACTGTCATATAGCCTGACGTGCCTTAACCGATTCGGCCACAGAGAACTGTTCGGTTAGCAAGCTAGATTTTTCTGTCTTTAAATTACAAAGATCCATAGTAAAATCGACATTGTTAACCGAACGCTTCTCTAATGGCCGAATCGGTTAAGGCACGTCAGGCTATATGACGGTTCCGTGTAGGATACGTTTCGATTCCTGTCAGAGGACGAATATTTTCTCTGAAAATTTCTCGGATATGCAGGCTGGTAAATGTTGTTTAATACTGTTTATTATAAACAAAGCATATGCTTAAATATCTGTATCTATAAAAAAGAATGTTTAAAGATAAAAATGTCCTAAAACAATTGTCGGTCTTTGTCCATTTCATAATATATATATATATATATATATATATATATATATATATATATAATGATAATATTAGTGATCAGTATGGATATTTCCAAAATATATAAAGTATATAAATCATTTCTCTATATCCTAGACTCTGCAATATTGAACCAATGTCCGCATTTATGTGCGTAATTTTTGATTGATTGTCTCTTTAACGGTATATCAATTCCTTATGGGTTATTTACTGACAAAATGTAATTTTCTTGGGAGCTTTGAAATAATAAAAATATGTTATTCTGCTTTCACAATTGAATACATGGTAGA
Source organism: Acanthosepion pharaonis (assembly GCA_903632075.3). Taxonomy (NCBI): domain Eukaryota; kingdom Metazoa; phylum Mollusca; class Cephalopoda; order Sepiida; family Sepiidae; genus Acanthosepion; species Acanthosepion pharaonis. The sequence goes on along the minus strand of CAHIKZ030000237.1, from coordinate 859,251 downwards.
TGATCCTCAGCTTTTGTTTATAAACATGTTTGTGTGAACGTAATTACTAGAGGCGGTGATTTTATGTTGTAGTTTGGATGAAGTTATAATTCGAAATAGAGTTTGATTTAAGAAATTGTCAGATATATAGATTAATGTCATGAAAGTATTCTTTCATGATGGTTGGTTGATTTTGTTTAGCGGCATATCAACACATCTATGGGTTATTTAATGCCGAAATCTAAATATTTTGAACGCAATTGTTTGCATTCAACCACGGATAAAATGTATTGTTGGTCAATTTTCTGTATATAAAAATGTATTGCTGGTATTTTTACAATAAAAATGTATTTTATAATTTCATAGTGCTCTGTGTTTGTTTTTTTTTTTTTTTTTTTGGTGGGGAGGCATTATTTTCCCATAGCTGGGACCCTAGCAGGTGCTACCACTACGAGCCGGGTGGATTTGGGAATAACAACAATTAAGACATGTTTCCAGATCCCTAAAACATCTAATCCCTCGATCAGAGACCTTGCTGCCGAATGTATTTTATCCTCATGCCTAACACAGGTGCGTAATTGTTTCTCCAATACAAGACTCAAGAGACACTCAGGGTAGAGGGTTACTGAATTGGGCTGCTTTATGAGCGTAAGGATCGTGAATAATGTAGATATGGAGAACAGATGACGTTTGTCCTTGGACTTGAGGTTAAGGGTTCATTCATTCTAGCGAGAGTCTGTTCCACAAAGCAGCCTCTCTCCGGCAAGAAACTGCCTGAAAGGAACATATTCCTTAGTGACAGGATGCAAAGAGGATAAGAATGAGTCACTCCTGTAGACATGGCATAAAATGCTGCCAGTCAGTTATGTGCCATGCGTGATACACGCTTAGGCGATCACATATCGAAAGATACATGACTGACAAGGCAGAATTTTTTTCCCGTAGTCGGTTACCATTTCTTTCTGCGGTAGACCACTTATCATCTATAGAAACTGGTCTGTCCTGCTATTTACCCATAGCTTTAGAAGAAGAGGATTCACACTTTCCCCAAAGGTATTAGCACATAAGTGAATGTAATAGATACGACTGGAATTCGAACTCTGATCTCCGATTCCTCAATCCGAGCCGCTATCTATAAATCCACCGTGACAAAACGTCCGGATTAGTGGCGTTAAGGAATGTAGTTTTTTAAAAATAAATATCATCTGTCGAACCTGTCATTGCGAGTGTTGTTATATTTAACTATGAATTAATTTGCGTTGATCTGTTAAGAACTGAACACATTATAAATTGATTGCAACGAAATCTATCTAACCAGTGCACTGCTCTTAGTGCTTAGGAAAGTCGTTGTTTTCTAGAAGTACAGGTCAATCAATTTTTGTTTAGTTCTTTTTTGTTTGTTTAGTTCTTTCACTTTACTATCAATTGTATAGAGAATGATAGAATCGAGATTCTAGTTTTTTTTTTGTACTAGAAGGAGGGGGAAAAATGAAAGCAATTTGGTTAGAAAAAGATTGACGAAAAAGCTGGATAAAGAAATGAAGGCTGTTAAGTACAGAGTTGTATTTCTACTGATCAGTCGATTTATAAAAGTGAACATGTAGGAAACGACCGACAAATGGACAGAGAAAGTAAATGCAAAGCTAAATTGGTCGTTACGTCAAAGGAATTTGCCTACAAATGAACCAACAATTATGTATTATATTCTGTTTAGATCTACCAATCCTGGCATGTTCATATCGATTTCTCTTTGTTCATATATTTCTGTTTAT
>CAHIKZ030000237.1:852500-855000 GCA_903632075.3 Acanthosepion pharaonis | reverse complement strand
CGACGATATAAGTTTCTAATCAAAATCTGCGTATAAATTTCGTTCTTATTTCTTTTTCCGTTATTTTCGCTTATTCTATTTTTTTGTGTGCATGTGTTATTCTTGCCCGCCCAAATGCCAGCGCGCTTCATTATTACAGGGCCAATATTGGAATGTTCTACTTTCACTTTCACTTTTACTTTGTACTTTGGCATTTTTAGCGCGTTTATTGCTTCATCTTTTCACTATTTTCTACTTTCATGTTTCCTATATTCTTTGCGCCAAAAACTTCCCAGCACACATTAAAAAAAATTTTTCTTTAAAACTGAAAAAAAAAAATCAGACAAAAAAGATAAAAACGAAACAAACTAAATTTTGTTTCAAGTTTCTTTCTTTACTTTGTTAGATCCGATCAAAAATACCGAGCGTTTAATATTTATTGTTTTTCTTATTTTACTATCTTGTTTAAATTTGCCTTCTTTTCGTAAATATCTTTCAGTTTTTTTTTTGTTCTTATTCTCTGTGTTTTTTTTTATTTCTCTCCAAGTTCGTCTTAAATATGCTATCTAATTTCTGCATTTGCGCTTGGCCTACCAAGTAATCATTCGTGTCGTTTCCGTTGGTCTTCAATTACAGAAGCCGTTCTTAGTGCAGCAGAAGGTAAACTAATGACTGAGAAAGCAATAAAGAGGAAAATTATATATAAAAAAAAACTACAAAATATTATTGTTTTCTTTTTTATTCTTTACATAAAGAGCCTTCTTTTTCATTTAAAACCATCTCTCTCTTCCTCGCTGCCACTTTGCGCGCGAACACACACAAATTTCCATATACATTACATATATGCATAAGATTATACAGACATATATATACGCATTGTGTTGTACACACTTTTATGTCCATCATAAATATATGCATAAAAGTATATGTAATTACTAAGTCTTCTATGGACACAAACATACACATAAACATAAATAGGTATATATATGTATATATATATATATATATATATATATATATATATATATATATATATATATATGTAAAATGTATAAATATATGTAAATGTGTGTGCATGTGTGTGTATGTGTATGCAGTATATATATGCATAAACATAGTGTTATGGTGGAACACACCTATTCTATAGTTAATAGACTCTCCCACCTATAATAAGTAGGAGTAGTAAGAGTAATGAGTGAGTGAGTGAGTCAGTCAGTCAGTGAGTCGATGTCGGACGACAGTTAGTCGAATACGAAAGTATCAGCGACCAAAACCAGATTACTCTGCGTAATGCCTATTATATCAAGTTTCTAACGTTTTGCACGTCGAACTTATTTTAGGACCGACTTAGTACAAATACAAGCCCCCACTGCGAAATCACTCTACAACATATAGAGAGGGAGAAAGTCATATATATATATATATATATATATATATATATATATATATATATATATATATATATATATATATATATATATATATATATGACAGAGCCGAGTTCGAATTCCAGTCGAATCCATTACATTCACTTACATGCTAATACCCTTGGGAAAGGTATGAAACCTCTTCCTCTCCCTCCATCTATGGGTAAAATAGCAGGACAGACTGGATTCTATAGCCTTGGATGGCAACTGGTCTAGGAGAAGGACAGCTCTGAATTCAAAACCTGCGGCGGGTCGTTTGGGAACCTTGTGGCACTTAGTGCACCAGGTCTCTGTATTCGTCCCTTCAAAAAGTGTGGCTGGTTCTGCACGAAGCCTTCACCACTGTAATCAAATCTCATGTGCCGTTGTCGGGCTGTCGGTTTCCTGGAAACAAATCTGCTTGACCCTCATACGTCGAATCTCGACGGGAGAGTCGACTATATATATATATATATATTCAATAATATTCAGACCTTATATATATATATATATATATATATATATATATATATATATATTATTCAATAAATCTACAAATGGATTTATTTTTATCAACAATTTTGTTGACGTGGAAATGAACTAAATTCTATTAATTTTTGTGTATTTGGGTTTATGGCTTTGTATTTTATTGTATGGTGAAATCTAGAGAAGAACTGGTAAAATACTTTAAAGATCATCACCTAAAAATAGCTATGACAAAAGATACGAAATGATTCAACTTTCTTGATGTGACCTTGGATTTAAATACTGGTAAATAGTAACCATATATAAAATATTTACACAACCAGAGACACGTAAATAGAGAATCAAATCACTCTCTATTCTACTTAATCATTTGCAATAAAGATTGTCAACAATCTCCAGCAATAATGAAATATTTGGTGAAGCTAAAGTTAAAATATAGTATACATGGAATAAAACATAGAAGAGAAATGTACAAAATGACACCGCAACTTTTTATGGCTTAAACCTTCTTATTGCGCCAATGTAAAGACTAGCGTTGGCAGAATCTTTCCCAAAGTAATCGATAAACATTTTAAAATTCAACAACTTTAAAGAGGCTTTTTAACAAAAATAACATAAATATTAGCTAC
>CAHIKZ030000237.1:677500-847500 GCA_903632075.3 Acanthosepion pharaonis | reverse complement strand
AGGATTGAGAGCAAGAGTAAAGAGGAGTGTTCAGGAAAAAGATAAAGAGAAGGACGGGGAACAATATCAAGGCACCAGATGTTGATTGACATTACATTTGAATATTTGAAGATTATAGCTATCAAGGAAGAAATAAGAGGAAGGGAATTCCGCAGACGGGAAGTGCAAGAGAAGAAGCTGTTGGAGTAGAAGAGACGGCTACATTTAACCGTTTTGACAGTGAAAGGGTGGGACTGAGATGCTAATATTCATGCATTTTGGGAACCAGCGAACGTTGTTCGTTGGAGCGGTTGACGTGAAAATACTTGTAGAAGAGACAGTTTGCAGCCATCCGCAGAATTAGTATGGGATGAACTTCACAGAAGAGCTCTGAGAGTCATTGAAAAAGAAATGGAATCAATTATCATTATTTATCAATATCTTGCAACGAATGCCAAACATTTGCGCAGTTGTAATCAAAGCTTAAGAAGCATATTTTGACGAGAGCAAAATTTAATCATAAGATACTTTTGTTCTTTTTGTCATATTAAAATTCTAATTAAAAATCATGTCTCACTTTTTCTAACCATGTGTAATAATTTCCTCTTATTTAAAGTACAAAGCAACTACTTTTGGGGCCAATTAAATAAAATTACCAGGGTTAAGCTTTTGAACAGTAGTGTATATATATATATATATATATATATATATATATATATATATATATATATATATATATGTGTGTGTGTGTGTGTGTGTGTGTGTGTGTGTGTGTGTGTGTGTGTGTTTAATAAAATTACCTGGGGTAAAATTTCGAACTGTAGTGTGTGTGTATATATATATATATATATATATATATATATATATTGCACATAAACACCATGAGATTCATCGAGTCGTAGGTATGACTTTATAGAACTTTTGGATCCTATCATATGAACACAAAGGATACACAATGTGCCCAACAAGGTCAATGAAAACCTTTAAGTAAACAGAACACACGACGAAAAAAATGACGCCCAAACGTCACTGGTCGAAGTGGACGACAAGAATGGAATATGATATTGAATTTCTGGTTAGCGTAACTTGAAGATCGTCTTTGGGGGTTAAAAGTTATTCAAGGGTCATTCGTTAAAGACTCGGAACGTACACTGACGTTGTCGTAGACATTCACGAAGCAAAGTTAGGCATTAGTGGGACAGCAAATAAGAATTGAGTACAGTTTCTGATTTCTGTGGCATTGGACTGCTATAGGCCAGGTAGCGCTTATTAATGTTTTTTCTAAACTAACCTGAGGTTGGTACAAGACCATAATCTGAGAGTTCTTAATCAAACTAATGATCCGTTCAAATTCTGATAACCCTGTGATGACAATAACTACCCAGTATTAACTATATATATATATATATATATATATATATATATATATATATATATATATATATATATAATAACTATATATATGGGTAGTTTCTCTCAGCTGAATGATGATAGCTCAGTGGTGGAAACTCTGACTGACACCAAATCGGTTGGGTTTCAGTCCTGGCTTGAAGCATTCGGGTGTCTAGATGAGCTGTGATACAGAGAAACAGTACTGTCTGCGAATCATATATATATATATATATATATATATATATATATATATATATCAAACAATAGGAATTGAAATTCCATTTGGTTAATGATCATTTTCACCTTGTAAATTGAAAAAAATTACAAGGATTTTTCAAACCAGTCAATGGATGATAAATTATTTTTTCAATAATTTATCAAAATTATTTTATCACCAGACACCATTCGCCTGAAGAGATACAACGCAGTTCCGAAACAGGAAAACTATTTTGCAGCGATTTCAACATGTTTTTATTCTTATATCTGATTTAAAACAATAATAATAATATATTGCTCTACTTTGTATTGAGCATTATTTCTTTTTAAAGTAAATGCTACGAACAGCGTAATTTTATTTTATGAGTTCATTCTCTCTCTCTCTCTCTCTTATATATATATATATATATATATATATATATATATATAACGAAAATCTTGGTAATCCGTATGGATAATCCCAAGGAGGATGAAATCGGTAGAACTCAATGTTAAATCAGAGCGAATAATTTAATTTAAAGAAAAAACAGACCACTTTAACGTTCCATACTTATAATTTATTTCACCAGAGATTTTATTTCTCTCTGGATCCTCAGACTTCACTTTCCAGGGTGAAAAAATGAATTTAAAATCTACACATTTGAAGGGAAGTATTAAGCTTATATAAGGTGACATAGAGTGTGGTGAGGGATGGTGTGAGGAAACTATAGCGGTTGTTTCAATTCATTTACAAAAGGTTGTATACTTATAACAACATGCTGAACGCTGGAATGTACAGCGACCGAAACATTGTATTAAAAACAATAAAGACAAGCGAAAATTAATCAATGTATAATAGTAACAATAGGAGGGAGGCAGACGAGGACAGCAACTGAAACGTTGTGGTATAAAAAACACAAGTAAAAATGCTATAAACTTTATAGTCTCTTACACATTTCCTTATCACCGCTCATGGCCGATTGCGCCATGTGACTTCAGAATTTTAGTCATTCTCTGTTTGTTTCTGGGTTGTCCATCTCTCCAAGTGGTGCAGACAGTTGGAGGATTGCCATCGAGTGCTGAAGAGCTTCCATCTGACCCTTAGCAAGACCACCAACAGCTGCTAGAGAGTTTCGTCTGCTTATTTTCACTCACAAGGCTTAACTTAACCCGTGATATAATTTGGAGACAGTTTCCAACAGGGGTCGCACACTCCGATCGTCACCACGACGACGATAATATTAAGAAATCGACTTCAGGACTAATCGACCATGATGAGATTCGAAACCCTGATCTCATGGTCAAAATATTGAAAGGCTGTAGACATTTGTCCACGCATCCACACATACAATGGGCAGGCATAAAAAATATAGACGTTGTGTAAAATATTGCAATATATTGATGAAGAGATTTTACAAGCAGGTTTAATAACTCAATCGTTTATATCGTTCCAGTTCTTATTCACAGCTAAAACTTTCTGAAAAAAAAATCATTTAATTTCGAAAATCTTACGCGTTACGCGGACAGTAAAATGAAAAAAAAAAGTGATTACTTATCGTTTTTCGTATTGTTGGTGTGATTAAGTTTTGGTTTGGAACCGTAAATCAAGAAAAAAAGATCAGAAATTTGTTTTTGCAAAGGAATATATTTTTACCAAGATTTTCAAAAAAAAAAAAAAAATAAATAAATAATTTTCTTCATTTGTTAATAATTGCCGAAAATTTCATTAACATTTGAGAATTATTTGATTTTTACAAAAATTTCCAAAACAATTTGATTTTAATGCCAAACAAGACGCTAAAAATTCCTATTCTAATCTTTGTTGCCCCAGTTTACACAAGAAAAACAAGATTTTTAACGTAAATTTCGAACGTGCTGGAAAGGAATAAAAAAAATTAATAAAGCAATAAAAATACTTTGGTCTTTCCTCTTAATAATATCATAAACATTTTGACGATAAAACTTTGTTATAATCAAGTTTGGAGTATTTTTCATCATGGTAGCATATTTTTTGTCTTAGAAAAACTCTTATTTCTTAAAATAACGACAAATATTCATATTTATGATTGCTATTGCAAAGAATTGATGAAGAGATTTTACAAGCAGGATTATTCAAACATTTATCTCGTTCCAGCTCTCATTCACACTAAGAATTTCTGAAAAAAATCGTTTCATTTCGAAACTTTCATGTTACGCGAACAGTAAAATGAAGAAAAAGTGATTACTTATTGTTTTTTGTATTCTTGATGTCATTAAGTCTTGGTTTGTTGTCGAGCAAATAAAAATAAAAATTTGAAACCGTAAAGCAAGAAAAAAAAAACTGATCAGAAATTCGTTTTTGCAAAGGAATGATGGCGTACAACTGTGTTTTTAAATGGGATTACACTCAAACCACTGAGAATTAATTTGTTTTCTCGCTAACATTTCAATGTTCCTCGCTACATTCTTTTTATTCGTGATCGTAGATAATTGGTAAAAAATTAGAGAAGCATTGTTTGACACATACTATCAGAAAAATTTGTGAATCACTTGCTATTAAAATTAGACATTGGTGCTCCAAGTTTGGCTACAGAACGCAAGATGACGAGACATTAAAGCTGTGAATAGACCATAAAAGTGAGAGTTTGAAAAACACTCTTCAGAAAAAAAGAAAAAAAAAGAAACTTAATTTAAAAACAAACTATTCGGTTTCTCGTAAATCAGACGTCGGTAACATGAAGTTTTGGAAAGATCCAATTTAAAAAAAGGCGGGGGGGGAGACGTTTGAGTTAAATTTGTCAATTGCCATCCTTTCTCTGCCTTTTACTAAAAAAAGTATAAGCTATAACTAAAAATTATAATTCTGTCTGTCCTTTCCTTAGTTAACACGACCCTTATGCCCTGTCAGTACTTTATAAATAATGGACTATTGCGTTTTGATCGTGTGTAAAGACGGGAAAGAGATTTCAGAAACGCTACTTAGTTTCAGTGATAAAATTAATAAAATGAAGGAAGGAAGGAAGGAAGGAAGGTAGATAGAAAGAAGTGTTTAATGTCTGTTTCGGTGAAATAGAAAACTTTGTCAATTTCAAAACTTTTTATTTGTACCCTCCGCAAAAAACGTGGTTTAAGTTTTAAAATAAATTTTTAAAAATAAATCTTTTTGACGCTTTTATTTTAGTTTTAATTTCAAGTTAATAGATTAAATTTAATACTTCCAATAAGCAAAATACGTTACTGTATTTCATAAACTAATTTAAATTGACTGAAAGTAGATTTGTTTTGCTAAAATAACTGGTTATAGGTTTTTTTTAGTCACCTTTAATAGCAATGTAATTCTCTTTATTAAAAATCTTCCAAAAATAAAATATATTTTTATGAAACTTTATTTGAAGAATATTAGCTGATTTAAAGTATAATTAATCTGATTTTGAAAAAAATATTAATATAGCAGAAATTAACCCGATGGTAGCGGTTTTGACGTGTTAACAGCCTTATGACAAATCTAATGTTTTTATCTGTAAAACATAACTGAAGAAAATGACGTGAGCGCCTTTTTATATAATTTTTAAGTACTCAGTAATCTTGAAAATTTAGGAAAATTTTCTCCGTAATCTAATGATTTGTTGAATTTTAGAAACGTTGACTTGAAATTTACTAGAGTTATTATTCTTATTTTCTGATAATGTTGTGTATGATCACCCGTACTTAGAAAAATAGGTACGTTTATACACATACAAAAAATGTTAAATTCTTTAAAAAATATTTACTTCATGATTTGTATTAAGCTTTTCCATTTATGATTAGTAAATATAATTTTTACTTAATAATAACATCATCTAAAAGGCTGAAATTAATACAGAATTTTAAAAGATTTAAAACCTAATAAATTTTTCTAATTAAAATTTGAAAAATAAAAACACTTCTTGTAAAAAATTCATCGAAAAAACATTTATTCTTAAGACAATAGTATCCTTCATATATATTATTTATAAAAGCAATTAAAAGCTTTTCTAATTAAATAATGTCATAGTTTTATTACATTTTTTTATTTTACGATTCAGGGCAGATTTTCGGTAAATGGTGTTTCTGTCTGACGAAAACAAATTGATGGTTCAAATTCTTCAAAGGAGTCCTGCTTTTAACTAATATAAATATGAAGAAGCTGAAATTTTAATTTCTCGAAATTTCATAAAATTAAATAAGTGGATGTAACAGATGTCAAAATATATTTTTACCAAGATTTTCAAAAGAAAAAAAAAACAAATAATTTTATTCATTTGTTAATAAATGCCGAAAATTTCATTAAAATCTGAGAATTATTTGATTTTTACACCAAAAAAGACACTAAAATTCCTAACGCCAAAAAAGACGCTAAAAATTCCTATACATTTCATTGTGGCGCCCGTTTTTAACCTAAATTTCGAACGTGCTAGAAAGGTTTTAAAAATAATAAAGTAATAAAAAAAATATGTTGGTCTTACTTCTTAATAATAATATAAACATTTTGACGATAAAACTTTGTTTTTATCAACTTTCGGGTATTTTTCATCATGGTAGCCTCTTTTTTTTTTAGTAGTTATTTTTTAAAATAACGACCAGCATTCATATTTTTGATTGATATTGCAATATTTTGTTAAAGTTGCTAACCTCAAATATTTAACGATGTGATAAGGGAATTTCGTCGAATTTTCCATGAACTTTTTCAGTCATTAACTTAAGATTAGGATTCATCAGAAAATGCAAATAGGAACACCGTGAAATTTTCATGGCAATTTCTAGTCAATATAAATACTAAAGTAACAACATGTTAGTTTTTGTGCATACCAGTCTTCACCAGTCTGCTTTACTATTTAACCCATAGCTGGGGTAAGAGAGATGGATTTATACGTTTCTCAAGTGTATCTGTGGATATGTGAATATAACGAAATCGACTGAAATTCGCCTCTCCGATTTAATTTTTCGAGCTGCTATCCATTATAACACTTGCACATAGAATTGATTAATTGATTCATTTTCTACGGTTTATCAACCTTTTGTTGGTTATTTAAAGCCAGGAAATATTTTTAGATTGTAATAATTTTTTTTGAGATAATAATGGTTTAATGATACAAGTCTTACTAATTAACCCATAGCGAGGAGGAAAAGATGTGGATTCATATCTTTCCCGAGGGTATTTGCGCGTAAGTGAATATAAAGGAACCCAACTGGAATTGAAACTTGGTTCACTGATTAACAATTCCGAACCGTTATCCATTACACCACCCGCACACCCAAGCTTACAGCATCTGGTATTCCAAAACAGTCACCCACCCGCGTACTGGCCAGGCTCAACGTTGGTTAATTTCAAGAACTGGTTTTTTAACGTGATGTGGCCGTAAGGAGAGAGTACACCTTAAGATATGGTGTGGACATGAAATGCCGTAATCGGAATTCTAATCTATTTGACAAGTTCCATTTTAGGTGTCGATATTTTTTGCAGCGTATTGTAGTGATAAATCAGAAAGAAATGAAGATCTATATTTCGAAACCGTTTAGTGTCACAACGGTCAAGTATATCATTAATTCTTCCATTTGTGTATTCGTCTTCAAAAAAAAAAAATTAAATGTTGTCAAAGCTATTTTATTTTGTTTATTTTATCTTTGACAATTTCAGGAACTCATATTGTCTGTGTTTTTTTATAGCAGGACCAATTATATTCTGAAACCATTTCTGCTAAGATGAGATGTCTACTCGAGATTAGAAACTGACAATTTTTGTTTAAATTAAAGAAGTATTATCTCTCAGTGGAAATTAATTTGAGCTTTCTGCGTGGTGAATTCAAATAAAAATCTTAAATAATTTACAAATAAAAGTGTGAAAAGACAAAAACAAACCCCATTTTATTGTCCTATTCAAGTTTTCATTTGGTGTACTTAACTGTTTGTATTCGTGTACACCTTTAGACATCGAACAATCCACCTCTTCCACACAAGTCTCCAACACTCGTGGCAATAAATTATCATAAAATATTAAATATGTATGATATTTATGAGATAGGAAACGAATTAACATTGTCAAAACAATAACTCGTAAGTATTAGGTACTTGTTAAATTTAGTGTTATACAACCTCTCTGTATAAATCGCTCTCGAAATCTTGATGGCTGGTCCCTCACGTATGTCTATAGCTTTGTTTTATTTTCTACTGAGTCTGGCCGAAATCGATATCATTGAGGGCTTTTCAAATGGCTGAACGCAAAGAAGAAGAATCATTTTGGATCAACAGGAAACATTCCGAAAATAATGGATCTTTGGAAACTCCTCTTGCTTTTTTGAGATAATAATGGTTAAATGATGCAAGTCTTACTAATTAACCCATAGCTGGGAGGAAAAGAGGTGGATTCATATCTTTCCCGGGGGTATTTGCGCGTAAGTGAATATAAAGAACCCATCTGGAATTCGAACTTGGTTCACTGATTAACAATTCCGAACCGTTACCCATTACACCACCCGCACACCCAAGCTTTTATTCTCTTATTCTTACTCTTATTCTTGCTCCTTATTAAAGTTTCTGTTTTCTTATTCCTCCACACCCCATAACCTCTTGTGTCTTAGTGGCTTTATTACCTTGCTTGGGGTGAAATCGATTAAGAAAAAAAGAAAGAAAATATACATGAAATAAAATGATGTCGCTATCCACAATAAGTTTTCGGCTACGTCTGAATGTCTACTGGGTTATTCTAGCTTAAACCAAACCTTAAGTAGAACTCAAATATACAACAATACATTGATAAAGATACTGGAAAAATATACTGCCCGGCTTAATCAAGAATATGCAATCTTATCGGTCCTGTCCTGGCATATCGGCTTCAATCGCATAACGTAACGTAGCTTCACTGTCTTTTCTTGGCAGTTGTTCTGATGAGGTTTCTTATTTCGAACTCAATGTGTAAGCGTACTTGTGGTGCAGTGGATATCGGCTCTGAGTGAGAACTCGGAGAGCCGAGTTCGAATTCCAGTCGAATTCGTTCGATTCACTTTCGCAAAAATGCCTTTCTATGGGTTGAATAGCAGGATTGCGGTTTTTAGCCTTGGTTGGCAACCAGTTTACCGCAGAAAAATGGCAACCTACTCGTCAGTCATGTATCGAAAGATACATGATCGCCCAAGCGTGTATAGCACATAACTGACTGACTGAATCGATTGGCAGTTGAAATAAATCGATCTAACCATATGTTCTATTTTAAGGGCTTCTTTTTTTTCGAACTTCGTACTTCTGTGGAATTCTGTCCCGGCTTCATGCTTTCCTGTCAGCTAAGATTTTCAAAAATGTAAATACAACCTCAGTTTTCCGTTTCCTTGGAATCCTGTTCTTCTTATTATCCTTTCTCATCGGCAGTTTTTTTTTCAGTTTACTCTCAGTATCGCTTTTGTGTCTCAGTGGATTTATCACCTTGCTTGGGGTGAAATGATTAAAACAAGTAACTGACTACTTCTGCCATGAGTTATCGTTTCAAATTAGACAAAATTGCATATTACTGTCAGATCTGAGTTGGAACTGCTCAATCCACGCTTTCCTGCCTTGACGTAATTTAGGCGAATACTTATTCATCTTCCTGCAACCCCTTTCCCGTAAACGCAACATTGCATGCCTACCGTGACCATATCTCTGTTTTCTTGACAGATGTTCAGATGAGATCCATTCTTTAGTTCTACCAGTTCAGACGTTTACAACGAGAACATGTTCTGCAACGTCCGCTTCGTCGAATCAACTTCATTTTCTCCGTATTTGAAATTTAAGGAGTAATTTTTACCCAGAGAGTTTTTCACAAGAAACTGCTACTGTTTCTTTAAAAATCGTTTTTTCATCCTCCTTATCACCTCCGCTTGCATTCTTAGCACCCACCTCATTCACCATTCTAAGTTCAAGGCCTTTGACAATGTGTGGCATAGGGAGTTGCCGCACAAGTATATACCCAAATATCAAGTCTTTCCGAACAGATTCGGACACCGATGTGGTGCAATGTTTACTAGATCACTTATGAATGAGTAGTGAGTTCGATCCTTACTTTCGCCCTTGTGCCACATCTAAAGTACAATTAGAAAATCATTAGGGCACTTTGACGTAGTAATGAATAGTAATTACGACTGGGTAGTGAGTTCAATTCTCACTGCGTGTTCTTTACTTCGGCCTTGTGCCACATCTAAGCTACGCTTAGAAAAGCGTCCTGGGTAAGACGATAAACTACATCCGCGTCCTGGGTAAGACGATAAACTACATCCGTGTCCTGGGTAAGACGATAAACTACATCCGCGTCCTAGGTATGACGATAAATTACATCCGTGTCCTGGGTAAGACGATAAACTACATCCGCGTCCTAGGTATGACGATAAACTACATCCGCGTCCTAGGTATGACGATAAACTACATCCGGAAGTATAGCCTTTGATTAGGAGGTTTTGAGGAGCATGGAACCATCTCTTAATTGCTGGTGTACCCAGCTCTACATCTGTCAGGGTCCCACCTATCGGCAAATAGTTACCCCCCCAATGGGTCAAAACACTATGAAAGTGTAAAAATAGGTTTTAATAGCAGCAATACTTTTTTTTTTTATTAAAATCATTACCAGCAGTACATTTTTTAAAAAGAAAAATAATATTACCAGCAATACATTTTTGAAAAAAAAAAAAAAGTATTACCATCAATAAAGAAAACTTTTCGGCATTAAATAATTCATTAAGTTTAGTATGCCGTCAAACAAACCAAACCAAACAGAACACTTAGAAATTCGACGTGGTGTAATGGTTACCCAGCTGGTCTTGCTAGATCAATTAAGACTGAGTAGTGAGTTCGATCCTCGCTACTACACCTTTTCGGCCTTGTGCCACATTTAAGCTACCCTTTGAAAATCATTTGGGCACTGCGACATGGTGTAATAGTTACGAAACCTGTCTAGCCTGAGCAGTTGCGATTGAGTAGTGAGCTTGATCCTGAGTGAACCACATTTTTGTACTTGTGCTACATCAATGCTACGCTTAGAAGATCATTTAACGACTCAATAGTGAGTTCGATCCCGGGGCTGTCCAGTCTTCACTTACTAGTCTTGATATAGTCCAAAAGTGGCCCCGTGATTGATAAATTATTTTCCACTCTGTAACCCCTTTCCAACAGACAAAACATTGAAAGCCTCTTGCTATTCTATCGCTATTTTTTTAATCGGATTTATCCCAAGCAAGGTAGTTGAGTCACTAAGACACAATGGGTTATCGTGTGTGAAGTACTTAGAAAGCAGGAGCGAGAACCATAGAAGAGTAAACAAAAAGACAGGAGAATACGATTGGCATTGCGTTTACATTTTCGAAGACCAAAATTTACTGGAAAGTATGGAGCTGTAAAAGAGTTCCACAAGCGAGAAGTTTTAGAAAAGCAACTGTTAACATAGAACTTATGTTTAAATTTGGTCAATTCAAGTGTACATTTATGAGACCTAATTGACAATCTAGTACTGCGCTTAAATTTATAAAGTAGAGGTACCGCAGTGAAGAGCTTATCCGAACAATTACCATAAAAGTATTTATAAAAAAAAAAGACCTAAGCGTAAACATAGGTCATAACTGTACCGAGGTGAAACGCTAAAGATGTACGATCGCTAATTTTAAAATTTAAAAAATTCTGGCATCTGACGTGTCTAGACGTACAGCTCAACCTGTCTCATTCGGTTTACTAAGGTTTTGGCTTTAGATTTTTTTATCGCAGTTGTTTTTATATCTCACACTTTGACAACAGAAGATTTGTTAAGAAAAGTGTAAAAACCTGGGCGCAAATTTACACTTAAAGGTTTTAGAAATCAGCGCACTTTCTATATATTTTCCCCTTAATTTATTACTTTCTCTCTTAAAACGGCATATTTAAATCGAAATGTAAAATGTTCAAATTGCTTAGTACATATAAATCATATATGTCCATTAGTATCTATGAATAAACATAGCAGAGAGTGCGATGAGTAAATTGTCGCCATTTTATACTTTTGCTTATACGCATGCGCATTGTTTGTTTTTGATTTTGTCTACTGCACACTTGGGAGCCGTTTGTGAGTAAAAGAGCTCCATGACACAATTCGTTCCGCCAGAAAGTAGGAAACCGCATGCTGTGTTGCTTGGCATTCACGCCGGAAGTTCCAATACAAACATATCAGTGTGTTTGAGTGTCACTCTGAGAACAGCTCAAAGGATTTGGAAACAGTTGGATTAGTCTAATAGGGATTACGTAGGTGTTTGGAGTGATCACTGGCAATGTCGAAATTATGCCGCCAATCATCTTCCCAGAGGGCCTGAAACTCAACACGGTGACTAACAGCAAGTAGTCTGAAGAGGTAATGTTGCTCTGGGTCAAGAGGGTGACAGCTGGAAGACCCTGTGTCTGGCAACAGGTCTCTGCACCAGGCCACACAAGCAGGAGAACCCAGTGATGACTGTTGGAAATTTCTGTGACCCCATCATTTGTGTGGGGCGCAGTTGAGTGAGAGACCAACAAAACTCCTTGTAACACCGAAAATGAACTGAAGGCAAGGATTATGGCAGTATTCATCAATTTGAACAAGGAGAACGTCCAGAAGAGTTGCAAGAGATTCCGAAATCGGATGAAGACCGTAGTTGAATCTAATAGCGATTTTATTTAATAAATCTACTCTTTAGTATTTAAAGATATTTTTGTGCAATTTTGGTAAATATATCCGTTAAAATGAGATGTCAATAGCATATTCATTTTTGTGTAATTTAGGCGACAATTTATTCATCGCGCCACACACACACACACACACACATATACATATTAAACAAAGAACTAAACATTCCCTTATTTGAGCATAACATATTTTCTTCCTTCCAAATAGCTTCACATAGTTTATTTCAAGCAAATCATATTTTTTTCGCTTGTTCAACGTTTGACCTTTGATAAGACTGGGTCTATTAAGTTTAATTTATTTTTTATTTCCAACTTAGTTTTATCATTTTAAAATAATGGTTTTCTATATTTCTCTCAATACAAGTTTCGAGAGGCACCCAAGGTAGATCTTTATAGTCAATAATCAACGAGGTGCGTCATATAAATGGAAAAGTATGTGACTAAGTTATATTTTCATTAATCTTTACCCAATACAAGGCCCAAGAGTCACTTAAGGTAGAGGATTACTGAAGAAGCTTGTTATATGATCGGTAAATGTAAGAGGTAAGAAGTGCAGTTCAGGAGTATATGTGGGATATATAACATTTAACATTAGACATGAAGAGCTTAATATTCTAGTGGTCGGGAAAGTACCCTGTCGCGAGTCTGTTTCGCAAGGTCGGTTTTCTTGGAAAACTCTGTCTGAATGGAACTATCTTCTTTACTAATGGAATAAGGAAGGACAGGGGCGGTTTGTCCTGATGTGCGTGGGCCTTAGTTGTGAGGGTTAGAATTGGCGCAAAGAAGGAATGTAAGTTGTTAAAAAATGGAAAATAATTCATCACCCACAAGGCCACGTAGACGCTTTTGAAGGCTCGAAAGTAAGGCCTGGGCAGCTCAAGAGACAAAATATGGTAGCAGTACTCATTTCTCGGTCTGATCTCGCCTTTCTAAAGGTAGAAAATAGCAGGAGGATTCAGGTACTTTCTGGAAGGTACCAGGAACCGATCATTTCCCAGTATCTTTAGCGATGAGCCGTATATACGAGCTGCACTTGTGGTCGGGCGTGAGCTTACGTTCAAAGAAACGGGACTCTATGAGATTAAACCCTTTCATCGTGATTGACGAAAATTGAAAATTATTTGGTTATTGACCCTTGACGTGAAGAGGTCAAAATTAAAGTGTTCAGAGCAGGGCATTTCTTGGTAAAAATTATCTGAGTGGATCATCCTTCTTAGAATTGGAACATGGAGGATATGCGTGTATTTCGACTACGTGGAAGTACCACAGATGTAAATAATTTTCTGCTACTGACTTGTAAAATCATAGCTTGTCAGTCCTGCTATATTAGCTTAGTATAACAGATGGTGAAATTCTCACAATAACAGCAAAATAGAATCCAGAATAATCGGATTCTATTTAAAAGCACTCAGAATTTATAGTCCTCAATATTTACACGATAAGGAGAAATACATTTAAATACTTTTATGCTGTTCTAATTACTTCGTATTCGATGTAAAACAAAGGCCCTTAAGTAGGTGAGGGGACCATTCAGTCAAATCAAACGACTCGAAACCTATTACACTCTTTACTATCACAACTTTCTACTATTTAAAAGAAAGCTTGACAAAATATGTTACAACTACTTTCAAAACAGAAAGAAATTGAAGGAGGAACTTACTGTAACACCTGTAAGAATTGTCGCAAGGAATGCATAGGTGAAACCTCGAGGAATTTAAATAAAAGATTATATGAACACAAAAAGGATCTATTATAAAACAACACACTGAATGCATTTCACCATCCTCAACTGATCTTCTATTATCACAATGTGGGATCAGTTCGATAAGGTCAAATTAGCAGCTAATATATATATATATATATATATATATATATATATATATATATATATATATATAAACAACCTTCAGTCTGTTGTTAACTGGAGTAAAGGATAGCTTGTTAATTTTAACGCTTCCAAAACAAAACTGACCTCTATTAATCATCTGAGAGATTCGTTCTGCCTTCCATCAACATGACTGATGCTAACCTCCACGAGAGAAACACTTGGGCTAACGTTCTCGGCTGACATGAGGTGAAAAGACGATATTGAATCCATTGCTAGGTCAGCTGTTAAGAAAGGTGTTTCACTGTGTCGTGCTAGACAATTTTCCTTGCGATAATCTATCTTACATATCTATAAGTCTACCATTCATCCATGCTTAGAATATTGCTGCTACATATGGTCCGGTGCTCCTGCTATGTATTTAGAAATCACTCACAAAATCCAAAATAAAATCCGCAATATAATTGGTCCTGATCTGGCGTCTCGGCTTCAGTCCCTTTCCCTGTGCCTTTTCTATAAATACTTTCATTATAATTGTTCGGATGAAGTCTTCGCTATGGTACCTAGACTTTATGAATTTAAGCGCAGTACTAGGTGACGATGTCTCATTAATTTACAGTCGACTTGGCTAGATGTAACCGTAATATCTATGCTAACAATTTATTTTCTCACACTTCTTGCTTGTGGAACTCCCTTCCGGCTCCATGCTTTCCAGCCAACTTTACTTTTCAATAATTTAAATGCAATGTCAATCACTACTTTCCTCCTGATTATTCTTCTTTTCTTCTCGCTCCTAAGTAATGTTTTTGTTTTCTAATTCTTACACATCTAGTAACCCTTTGTGTCTTAGTGGCTTTACTGCCTTGCTAGCGATGGACGCAATTATATATCTATTTTCTCAATGTGAAATAAGTAATTATCGAAGGTGGTAAACAATGATTGACGTAAAGAAAACTTGATGGTGTGAATGTCTGCTTGCCTTCAAATGATGTGAATATTTGCTTGCCTTGAAAATCAGCATTCGAAATCATGCATTTTCTGTGAATTCGAACACAGAACGCTAATGCCAGCAAAAAAAAAAAAAAAAAAATCACGACGACGACATTGTTAGTAGTAAATGTCGAGGGAATAGGCATCGAACATTATCCAGTGAAAATTTCAGATAAAAAAACTTGTCATATGACGGACTTATTAACTCATCCTTGTTAATGTGTTTCTGGTTTGGCTGAATTAGCCCTCAACTGGATCCAACTGGATTGGAAGAATATGAAGAATTAGAAGAAAAATTTCAGTTTACATTTTGAGTTAAAAGAAGCTGCAAGAAATCTCTGTAAAAAATAAACACTGGAAGCTGAAAAATATCTCATTACAATTTCCTTACAGCTCAGATGCCGGATTAAATTCGGTAAAAAAAAAAAAAAAAAAAAAACACGAAAAACTGCCATTTATATGTTTTCGAATAAAAGACTGACCATCAAAGGAAGAGGGCACACTACTCTGAAATGAATGGATCTTGTTTCACAGAATATCAACATTTGAATGTCACAATAAAATTACTGTGTATGCAAAATATTATCGAAAGTCTTTAAATAATTATCAATAAAATAAAATAAAATAATTATAAATAAAATAAAATAATTATAAATAAAATAAAATAATTATCAATAAAATAAAATAAAATAATTATAAATAAAATAAAATAATTATAAATAAAATAAAATAATTATCAATAAAATAAAATAAAATAATTATAAATAAAATAAAATAATTATAAATAAAATAAAATAATTATAAATAAAATAAAATAATTATCAATAAAATAAAATAAAATAATTATAAATAAAATAAAATAATTATAAATAAAATAAAATAATTATCAATACAATAAAATACAGATCAAACATTACAAGCCGCTTGCACAGAGTGGATGGACAGTTGCGTACTGGACATTTGCATTCCTAGACAAATGAGTCTCTGGATAATTGCGTACCTCTTGGAATTTTTTGAAGTTACCATATTTTCTTAAGAGCTGCTAATTGCAAACCAACCTTTAATTATTCTAAACAAGCAAAAAGGCAATTAACGTAAATTTTGGAGAAACTTGCACTTAAACATTTTTTCCCCTAAAGAACTGTCACTTTCTAGAACAAACTTTCGTGTGGGTGCTTCTTTGAGCAATGTAATTGTAACCTCTTTAATCAAGAATCAATCGTTATTTACTCCTGTTGTCATCCCTTACTACCAAGACCTCATTCATCATTTTAGTTTCGGCTGCAACCCTTTGCTATGGGTGGCTTTGGAGCCTTGTCATGTGTGACGATTTAAAAAAAAAACGAGCTCATGTTTATTTCCTAATATTTTAGGATGCAGCTTGTTAATAGATGTGAAAAATTAATTGAAATAAAATACAGCTACTCTGAGACACAGCTCAAAGCTAGTGCAGCGTGATGTAGAGATGCTGATTTTAGTTTTTGGTGAATGAACCAGGTGGCGCCACTTTTGCTGCTCATGGTGTCTGACAGGCAAACTAAGGCTAAATGCTACTTTCGCTCTACGATCTTCACATGCATTTTTTTTTTTTTTTTTTGCAAAAGCTAGAATCTTTTTCGGTCATTGTAAAACCGAAATGACCTAAAGCTAACTTTCGGAAAACAGGGCGTATATTTGTTTATGCTAAAATATCAGCAGATTAGAACTGTCCATTGGCTGCTGGCAAATCACAGTGAAGCTGGTAAGTGCATTATCTTGTAAATGGTGGCTTGGCGCTACAAAACATGGTGACCCTTTCATACATTCAGTTTTGTTTTATCGGTCTTTAAAAATATGCAAGAGAATCTATTCCGACGGTTATTCCCATAAATAATTATGAAATAAAATTAGTTTTCTTTATGGAGTGACTCAGGATGTCAATGGCGTACGTGTACAGATACAACCGAATATCAACGTACCTAAAACTCTTCATAAAGTAAAAGTCTTTAATGGAATGCTAAGGTGGATAGCAAAGCTGTCCTTGCGGTTACAATTGTAAGGATCTCTATGTTTGTTTTTCAGTAAGGTTCGCCGTGTACAAAACACTGGATGGGCGACCCAATCTCCTGACCTCAACCCCATAGAAAACTTATGGAGCATTATAAAGTACAGGCTCTCGAGAAAGCAGTTGAGCAACATGCTCCATAAGTTTTCTATGGGGTTGAATTCAAAAGATTGGGGCGCCCATGTCATAACACTCACCTGCTTCTCATCAAAGTATTCCTTCATCAATTTTGATTTGTGACAGGGAGCATTATCCTGCATAAAAATGAGCTTGGTGGGGTCGATTTGCACCCTTTCAGCAGAAGGGAGCAGACAAGACTCAAAAATTCTCTTGTACTGCTCGCTCCTGAGGGTCTTTTCGATAGGTTTTAAGAAACCAGTTCCATGAAAAGAAAAGCATCCCCAGAACATTATACTGAACGGATGCTTGACAGTACTTACTTCTAAATTCAAAGAGCTTTCAAAGCTTCTTCTTCGGATTTTAGATCGCTTATCCTTTGAATTTAGCTCAACTTTCGTTTCATCGAAGAGGACATTTAGTAAACAGGTTAAGATTGATTGGGGAACCATCCACTTAGGATTCTGAGCGAAACTTACTTCTCGCCGATGGAATACGGGGGAAATGTGGGTGGTTTGCTACTATGTAAGTGGCATGGAGTGTCCTAGCCGTGAAGTTTAGACCTGGCGTGACCAAGAAATGTAGTTCGTTACTTTCCATACAAGTAGCGATAGGCCACGCAGAGAGAGAGAGAGAGAGAGAGAGAGAGAGAGGGGGAAGAGAGGGAGAGAGAGGGAGAGAGAGGGAGGGGGTTGGATGGTGGAAATAATTCGTCTCCAACAAGGAGACGCTTTTGAACTCTAAGTGAGGACGGGACAGTTCCCACAAAGATATAGCAATGATAATCCATTTATCGCCTGATCTGGTTCTTATAAAGGTAAGAGGATAGCGTCAGGAGTCAGGTACTTTCTGGAGCGGTACATTTTACCGGCATCTTTAGCAATGTATCGTATATAGGAGTTCCACTTGAGGTCGGGTCTGAGATTGAGATCCAATATTCAGGGCCTCCTCGAGGGGATATCTGTTCACCATGACTGGCGGTAGTTCGGGGTCTGATCGGCCGTGATGGAATAGGCAACACTTTCAAGAAAATGTTACTCGAACAGCTTCTAAAAAAAAAGAAGACAACTATCATCTCATTTCAAAGCATTTTTTAAACAGGAATGGATTTTTAATGGTCCCAGTCACACCTCCCGAAGGAGAGGTACGGCCTCGGGGATAATGCTACGTAAGGCTTGAACTAATATAATTTTCAAACTATCCCAGGTAAGACAGGTAAATATGAGAAATTTCTGAAACAGGAAAATCCATATTAAAATGCAATGTGGATTTCGGTTCAAGTTATGTTAATTTGAAAGTAAGAAAAAGAGATTCCCTTTAATCTGATGTTAGTTTTAACATAACTTCAAAAGTATTTATATATGTAAGTATTTCAATATGACCCCTATATATATATATATATATATATATATATATATATATATATAAAAATAAAGAGAAAGAACAGTAAGATTTATAATCCGATGTTCTTATTAATTATTTTATTTAAAAACTGTGCTCAAATTAGGAAATTTATAATATATATATATATATATATATATATATATATATATATATATATATATTCAGTTCAAGAAAGACATTTGGGTCAGTAACACACAAAAGAGAATGTCTCATATTAAGAATATTTAACATCGAAAAGCATAAGGAAAAAATTATTTTTAATAATATATGGAAATTTGCCTGATGACAGTCGCGAGACTGGAAACACGTGTAACAAAAATTTTGGAAAATAATGCATAATATTTTTTTTTTTTTTTTGAATCCTCATTACAACCAAGAACGTTTGCGGTTTCTCTCTTCTTTCTAATATATATATATATATATATATATATATATATATATATATATATATATATATATATATATATAGGATTAATAGAAATAAAATTCGTCACTTAGCTGACTGATGTTATTTTCAATACATCAACTCAATGTTCAATATAAGTATATGTATTTCAGAAGTTATTTTAGTGGATAAATGTATTTGAAATAGAAGCCCTATATTTATTTTAATTTTAAACAGTGTGTATTGCGTTTGACAAATAAAAATGAGACGTCTATTTCAAATGCGAAGTATCCACTATAACAACGTTTGAACTAATAAAAATATCTGATTAAAAATAAATCCATTAATTCTTTAGAAATTGTTTTGTTTACATTTGATCCAGCGTACCCCACCGCCAGGTCGCGAAGAACGTAACAGCAAGTAAAGTTCTGTTTTCCATTTTCAAGGAAAGCACACCATCTTCACTCAGATTATTTTCTCGAAAGCCCATATTTTCTCGGTATCATATGCCAAACGAAAACAAAGCCATTTCCAAAGAATTTAGGTTTTGCTGTTAGGTGACATATGCCTTTCTTTACGGCATCGAATGTTGGACGGTCTCCTCAAAGATGAAGGCGATGGAGATGTAGTTCTACAGAAGGATGCTAAGGATATCATGTACAGAGCGTGTGAGCAACGATGAGGTCTTAAAGAAGATGCAAAGAAAGGAGGTGGCTTATGCTTAACATCAGTAAGAGGTAGCTGAAGTTTCTGGGACACATATTGAGTAAGAATGGCCTAGAGAATCTGATACTCACGGGTCGAATAAATGGAAAGATAGACAAAGGAAAACAGCGCATGACATACCTAGCGGGCTTAAGCAAGTGGTTGACAGTACATGGTCTGTGGGGAGTAGCAGAGGAAAGGAACTTGTTGAGAATTGCAAGGGATAGAGGGAGGTGGAGAGCCATGATCGGCTACGTCCTGAAAGGACGTGGCACCTAAAAAGAAAAAAAAAGGAATCAAGGTTTTTCTACCGGGATGGGGGTAAATAGGAACTTGTGTAGGTCAAGCCAAAATAAGTTTACAAGGAATAATAGGTTCAATTTCTAGGGGTGGTAGTGAAGGACATACACAAACATTTCATATATATCGTATTTTCCGGCTCACAAGACGCACTT
The DNA here is from genome assembly GCA_903632075.3 of Acanthosepion pharaonis. NCBI lineage: Eukaryota > Metazoa > Mollusca > Cephalopoda > Sepiida > Sepiidae > Acanthosepion > Acanthosepion pharaonis. Next base: position 827,365 of record CAHIKZ030000237.1, on the reverse strand, counting down.
TTTTTTTTCTAAAATATATCCTGAAAAATACGTGTTCGTCTTCCAAAATGAATGTAAGACAACACTGAGGTAAAAGCAAGCTTGGACAGTCACCTAATTGGGTTGACTGATAGAACGGGTATTTATATGTTGAGTCATTACATTATAATGCTATCTATCTATCTATCTATCTATCTATCTATCTATCTATCTAATTCAGCCTTTTATAGGATGTAACCTCAGTACTTAGCTGTTACAAGTATTTCCAAGTCTACAAACCTTCCTGGAGCCGAGCCACAAGCTTAAAAATGCTCCGTTTACTAGCAGTGGTGCGAACCTTTCTGCTCTTGATCTTGATGGTGTAGGTTTGCTCACAGTCTTATGTCGTAAAAATATCAGTTACCATCAGGCTGTCACACGTATCACAAGCTTTCTTGTCCTGGAAATTATCACCCATGGCGAGTTCATCAAAACGATTTAAAACCACCCTTGGACAATGAAAAATGTATAGTATTAGGTTGGTGCAAAAATAATGACGTAATAATGTCGTTTTTTGACGTACTTTTTACTTCAAAAAACGATATTCTTACGTCATTATTTTTGCACCAACCTAATATATTTACTAGTATATACCAACTAGTATGTCATTTTCATACAAACAAAATCGGATGAGTGATTAATGTAAACAATAGGTGGCGCCAGTTTGTTAGGGACGCATAGTGAATGTGTTATTGTATGAGAATGAATTTTTTTTTCTTAAAAATTTCTTTCCAATATTAGGGTGCGTCTTCCATGCTGCAACATCTTGTAAGCCGGAAAATAAGGTATTTTTCACCATTATTTCTTTGGGAAATGAAGCTAAAACGCCGATAATAGATTCGGTGGTATGTAAAGTTTGAAGAAGTTAATGAGCTGAATTGGTAGCATGATATTAAAAGATTTGAATAATGGGTATATTAGACAGGTGAAAGGTATAAGAATCTTTACAATACCATCTAAATAGCCATGAGAGTAAGTCTCCGATGATTAAAAACAAACTGGTTCCTATTTCAACGTTATTAACGGTGATGATGATATTTTTTGACCAGAGAAGAATTTCGTTTAATGTCACCTCGTGTATAATGATATTAAAATACCCAAGCGGCAAACGCTACGATGCTGGGTTAAAATTATTTAAATAAGAAAAGAAACAAATAACCCCAGGTTTTCCATGATCTTGATAATAGACACAGGTGTGATAGAAAGGTCTAGGTCTGTTGTAGAGTGATTTCACAGTGGAGGCTTGTATTCGTACTAAGTCGGTCTTAAGATAGGTTCGACGTACAAAACGTTAGGAACTTCATATAGTAAGTATAACGCAGAGAAATCTAGTTGTGGTCGCAGATACATTAGTATCCGACTAACGGTCGTCCGGCATCGACTGACTGACCGACCTACTCAGCGACCCTCTCGTTACTCTTACTACTCCTACTTATTATAGGTGGGAGAGTCTATTAACTATAGAATAGGTGTGTTCCATTATAAAACGGTCTTAAACGTTTTGGTAATATTTACATTCACGAGATACAGACAAAGAAGAAAAGTTACCTTAAAAATAAAACCAATTAAGTTCATTATAATCTTTAATTAATAAAGCTTTAGTAACATACATAGAATACTGATGCCATATATGGTTTGGAGCTCCCGTTATTCATCTCAAGGTCCTCGACAAAATCCAGTGACGAAATATGCAATGTGATTAGTCGTGATCTGGCATCTCGTCTGCGGTCACTTTCTCACAGATATGCCGTCGCTTCCCTCTGTCTTTTCTACAAATGCTTTCACAGTAACTGCTCCGAATTTAAGCGTGCTACTATGTTGGAATCTGAGTCCCACCCTTTTACTGTAGAAAATGTTAAATGTAGCTGTCCCTTCTACCCCAATAGTTTCATATCTCGCACTTCCTGTCTGTAGAACTCCCTTCCTCTTACTTGCTTCCCTGATAGCTAAAATCTTCAGTTATTCAAATGCAATGTCAATCGACATCTTCAGATGCCTTGATCCAATTCCCCGTCATTCTTTTTATCCTTTCCTCTATCGCGTCTCTTTACTCTTCATCCTACCGCCCCCCCTGCAACTCCTTGCGTACTAGTAGCACTCCTGTCTTGCTTGCTGTTAAATGCTTAAAAATAATTCACTGGTTCAGTGGGAGAAACGGACAAGCGACACAATGTTGTGTACGACTGATAAATATAAACTGTTATTAAATATCCACTAAGCATGAAAATCGAAATAAAAAAAATACTCTGTGTAATGAACAAAGCGCTCAGTTCGAAATTGTAAGGAAGTTATTGAACAGGAAGACAGACGCCTGATGAAAACCGGATGGTACAATGGCCGAAACGTTGTGAGTATAAACAAAACAAGAAGAGCAAAAGCAATGGCATGTTGGTCCTAATAGCAAAGAAAGTAATTATGATAATTTCTCATCTCAGAATTTATCCATACAAGCATGTTGCATGACATTTACTCGGACATATGCATAAACTATCTATCATGCCAATAATTAAAATGTGCAATTGAAAAGGCAAAATGAAACAAAATTCTGTGATGAGTTTCGTCATTCAAATATGATTGATTTTTCTACGCTTTCTCAAAAACCATTGTAGGTTACGTAAAACCAGGAAATATTTTTAGATTGTAAGAATTTTGTGGGGGGGGATAATAATTCATACTAATTAATCCATAGCTGGGGGGACAGGCAGATTCATACATTTTCCAAGGGCATTTGCGCGTAAGTGAATATAACCAACGCTATTTTCCAATTCTGAGCCTTTATCCATTATACCACACGCACATTCAAGTTTAGAGCACCTGGCATTTCCAAGCGGTTACCTAAGTACTGACCAGGCTCAACGTTGCTTAACTTCAGTGGCCGTATGAAAACCGGTATTTCAACGTGATGTGTCCGTATCTATCTATCTATCTATCTATCTATCTATCTATCTATCTTGTTTTTTCTTATGTATGCATGTATGTATGCATGTATCTATCTATCTATCTGTTTTGTTTTTTTCTTATCTATCTATCTATCTATCTATCTTGTTTTTTCTTATGTATGTATGTATGTATGTATGTATGTATGTATGTATGTATGTATGTATGTATGTATGTATGTATGTATGTATGTATGTATGCTTACGGTCAAATCACACTGAAACACCAGTTCTCGTTCGATCACCGAAGTTAAGCATCGTAGAGCCAGGTCAGTACTTAGATGGGGGACCGCTTGGGAACACCTGGTACTGTAAGCCCCCAAAGTCCAACCCTTACCTCACGGTCGGTGGGGGGGGTGTAAACGGTATGCCGCCCGGAACGTCGTTCCTGGTAGGGCCACCCAAGGCGGACAGGTCTGACACACACGCCGGCTAACAAGGGCTCTGGTGAAAATCCAAGGAGCGTCTGTATCGGTAACCGGCGGCTTCTGGTCGTTCCTGTCTCTGCGTCTGTGGGAATCCCGCGGCAAGCAAGAACGTTATCCGAGTAGGCCTGGGTACCCTACTTCTGTAATTTATCCCAAGAATCTTCTTCTCATAACAGGAAGAAGCCGGCTCAATCCGCCCAGGGTGAATGCCGCATCAGTACAGTAATCTATCTATCTTGTTTTTTCTTATGTATGTATGCATGTATGTATGTATCTATCTGTCTGTTTTTTTTTTCTTATCTATCTATCTATCTTGTTTTTTCTTATGTATGCATGTATGTATCTATCTATCTGTCTGTCTGTCTGTTTTGTTTTTTCTGATCTATCTATCTATTTTGTTTTTTCTTATGTATGCATGTATGTATGTATCTATCATAAACTAATATTCATAAATGAGTAAACACATCGATTGCTGCATTTTACGATAAAAATGGGGTACAGAAATTCGAGGGCTCATTGTTATATTGAAAGGTGCTTTCAGAAACCTAAGCACACTATTAAGAAATAGGAACATTTCATTGGTTACAAATATAAGAGGCCTCAACTGCCAAGTAATCCTCCTATATGGTTCTGGATTTCTCCACGGATGAAGAAGAGACTCGGGGCAACGGAGAAATAATTATACAGAAGAATAATGAGAATACCATAGACAGAGCATGTGAACAATGAGGAAGTTTTTAGGAAAATGAGACTGAAAAGTAGATTTTTGCTTAGGATCAGAAATAGACAAATAACATTTCTAGAACACATAATGAAGAAATGGAACTTGGAAAAATTGATACTCACAATGCGTTTTGAAGGTTTCAGGAACAGAGTGAAACAGTGGGTCAGTATCAGTTATGTGCCATGCATGATACTCGCTTAGGCGATCATGTATCTTTCGACGAGGCAGATTTTTCCCGCAGTAGGTTGCCATTTCTTTCTGCAGTAGACCAGTTGCCATCCAAGACTATAGAACACAGTTTGTCCTAATATTTATCCATAGCTGGTTGGAGAAGAAGAGGATTCATACCTTTCCCAAGGGTATTAGCACGTAAGTGAATGTAATGGATTTGACTAGAATTCGAACTCGGCTCTCCGATTCCTCAATCCGAGCCGTTATCCATTACTGCACCTTATTAACGTTTCAAAAGATTTCTGCATAATGAATGGGTCACAGATAAGATTAATTAGGTTTAGGGTAATCCGTGACTCACAACCCACAACACACTTCCCTCCAGCCTTGCGCCATAATTGTATTAAATAATATTTGTTATATTATTCAACTCCCATAATGCTCCATTCTGAATTAAAAAATAAACATTCGAAATCTTATTAACATTCTTAATAAGCCTGTGTAAATGGATGGTGAAAATGAGAATAATAGGAGAGTAAGGAGCCAAAAATTGATGAGGGCTACAAGGATAGGAAATCGTGGAGAGCCATGATCGCCTACGTTCTGAAGAAGAGAGTATTGATGTCATAATCAGTAGAGTCATATTTTACAGCTATTTTACTGTCAAAAGACAGAGTATTGTGTCTTAGCTGCAGGCATCAACAATTCAGAATTATTCGCCAATCAACAGACAACCCATTTTAATGTCGCTTTTATTATACCCAGACTATAGCCAATTAATAAAATTCATCCAATATCTCAGAGTGCACAGCGGTGTGCAGACCCAAGCGCACACACCGAGAGAAACATACACAGACGCCTATTGTGAAGCGAGCGTTAGGAAGCCTCTATTGTGTAGTGAGTTCAGTCCACATTGAGTTCCTTATTTTTACGACCTTGTGATAAATTAATCAAGTTAAGTCTCGTCAAATGGGACTGATTTGGCGCCTAGCGAGACGAATCTAGCTGAACAGTACTACGGAAATGGGAGTTCGTTGCTTAATTGCTGCACTATACAAAATTCGGCATTAAATATAGTTTGTATATCATAATATCAACCAACCCCAAATCGGCATGGGGTGATAGTTAGCAGGCTAGACTGGTTGAACATTACTGCTGAGTAGTGAGCTCGATCCTCATTGAGTGCCCCCATATATAACATTTGGTATTACATAGCCCAACAAGAGGTGGCCTATCGTAAAATCAACCAATTAACAGGTGCTTATTTCTGTTTAAATTTCTGTGATAAGCAGTTATAATTATTTACACTTGATTTATTATCCTCATCGTTATTATTATTATTATTCATATCATTCCGTTTTGACCATTATGATATTCGGCCTTCTTCATATGTTTGTCGAACCGAATAGTCTTTAGGATATTTAGAACTAAATCCTTTATTTCATCTACAGGGTCAGGTTGTCCTTGTTCCGATATCCGTATCTAGGGATATGTTATCATTTTCTTCTTTTTTTTTTGTTACTTATCAGTTATTAATCGCTCTAAGTTCAGCTTGAAATTGCCTCTAACGTGAGAAATCTGAAGAAAATATATATTGGACGTAAATTTTTTTCTGCAAAATTCTATTGCTAATTTTAAGTTAATAAATTGCTATAATTATAACAGTTTCCTGGTAAACTTTTGTCTATCTCTCTGTCTATCGTTTCAGGGCCTATCGAAGGACGTATCTACTGTACGGGCGGTCTCAGAAGCGTCAACTGTCTTTAATGATTAAATATCATGGGCAAAAGAGAAGTATAAAATAATGTCAGGAAAGAAAGCAATCGTACAAATATATCATTAGTCAAGGAAAACGAGTAAAACACGATTAGCAAGTAAAAGAAGTCAGAATCACTTATACAATGCCTGCGGAAACGATAGCCAGTTTGCCACTCATACTTAGTCCGAAGACGTATATATATATATATATTCATGAATTATTCACACAAAAACAAATGCAAAGGTTAATGATTTAATTGGCGAGAAATCCATCGTCGCAAACAATTCAAATAATATACAAAAACCTCCGAATCCATTATGAATGAAAAGATCCTTGTTTCTATAAATTTCTGCCGTATTAGTTCTTATTTTTACTACAAGCTTTCGTCTGTTCCTACAAACATCTTCAGGTATAGAATAGATGTTGTTCTTGTTTTTTCTCTTAGTAATAAGAGGACAACGAAAATATATGTATTGTTGTATCCGAAAATGCTATTGGAAATGAGTTATTGTTTTTGGAGCGCGCAGTAGCAACGCTGAATTTGATTTTAATTTTTTTACAGTTGTGCGTTCATGTACAAATATGGTGATGAACGAATTTTTTACTGGTAAATTTTCTGTCAAAGTGGCATGAACTATATTGTTCAATAATTACAGTAATGTCGCTCTTATTATCCAAAAGTCGCACTTGGATCAGTTATTTTAATTACGATAAACGTGCAATCAATTTACAAATTCATGAATTATTCACACAAAAACAAATGCAAAGGTTAATGATTTAATTGGCGAGAAATCCATCGTCGCAAACAATTCAAATAATATACAAAAACCTCCGAATCCGTTATGAATAAAAAGATCCTGGTTTCTATAAATTTCTGCCGTATACATATATTTTCGTTGTTGAAATAAGCTGAACACGTCACCGAGTGAATTGCAAGATGCTTCACTGTAATTCACACATTGATAAGCAATCAAGACATATGGGGGAAGCTGGTAAGGTGCTCGGCTGTGGAAAAACCGCTACGACTAAACCTGGGACAGAAAAATGATATTTTCTTTCTTGTCATTTCCTTCATGCTCTACATCTTGCATATATACTATATATATATATATATATATATATATATATATATATATATATACAGACAGACACACACACACACACACACATATATATATATATATATATATATATATATATATACAGAAAAAGACAAAGAGAGGTCAGTATCTTTTTGCTTTATTCTTCATGCATAGGCTTATTGATTTTTTTATGTAGGTACTAAGATAGAAAAACGGCTACTTTAATTCTAAAACAGTTTTGTGATATTGACACGGAAACACTAGATACACAGAGACCTAGTCAGGTGTTCCTGAAAACTCTGCGACCACACCTAGTCTTAGAACAGATGAAGATTATGATAATGATATGTGGTTATAATTTTCTTGAAGCTCTTCAGGCATTATGTAGGAAAAGAAACAAAGATTCCGAGGGCGCACCCCTTCTGGTCAGGCGCAGTTTCATGCATTCTTTGTATATAAGTGTGTGTTATTCTTCATGTATGTGTTTGGAGGAGGCATGGTGAAGTAATGGATAGCGGCTCGGATTGAAGAATCGGAGAGCCGAGTTTGAATTACGTGCTAATATCCTTAGGAAATGTGTGAATCCTCTTCTTTTTTTCCCTCCAGCTATGAGTAAATAGCAGATCAGACCGGCTTCTATAGCCTTGGATGGCAACTGGTCTACCGCAGAAAAAAATGGCAACCCACTGCGGGAAAAAATCTGCCACGTCAGTTATGATCGCATAACTGACTAATTTGTTAAGATGAAAAAAAACAAACAAAAAAAACAAACAAAAAAACATTGAGTTTCATTATTCACCAGTTCTGGAACGGGATAAAAGAAACAGGATGAAGCATATTTATTCATATATATTAAGAATCATACTTATTATAAAACCCAGGTTGTGTGTGTGTGTTGTGTGTGTGTGTATGCGTGTGTATGTGTGTGTGTGTGTGTGTGTGTGTCTGTACGTTTATATATTGGATCGGATTTCCTACATTTTTCAACCGATTTCAACAAAACTTCACAAGACTACGTAAAATTACCTTGCGGTGGTTCTGACAGCGCCAAAAATTGGAAAAAATCAATTGTTTTTTCACGAAATCAATTTGAAAACACGATTAAAAGGCATCACTGTCGCCAGAATGAAAGGGGGACAACCCATATCGAGTTATACTTATTATAAAACCCAGGTTGTTTGTGTGTGTGTGTTCGTTTATATATGGGATCGGATTTCCTACATTTTTCAACCGATTTTAACAAAAGTTCACTTTTTTTTTGGCATGTAGTGTTTCTTATTGTCTTGCATACATTTTTCTTTATTTTTACATTCAGAATGCTTTAAACATTCCATTTACAAGACAATTGTTTATAATAAAATTCTATTCAATCGGTAGACTCATAACGATTGAAAACAATGTTTTTGCTTGAGTTTGGGTTTGACCAATTCGTAAAAAAAACCCCCAAAAACTAAAAAACAAACAAACAAAAAGAACTAATTAAGACATGCGTGTCCGTCAACGTTAAACAATAATCTTTGTCAATTTTATTTTTCAGTCTTTATGATGGTCGATACTTGATCTATCAACGCCGGGCTCTACTGCTAGTATGTGATATCTTTTTGTTTCTATATAAAAATCATGTAACTTCAAGTTGTCTGTATTCATGATTCTTCACTGTTTCCTGTTTTTTTATTACTTTCAGCCATACTTGCTCTTTTATGAGCCATCTTTGTCAGCGTGACAGTTGTTACGTAGTCATTTTGCTGACATCTGTCAAAAAGATTACCTGCTGCTTTTCTTTGCTTCTTGTGTCTTCGATGCGTTCTGTGAGTATTAAATTCTCAATTCCTTAGTTCCTTCTTAGGTGTAGACCAATTCCAACTGGCTCTTTCTGATTGTTAGCAACGGAGCAAAATCTTATTCTCTTTAAAGCCTTCTCATTTGCCGCGTGTTTTGTCCATGGTATCATCATTCGTTGACAGAACCACATTCAGCTCGCTTCAAGTTTTTTTCTTCATTTGTGACGAAATTGTTTAGCATTTATGTCAGTATAGGAGGATAGGCGAGACATGGCACCCATTTTCTTCGCATCTAAACTCGAAACGGGAGATCGAAGAGCCGAGTTCGAATTCCAGTTGAGATCGTTGCATTCACTTACGAGCAAATAACATTTCGGGTAGGTATGAAACCATTTCTTCTCCCCTCAACCATGGGTTAAATAGTAGGACTTGTATCCGGAAAAAAATCATTATCGCCAAAAAATTGTTAATGTGATATTCGCTATAAAAAAGAAAAAAAAGAATTATTCATACAATTCAAAAGATGGATTGACTTTAAACTGATTGGCTGATTTGTTTTTGTTTTTTTCGGTTTATCAACCTTTTGAAGATTTTTTTAAAGCCAGAAAATATTTTGGGGTTGTAAGAATCTTGCGGGGATAAAAATAATTTATTAATACAAATCGTTCTAATTAACCCATAGCAGGGGGGATAAAGGTGGATTAATTATCTTTCCTAAGAGTATTTGCGTGTGAGTGAATATAACCTGATTAGAACTGGAACTCGACGCTCTATTACACACGCATATCCAAGCTTACAGCACCTGATATTCCCAAGCGGTCACCCATCTACGTACTGACCAAGCGCGGCGTTGCTTAATATTCCGATTAAAATAAGCTATAAAGTGTTGATAAACCGTAAAGACAAACCAATCTATCAATCTTCGCTTATATTATTTTTCTACCCCTTAACAATTTGTTTAGTTTGTCAAAAGCAACATTCATCATTCGATATTTTGTGTCACACATTTTCGTCTTTTGTTGCATCAATACAGAAAGTTAAATGTCCACAACTGGTTGAATTTGATATCAGCGATGTGTTACTCTGATCATATGTGGTTTCTTTTATTCACCATTATTCGCCCCATCTTCTTAAAATTCTTTGTCTGGGATCTGCGTAGATTACTAAAGCTACGCCCATCAATAGTAAATCTTAATATGCCATCTTATTTTCTGAAATTTAAATGTATCAGTTGAGAAAAGACACCCGTGTCACAGCCCACTTATCAATTTGCTGTTCTCACTTAACAGTTCTCTCTTCTTAAACGCTTGCTTCAAATATAGATTATTTGTATATCCTTTCCCGGTAGATCAAGTTTTCCATTGTATTTGGTTTTGCTGGTATTGTTTAGCGGCATATCAACCTCTATGGGTTATTTAATTGTTGTAACCAAGTAAATGGTTAAGAAATAACAAAATAAGAGGTTGCAGATAAATCGTGTACTGAACAGTAAATACAACAGTATTATACGTCTTGGGAGTGCGCGTCGGTTGACCCGCGTTCAATCTATACTACAGTTATTTAGTAGCCCCCCCTCCCACGAGGGTAGATGTGGCACAAGGCCGAGTTTAACGTGGGACAACCAAGCCCGTAGGCGCGGCCAAAAATTCCCGTAGAACCCGCATAAACGGGTTCGGTTCTGTCTCCCTCCCCGGGCGAGACTCAGTTTCATCCAGGTTCCTCTCTGCCCAAAGTCAAGGAGTTCGACAACAGCTTCTGTCACAGCCTCGGTAGAACAATCTATACTACTGTTATATTTAACAGTCCCCCCACAAGGAATGTATGTGGCACAAGGCCGAGTTTAACCTCCCCGGACAAAACAAAGCTTCGCCCGAGTTCCTCTCTGCCTCGGCAGAGAGTTGGACAGTTGAGCAATCTATGCTACTGTTCCCCCGAAGCTTACTTTCCTACTAATTTTATAGTAAGTGGAAGAGTCCACAATAGACTCATTAGAAGGAGGACACCACAACATTAAAGCCGAAATCTAAATATTTTGAACGCATTTGTATGCCTTCAACTGCAGATAAAATGTGTTGGCGGGCATTTTGCTATAAAAATGTATTTGGTAATTTTACTATAATAGGTGTTGTTAGTAATTTTTTTTTATATAAAAATTACTTGCTTGTATTTTTACTATAAAAATGTATTTTTTATACTTTCATAGTGTTTTGCTTGTTTGTTTAGGTGTTCACTCTCTGCCCATATATGGGACTATAACAGGGTGAACCTGGGAACAGTTGCATCTAAAATGTAGTTTCACGCAACCTGAAAGCCTCAAATCTCCCGATTAGAGAACTTGTTGCCGGATGTATTTTATCGTCATACCGAGGAATTTTCTTTGTGTTAATATTTTATTAAATTCCCTTTATTTACTGTATTAAATACAGGTAAAAGTCTGTCTATATTCATATATAATCCATAATAATGTGTATATTCCTTTTACTTAATGTTTTTGATTAAACACCTTAATTAAAACTAAAAAACTCGTACATTATAGTATATATTATATAAAGATTATAAAAAAATATCTTCATACCCAAGACGAGCATAAAATTCTAGACATTATGCTTGAAGTCAGCATGTTGTTACATAACAAAAACATGTTTAGAAGCATTATTATCAGGTTATTCTACGCGTTTTAGTGGTACTATGTAACCTAGAGCAACCTGGCGAATGGTCGGGTTATCGACGAGTAAATCGGTTCTCCCACTAGTTTTTGCGAGGAGTTAGGAAGGTGACTAGACACTCAGCAGGATTAAAAACGAGATCTGTCGAAGGCGGGTGAATCTTTTGATGGAATCAACGGTCATCAAGCACTTGGGGGTGGGGATATAAAAATTATTGGGTTGGTGTCCAGATGGATGGTAAGTGATGGATTCTTTAGCCTTAAATGAACACAATAGAACAAAAACAAATTCAGATGTAACAACTTCGTTTCTTTAACCGCATATCAACCCCTTATGGGTCATTTAATGATGAAATTTAATTTTCTTGAGAGCTTGAAAGTAATAAAAATATGTTATTCTGCTTTCACATTTGAATACATGGTAGAAGGTATTCAGATTTTGTACACATATATGTTTGTGTAAACTTAATCACTAGAGGTGACGATGTGTGTTTTATGTTGTACTTTTGTGAAGGTTATATTTTGGAATACAGATCTATTTAAGAAATTTTAGGATATTATATGGATTATTATCATCAAAGTGTTCTTTCGTGTTGGTTGTTTGCAATATATATATATATATATATATATATATATATATATATATATATATATATATATATATATATATATATATATATATATATATATATATATATTCCAGCTAATTCATTTTTCTTCCCTCCGAATATACACATGTGTCATATTTCGTTTGAGAAGGCGTACAAATATATATCTGCGATTGTATACGTGTTTTGGTTCTGTACCAAAATTTAGCTAAGCTGAACAAATAACTATTAATGCACACGCACGCTTATATCTATCTATCTATCTATCTATCTATCTATCTATCTATCTATCTATATATATATATATATATATATATATATATATTATACAAGCAATCGATCCGTTGGTATATAATCCGGGTGGATCCTAGTAATATTAATTATTAAAACTGATCCACAGAGAACTCAACGTTTTTATTTTAGCAGAGCATATGCATTTTTACAGCAAAGAAACAAAATTATCATAACATAGAGATAGTCTATTTCAAGCCGTTCTGTGCGCGGCTATCATCATCCCCTAAGTGACTGTCTCGGAGCATTTTTTTAAATTGTGTGTTTGACTGCATCATTTATTTCATTAGATGCTCGAGTATTATCCACAATCTATAAATCTATAAATCAACTAATTTCCATTAATCTTAACGGGTTAAGTTTTAGTACAAAAACTATTTACTATAAGAAACGCCACATAGCAGAACCTGATATTAAACTACATACAACAAATGTTCTGGCCATAAATAAACTCCAACCCCAAACCGCTTTCCCCAGGGAAAAGATATCTTACGCCCCCACCAATGGCTAACACAGACCCATTCTCATTAACAAGGCATCCACTAGAGGAGGACTGACGTTGAAAATAAATTTAAAACAATGCTCTGAGACAGACAATTAGGGGCTGATGATAGCTGCATACAGAACAGCTTGAAATAGAATATCTCCTGATATAATGTCGTATTTACGATTCCAATGGAATAAATTATGACCTTGGAATATTAGTGTTTAAGCCTTTTTATTATATCCTTACTCAGTCCTGGACATTGAGTTCTACCTGGATTCTATCCTCTTGGAATTTTTATTTAAAAAATATACATGTATACACCTATGTATATATATTTATATACTTTGCATATGTATGTGTATATTTACCACTAATATTAGCTATATATATATATATATATATATATATACTACTTATTTTTATTTCCTATGAATATGCACGTGTGCGATATTCCATTCGCGTGGTCGTGAGGATATATATCTACGATTGCATGCGCCTTTTGGCCGTGTACAAAAATTAAGCTAAGATGAAGAAATACCTGTTAATACACAACAAAAATGAAAAAAAATCAAAAACAGGTGCACCCTACTAAACCAGACCCCGCAATAATAAAATTCATACTACTCCAATAGTTATTTTGTGGATTTTGTACTCTCTAGCAGGGTTCTAAGAAGCATCCCCCTTTACAAGCGAAACGATCCTCTAATACGGCTTGTCTTCGACAGCTCGGTCAGAGAGAGAATCATAGCCCAGCATGATTCTATTACCCTTTGAAAGAATGCACGTCCTCCGAGGTCCGATGACTAGCGTCCGCCGAAACACTAAACTGGAATTCTATAAAAAAGAATATAGCTTTGTTCAAGTCACTTGAACAAGAAATGTAATATTCATCATTAGAATGCTGTCAGTACGTTCAATAAAAGTTATATTAAATAGAACGGAGAATATCTATTGGGGCTTCCGCTGATGTTCTCCTGATATAGAATAAATCATTCTACTTCGAATGGAATCTTTTAGAAGGAATTTGTCGAAAGTAACTGTTATGATACGTCAACCTTTCAACGACCATTGGTCGCTTTCGATTGAAGAGGACTGAAAGCCCAGAAATAGCCAGTGGCGTTAATAATGTCAGTGTAGTCTGTAATGGTCGCTGGGTCACGTTTTATGGTTATGAAATAGAATTTAGCTTTACGTGGAAAACATGACTTTGCAGCTTAGAGGCATTTCAACACGTGAGCATTGAGATTAAAGCATTAAGTTTTTAATTCGTGTTTCTGATTTAATTAAAAATATTCAGACCGTCGTCAGGACGCTGATTATCGACTTGTTCTGGCGAAGCTTGTTTACGTTGCACGACAGGCTGCCGGCTCTAACAGAAACGTATTTTGATTTAACTTGATTAAAATCGCAAATTTTATTAATATCGATTCATTACCCCGTTATTTAGGTTCGATTATGCATTATATTAACCGCTTACCGAAAAAAAAAATGCCGATTTCTGTTCGAATTCAACATTGGAAGCAGGCGACGAACATTTGCATATAATTTGTTACGCGCAAATTATAGAGCTCTTCTTGGTTGTATACAACAGTAATTTAGCTTAAAATGAAATTACCGGTGTCCCGATATATATATATCTTCGATTTCCATTTAATAATCACAGAATTCATTTTAATTTAGGCTTTTAATTTTATTAAGAAAACGCGACGGACATTTTGCTTATAGACGCCAGGTCACAGCGCCCGATTAAGTTTATCAAATGGAGTCAGTTAAAACGACCTTCTGTAATTTGTTTTAATTTTCTTCGAAATACTTTTTCACACATTTATTTCTTCTTCTTTTATGCACCGTGTCCTTTCAGGTCTTGCTCAATCATGGCTCTCTACAACTTCCTGTCTTTTGTTACTGTTTAGGGGTCCACCCCTTTTTACACAACCCTAACCCTAACCCAGGGGTCACTGTTGATCTCAAAGACATTCATGTCCCTCTTACGGACATCTCTGTAGCGCAACTGAGGGCGACCGGTGTCCCTTTTGCCATTTGATAATTCTCAGTAAAGAATGTCTTTGGTAATTTGGCTATCCTGCATACGACAAACATGACCCAAACATCGGAGCCTGCGCTGTCTGAGCAGAGTAAACATGGTTGTTTTCCAGTGCGAGACAGAATTATTGGGCACTTTTTCCTTCCACGATCTACTCAGAAAGCGACGGATACAACTCAAGTGAAAAGTGTTCAGTCTCTTCTGCTGCTTGATATATGTCGTCCATGTTTCGTCCCCGTAGAGAAATATGTTTTTCACGCAGGCATTGTCGACTGCCAAATTTGTCTTGACAGAGAGCTTGGAGTTCTCCGACACTCGTGTAGTGAGGCGAGCAAATGTGGTTGCTGATTTCCCAAGAAGAGACTCGAGGCGACGGAGATGTGGTTCTACAGAAGGCTGCTAAGGATATCATGGACCGCGCTTGTGATCAACGATGTGTTCTTACAGAGGATGCAAACAAAGAGGAGGTATACTTAAAACACCAGGAAGAAGCAGCTGAAGTTTCTGGGACACATAATAAGGAAGAAGGGCCTGGAGAATCTGATACTCACGGGTCAAATAGAAGAAAAGAGAGACAAGCGAAAACAACGCATGGCATACCTAGCAGCCTTAAGGGTACCTCGGCCTGGCGTGATAGTTAGCAAGCTTGTCTCGCTAGAACAATTATGGCTGAGTAGTGAGATCGATCCTCATTGGGTGCCCCATACCGGCCTTGTGGAACATCTAAGCTACGCTTAGAAAATCGATACCTAGCAGCCTTAAGCAAGTGGCTGTCATAATGTCTGCGGGAGGTAGCAGAGGTAAGGAACTTGTTGACAGATGCAAAGGATAGAGGGAGGCGTCTCGCTCCTGTAAACAAGTATGCTTACGACACAGGTATTCTAGACTGCCATTCTTTGACTGCTTTCTTTCATTGCTATATTTAAGATTAGATATTCAATACCTTGTTTGTTTCTAATATGATTTTGACGTTACATAAACTACTAGCAGTAGAGCCCGGCGTTGCCCAGGGATGTAACAGTAAAAGATAAATCAAGTATCGACCATCATAAAGACTGAAAAAAAAACATTGACAAAGATTATTGTTTAAGGTTGACGGACACGCATGTCTTGATTAGTTTTTTGTTTTGTTTTTTTTTTGTTTTTTTTTGCGAATGGGTCAAACCCAAACTCAAACAAAAACATTGTTTTCAATCGTTATGAGTCTACCGATTAAATAGAATTTTATTATAAACAATTGTCTTGTAAAGGGAATTTTTAAAGCATTCTGAATGTAAAAATAAAGAAAAAAGTGTGCAAGACAATAAGAAACACTACCTGCCAAGAAAAAGTGAAGTTTTGTTGAAATCGGTTGAAAAATGTAGGAAATCCGATCCCATATATAAACGAACACACACACACACACACACACACACACACACACACACACACACACAAACAAACTGTGTTTTATAAAAAGTATAACTCGATATGGGTTGTCCCCCTTTCATTCTGGCGACAGAATCGTGTTTTCAAATTGATTTCGTGCAAAAACAATTGTGTTTTGCAATTTTTGGCCCTGTCAGAACCACCGCAAGGTAATTTTACGTAGTCCTGTGAAGTTTTGGTGAAATCGGTTGAAAAATGTAGGAAATCCGATCCAATGTATAAACGTATAGACACACACATACACACACACACAATCTGAGTTTTATAATAAGTAAGATGTCTCTTAATTGTTGTAAGTATAGGTTTCCTTGTATCTTTAAGACTTTGCTTAGTTTCTGGAAGACATATTTTACTATTTTTAAGCGTTTTTAAGTTTCAGTATTACAATCCCTGTCACTACCTTAGTCAGAGAGTTACAATTCTGTAACTACTCGATTTTGACGTCCCCAACATGTAATTCTCATTTTGAGTTGTCTCTTTTGCTGACAACCTTGCATTCTGTATTCTAAAAATTAAGGGGAAATATACAAGTAAAAATATACATCAGTTTGCATTTAAATCTGTTGTTTTATTTATTTATGTATTATTTACTATTTTACTTGCTTGTTTTTCTAGCTTAATTTTTTTATTGTGCTTATTTCTCCCCATAAATATACAACTCGAGTTTTAAGTTAAAAGTTAATAGAAAAGTTTACGAAAAAAATCTGACGTTGTCTTTTTGACTTTTTGTAAAATAATTGATTTCCTGTATCATAATTCGATGAATTTTTGTTAAAAAATTAGAAGAAGGGTTTAATCAAGTTTATGTCACACCCGACACGAAATTCTAAAATCGTATATAACTATAGTAGTAATACAAGTTTCCGGTGTCTTCTTTCGGGAACATTCTAGAACTTCCTGGAGCCTTCTAGAACTTTTATATTTGTAAGTTATTCTGTAGCTATAAACTGTTAAATGCGTTAAAGAATACATAAGTACTATCCAATAAATCATTAGCAAACTGAAAAATAAAACATTTACATGTTTGCAATTCTTGTTTATTTGTAAGGTTGTATGTTATACTATAACTATAAACTGTTAAAGGTGTTAACATTTCATAAATACTATCCAATTAAATCATTAGAAAATTAAAAAATAAAGCTTCTGAAATATTTTGATTTTTTTTTACCCTTATTACGTATATGGTAAAATCGAATTATATATATATATATATATATATATATATATATATATATATATATATATATATATCTTAGAATTATGACTTTGAATTAAATAATTGATTTCCCGTAACATAATTCGATGAAATTTTGTTAAAAAAATAATGAAGGGTTTAATTCCCTTTATTTAAAAAAAATCATCACAACACAAAATTTCTAAAATCGTATATAAGTATAGTAAAACTATGGCTTTCTAGAACTTGTTTCTGTTCATTTGTAAGGTTGCAAGTTATGCTATGGCTATGAAATGTTAAATGCGTTAAAAAAACGTAAGTACTCTCCAATTACACCATTAGCAAATTGAAAAATAAAACTCCTGTAGGCTTGCAATTTTTGTTCATTTGTAAGGTTAATGTCTTTTCCATTTGGGATATGTCCCGAAAAGGGATATATTTGTTCGAGTAGGACAATCTAGCAAGTAACCGTAAAGGACTGGTCCTCGTCGTATTGGTAGCCAATAGGCGACGTCTTGTACCTCCACATCAGTCTGTATTTATGGCTGACACCAGCCAATCATATTACTGTGAGGGGGAACCCAGGTGTATGCATATTCATTACATCAATTTCTTTTTGAACAAATGTTAATCGAACATAAGGCTACAAAAGAATAAACCTAGTGTACATACACTCTCTCTCTCTCTTTATATATATATATATATATATATATGAAAAGTGTATATAAATATAAATAAATATATATATGTATAAATTATTTATATATTATATATTATATGTACTTATTAGAAAGCGCTCAATATCAGAGATAGAGTTAACATATTTGGTTGGATAGATGTGAGTTTGTGACCCTGGATTTCACGCTGTAGCGATCGTCTGACGATCGCTAAAGCGTGAAACCCAGGGTCACAAACTCACATCTATCTATCTATCTATCTATCTATCTATCTATCTATCTATCTAAAATAGCTAACATCTATATATATATATATATATATATATATATATATATATATATATATAATAGCTAAACAAATTTCATCCAATGTTCGTGGTTGTTTTTCTCTGCCGAGGTTCGGATTATTTTTCAAACTCGGCCTATGTATCGAGCTGCGTGTAAAGACGTTCTCCCTCTCCATCAAATTAATTCAATTATTTATAAATACATTTGTAGTTGCGGAGCCGACAACATAGGGAGAACAACTCAACGCTTAGACATAAGGATAAAACAACACGTTCCTACAAAAATTAGAAATCACACCTTGCCGTTGAAAGGACTCGTCCCGAACACCTATAGTTCCGCCATATGCGAACACCTATTAAAGAACAGAGATTGTGCAGCCAAATTTAGTGTCGATTTGTTCAGTCTGAAGTCGGACGTCCGGCTGACCGGCTGATCGGTTCATCGGTTGAACTCTCTGCCTTCGGGCGGGGAGGAACCCGAACGAGTCTACGCCGAAGGGCGGTGTCTCTTTCGGGGAGGTAAACCGACCCTGAAACCGTTTATACGGTTCAAAGGGCATATTTTTGGCCAAGCCCACGGGCTCGGAGATCCCACGTTAAACCGGCCTTGTGCCACATGATACCCTCGTGGGGGGAGTGACTAAATACAATTGTCGATTGGTTCACCGTGTTGTCCCGGTCACACTCTTTATTTCATCTCAAGGTTCTGGAGACACTTGACATCGGGTCCCGAAAGCCTTCTTTGTGTAAACAACGTGAGTGTTTGTTGGGACTCGCTGTCATTTGTCTCTAGTTCCTTTTGCGAATTTTTTTTCTCCCACAACTTCATTTTATTGTACATTTTTCTGTGTTTAATTTTAAATTAAATCTCCCGTTGAAGCCTGAAGTTCCTAGGAACCAACAGTCAGACACCAGCACATATAATTGGATTATAATAAGTTTTAGGCTTTTTATTTCGAACCAACCACACATTTTTTAAGGGATGAATACAGAGACCTGGTGCACTACGCGTCCCCAAGATCCCCAAACGACCCTCCGATCTATCTATCTATCTATCTATCTATCTATCTATCTTAATCCAAAGGGAGTTCAATGTAAGTAACAGAGCAATATAATAAAGAGTACAGACGATCCTTAAAAATCAATTCATTTATAAATTAACTAATATTTATTATATATATTTCTTATATATTTTTAAAATCTTTATTTAACCTACTTTATTTTATTCTAACTTACTTTATTTCATTAATGACAAATATAATTATTATTATCAATTTGAAATAGTGATGATTATAATGCGATGATGATTGTTTCACTGCCAAAAATGACATGAATGTTAGAGAATTCAATGTATCGATTTTGAATCTGATCGCTCCCCTGCCTTGCCCTGTATTTTAACTTGTCCAATCTTGATAGAAGAAATCATTTCTAGGTCACCCTATCGGCTCACAATTAATTCTTCTTTCTTTCCTTCCCTCTATCTCTCTCTCCTTCCATCTCCCCTCCTCCTCTCATCACCCTCTCTCTTTCTCCCCACCCCCACAAATTTTAAAACCTTATATTGATAATTTTTATTTTTATTTCTTCCTCTTTAATATTAAAACATTTTCCTTGTCTTTTTTTCTGTTTTCCTCTCCTTTTTCTTTTCTTCTGGATAAATTGACTCCATTTATTAAAAAAAAACGTTCTGAAGAGATGAATATTTGTATATTCGTGAAATAAGTTATAACCGAATGAATTTTGAAGGATCGTCTATACTCATTATATATATATATATATATATATATATATATATATGTGTGTGTGTGTGTGTGTGTGTGTGTGTGTATACAGGGGTGGGGGGTAAAATAGGTATACATGTTATAGTTTTCTTTTACATTATATGTACATTCATTTATTACAATTGCATTAGTTTAACACTATTTAATGACGTTAGTGCTGGAAATGTCCTCCTTCAACCTTGCAACATTTCTCGAACCTCTTCATAACACTGTGACTCACACTACGACACAAATTTATCTCTTACACGATAAATTGTCAACCATGTTGGCGGATCAGTGTTAAATTCCCCTCTCCAAGTTCTGCGCACCCGCTCGGCATTTTCAGTTTCAGCACTGCTTTAGAATCCACTTTCTTTGTTCTTGACTCAAATTATTTGTCATTATTCAAAATAGCTGTAAAAAAAAAAAAATAAATAAAAAAATAAAAAGGTCACGTCATTATATAAATAATTTAACAGCGATATATCTACTTTTGGCTCATTCTGTATATTGATATGTATATATGGCGTATTAATGCTGAAAGGTAACAGTCTGTTTCCTTCTTAAGCGTAATCGTCCCGCTATATGGGTCGACTATATATACACGGATACGAATGCGTGTTATTTCCGTTTTATTATGTTGTTCTAATGCCTAAAGAATAAGGCTAATTAACGTCGGGAAAATGATTATTTGCGGTTATTTGTATTTTTGTGCAGCCGCCTTGTATTTGCTATTAATTATCTTGATCATCAAGTAATGGGTCATAAATTTAAGGAACAAAATACATAAATTATACAGGTAAAAATATACATAAATCCGAATTTAAAACAATTTATTTACACATTTATTATTTACTACTATTTATTATTGAATTTATTTACTTATTGTTATACCGGAACATACCTATTCTATTGTTAATAGACTCTCCCAGATATAATAAGAAGTAGTAGTAGCAGTCGCCAGGGGGATCAGTGGAGTTGGTGTGTCAGTCGATGTTGGACATTGAAGTATCAACCACCACAACTAGATTGCTGCGTCATTAACTATTATTTTCAAGTTCCTAACGTTTTGTACGTCGAACCTAATTTAGGACCGACTTAGTGAAATACAAGCCTCCACTGTGAAACTACTCTATAACACTTATTAAATCATTGCAGGTGTGTGTTCAGCCGTACTATTTATTTATTTCGTTTATGTCTATATTATTTACTTATTTATTTTGTTTTACTTACATTATAATTAGCAGAAAATCTTTACCTATGTTGTATTGAATTCCTATATTTTATTAGCATTATATCATAATATTTTACAAGACTTTATTCTTTAGTTTTCAGATTTGAGCTGCGTGCGACACTGAAATACGATGGCGTATTGAGATACCGAAAGCTGATTTCCAGAAGCTAAGCAAAGTATCAAAAAAAAAAAAATCGTTAGAAACAAAGAAAAGAGTACTGAATTGTTATGCCATATCAGTCCTTGTATATGGCAGTAAAGGCTGGAAATCTGAATGTGATTCTAAAGAAGGATGCTGAGAATACCGTGGACCTAACATATGAGCAACGACGAAGTTTTAGAGTTAAGCGAACCAAAAAGGACACTTTTACTTAAATCCGGAAGAGACAGTTGCTGCTTATGGGGAGCATAATGAGGAAAGAGTGTTTGGAAAATCTGATACTCATAGGATAGATTGAAAAGCAAAAGGGACAGAGGAGAACAACGTATAACCTATCTAGCGAACTTGAGTACATGGATAGCGGAACAAGATTCGGGAGAAATAACAAAGATACAAACTTTATTAAGAGCTAAAAAGGACAGGAAATTGTGGAGGGCCGTTGAAAAGAGCCGGAAGATAGATGAATAAAAACGAACTTGTGTAAATGTTTGGCAGATAGGAAAGATAGCAAAAAGATAAGCGTTACAAAGAGCTACAAAGGAAAGTTGAGGGTGGAGAGACATGATCGCCCACGTCCTGAAGGGATATGAGAAGAAGAAGAAGAAGAAGAAGAAGAAGAAGAAGAAGAAGAAGAAGAAGAAGAAGGAAATGGAGGACTGGGATCAGGAGCAAGAGGAAGGGAAGGGTGATCCTGTGTAAATGGTTGACAGAACAGGGATTAGGAGAGATAGCAAAAAGACATATTTTACTAAGAGCTACAAAGGACAGTTGATTGTGGCGAGCCAAGATCGCCCACGTCCTGAAGGGACACGGCACATAGCCGAAGAAGTGCACTTAAATGATAAAATGAGGCTTGACTCTTTCGTATTTAATATGACTGCACTCTTCCACTTAACTCCAGTTATTGTCAACCAGTGAGGGTGTAAGGGGAACCGTCGTCTCTGGTCCGAACTTGAACCACAGATTCCCGTTCAGCGAAGTCTGACAGACTGTCCAACTCTAGAGCCGTTGTTTTTATATATCGAAACGCACAGGTGTTAACCTCTTGGGGGTAATAAATGACAAACGCGTGAATCACGGATCTCTATCCCCAGTTGAGTTCATCTCAGTTAAACCGTATACGTGATGCCTGGTGTGAACTCGTGCTATTCTATGCCGGCTTGATACTACCATTGTTTTTGTAGAGCCGTTGGTTTTAAAAATAATGACGCAATAATGTCGTTTTTTGGTATTTTTAACGTCAAAAAATCACATTATTACGTCATTATTTTTGCAACAACCTAATATTTACTTTAAACATACATTCAGATTCCTTTTCTGAGATTACCATCAACACATTATTCCGCCGCGTATCTGCAGTTATTAAACATCTTGACAGATTTTATTAGGAGATTACCATCAACACGTTATGACGTTAAAAATTATCTGCAAAACGACATTATTACGATTTTTGCACCAACCTTAATATAAGGTGATCTTTTGCTAATTTTTACGTAGTTTGAGAAGTGGTCACTGATATGCAATAAGTGCTTCAAAATCTGCTGTACATTTATTTTTTTTTAATAAATCAAAAATTGCAAGAACTTTTTTTGTTACCTTCTAGATGCCGGTAGGGTACCCAAGTCTCTTAGATTCGTTTTGCTGTAAGTTTAAACAGTGCGTCTTCAACGACAGGAAATAGGCAAACGGAGAAACTGCAAAAAAACAAATAATCAAACCAATAACAGCTCAGGCCAAATTTCACGGATTCATACAACAGAAGCCGGGAAGCTGTTCAGGAGATGACCGCTTCTGGTTGAGTTACCTGGGTGACGGCGATTGGTGTTTTTAGAGGTGCAGAACGTCCAGTAAGATGTATCCTTGATGACGCTACCCAACACATCGCAACCGTGTTTGAGAAGTGTTGATCGGATTAAAATCTTTTCATCACCTCCTCCTAGGGGACCAAAATAACAGAATTTGCGTAAATGACCAAATAGTATAATTTATTCTTAGAAGATCTTCTTGGTCGGACTTAGTGCTTTTCAGATATCCCTGTACATTGTTATAAATATACGTATAGACGTCAGCATATACGTGTGGCTTTAACTGAAGCCTTTGTGTCTGATAGCTAACGTGATATGTCTGTCATCATCTTGCATCATTTGGCATTAGATTAGAGTTACTTTTGCTTCAGAGAATGTTTTTTTAGAGTTCAGACGTCGCTAATGTCTGCATTTCATGGGAAAAATTCGTAGGTAGCCTGATGTTATTGCAAGCGATAAAAATAGGCGGACAAAGTCAGTAAATGACATCAAAGGAAAGGGTTTCCCTTCTTTTTTCTCATCGAATGGCTAAACACGGCGATTGTGAAAACAGGGGTTGAATAATATGCATAATTTTCAAATGGTACAAAACTTAAGCATAGCTCAAAGACGTGGTGACATATTGAAACTTACTGTCAAAGCGAAAAAAAGTTTTTTTTAAAACTAAAGTTCAACAAAAGAGATTCACTCAAATGGAGGATTACTGAATGAAGTCTGTGATATAAATGTAAGAAGTGGTGGCAGGAAGTGAATATTATACGGATAAATTGGTTAGATAACGATTGACTCTTGACTTGAAGGGGTTATGACCAAGAACAAAAGGATTAATCAGGAGGACAGTAAATAGAGATTGACATTGCATTTAAATTTTGAAGGTTAAATTTGGCTAGAAAGCATTGGAACCGAAAGGGATTTCCATAAGCGAGAAGTCCGAGAAAATAAACTAGAACATACGTCTACATGTAACCAGCATAACTGTAAATTGATAAGATCTCGATGCCAGTCTAGTCTTTGGATGCCCTACGCGGGAGTAGTTTCCACAAAGTTCAGACATTTTTCTTGGGAAGAAACGGGGAGGAACTCCTCCTTATGAGCTCATACAAGCAGTTGTCACGATGTTAATATGCTTAAGCGACCAGATTTTCAATCAAAACTTATCAGATTGAGCGTTGCTAAGTTTAAAATACTAAACAGTAAAACAGAATTATCAATAAAAACAGTGTATAACTTTCTAAAAGTAGTTTCATCTCTTACTAAATAAAGATAAAAAAAACATATGAGTGACAGCAGTCCAACATAAGTTATAAAGAGTCATTTTAAAAAAGAAAGAAAATGCTTTTGCTTGCAAAAGCACCGAGCACAAACTAAGCAATGAATTGAGAAAACCTTAGTGTGATATTAAGCAACCAAGGTAAATTTAAATAAACAGGACATTTAGATATATGTCTCTTGAGTTTTTTTCTTTCTGAGATGATAGATAAAGAATATATTTAGAGCATTTTATCCACTTGTATTTCTTATGATGGTCCAAGCAGTAAAAAAGTTTGTAAATTGTTTGGTTTACAGCTGTTATCATACGTTTTCATTTAACTCTTACACCATCATGATTTGTTGGAATTACTCAGCAACCTTGAAATATTATTCTTTTTGATCGAGTTCACCCCATGCAAGGCAGTAAAGCCGCAAAAACACAAGAGGGTGTGAAAGAGTTAGAAACAGAAACATTACTAAAAGTAATCAGGAGGACAGTAAATAGCGATTGACGTTGAAATTACGTCTACATCTAACTAGCTCAACTGTAAGCTGATGAGATCTCGGCACCAGTCTAGTCTTTAAATTCAAAAACTCTTGGTGTTATAACGAAGAGTTCATCCGGGCAATTACCGTGAAAATATTTATTGAAAAGGTACAGGGTGAAACCTTACGGCGGTGGGAAAGTACCTGAAGCCGAGACTCCAGAATCAATAACATTGCTGATTCTTCTTTGGATTTTCTCAAGGAGCTCTAGATATATAGCAGAAGCACCGGACCCTATGGGGTAGCAATATTTTAGGCATGAACGAATGGCAGACTTATAGATATGTAGAATGGATTCTAGAGAGAAAATTTGTCTGGGAAGGATATTAGAATAATCAAGAACCTATACTGGCAACAGGCTGCCTGCATACAGACAAAGACTGATTTCGGTGGATACACAAAAATAGAAAGGAGCGTAAGACAAGGATGTGACTTCTGAGCAAACTTATTCAACCAATACACGAGGCAATTCTGAGAGAATTCGATGTCCTACCAGACTTCATTATTAACGGCCACAATCTTAACATCATAAGATATGCAGACGACACAGTGTTGATAGGCACAGAAAGAAAACTAGAAAAACTCTTACAGACGTTAGTGAAGGAAAGCAAGAAGAAAGGACTAAACATAAACTGCAAGAAGACAGGATAATCAAATTTAAACGAAAACTTGCAATCTAAAGCTACGAATTACTTGATTCATCCGTTTGCATACACATATACATATATAAATATATTGTATATAATCTGGCTCTAGAAGTCAAAATCTGACGGTGCGTTGCATTTTCAAACCTTCAGCAATTATCAGACCAGGTTCTATCTATCTATCTATCTATCTATCTATCTATCTATCTATCTAATTTTGTTCTACGATAGATATGAACAGAATGATATCGACAGACAGACGCATATGAATATAATAAAAAATATATAGATATGAACATAATGAGATATCTATCTATCTATCTATCTATCTATCTATCTATCTATCTAATTCTGTTCTACGATAGCTATGAACAGAATGAGATCGATAGACAGACACATATAAATATAATGAAATATATAGATATGAACAATAATGAGATATCTATCTATCTATCTATCTATCTATCTATCTATCTATCTATCTGATTCTGTTCATATCTGTCTATTTAGGAATGTTTTCTAAATACTATTTTGATTCCTGCACACACGTACAGTGGATGACCCGATAAGAGACAGCAAAGGAAATTGCTAGATGATCATAGATATCGATAGATCGACAGACAGACAGACAGATAAACACCGCAAAAGATAAGCCGATTAGTCTAAAAGAGAGATTGATGGACATTTATTAGACTAACAGACAGATGAATGGGCGCACTAAAGCCATATATTTTTCGCCATTACTTTGTGCTTCCTGTCCAGTGTGACAGTGACTGTACAAGAAATATCTACTCCATCAACTGTTGCTCTGACATACCAATCTACTTACTCGACTAGTTTCTCAATTTGTCTATTGTGCCTTATTGCTGATACTGTCTGTTCAGACGTTCACCTTCCCATTCGCCATCTTATAACCCCTCATGTTTTGCTCATCTTCGCTTTTAATGTATATTGCGAATCCACGAGATTTCGTCTCGTCTTCACACCTCGTTTTCATTGTGTAGTTGCCTAGGCCACGAAGATGGCGTACGCATTCAAACGTTATGGCGTAGAAACGGACAAATAGGAAGTCACTTATTTCAGGCGAGGTAGATCACGGATAATGATTTCTTGTTTTGTTTTGCTTTGCTTTCAAGCACACGGAGAAATCCATGGTTTGATTTGTTTTTGTTTTTGTTTTCTTTTTGGGGAACCCATTGAATCTGTGTCAACAGTAGACAATGGAAATAGTCGAAATAATTTTTATCGATTAAAAATTGAAATAGAGTTGAGTAAGCTAAAAGGAACTTTTGAATTCACATGATTTTGGTTGAAACAGACAAAACCGCGTGATAATCACGTGCGAGGCAGTAGGGCCAAGGGTCAGTTGTAACCAGCCTGTTTTATCTATATAAAAGCGTACTTATGCTGAAAAACACAGACGGGCAAGCGTTGAGAGGGAAGAGAGAGGCGGAAGAGAGAGACAGAAGAGAATTAGCCCGGGCAAGAGTTGGGCTAGAGACAATAGAGAGACGAGTTGGAGACTTAAGAAAGAGAGAACATGACGTCAGAGATTGGAACGAAGCGTCCGCTAACATGTGCTGTTGATATAACTACCGCTGCTTCTGCTAGCACGAATATTACTACTACTGTTCCTAAAGAGGAACGCCACTATAAACTTTAAGCCGCGCACAAAAATCTTATTCCCCCATCACAAGAGTCGTATATCGTTCCGAAATGATTTAACAAGTTATTCATAACACTCTCTCTCTCTCTCTCTCTCTCTCTCTCTCTCTCTGTGTCCAGAATCCAGTGTATGCGTTTTTACGTCAATTACTTTTATTTTCTGTAACACGTTTCATTTTTATACTATTCTTTTCTGCTATATAAAAGACATTAACAATTCAATCATTGAATAGTTGGTTGTTTGTCCGGCTTTCTGCAGATATTTTTTTCGCTGCATTCTAAATTTCTTAGCGCAGACTCTCCAGCCGTGTCTATATCTTCAGTCGACCGTGAATGGATGAACATCACTTCTGCTTTCTGGATCAAACCAAACACAACGTGAGCAGGAAGCAGGATGAAACCAGAGTACCGGTCGAATAATGTACGGATGCTCAGAGAACCTACGGCCACTCCCTTAAGTTCGGTTAGGACCGAGTAGACATCTCAACCAAGAGAGTAAGACGTTGGAGGTTGAGGGGCTGGAGCGAAAGTGTTAGACCTGTAATGATTACATATATAACGAGTAGGATTGATTACACAAATACGTCAAACCTTTCATTCCCTCTAATGATTACATATATGACGAGTAGGATTTATTAAACAAATATGTCAAACCTTGCATTCTCTCTAATGATTTTATATATAACGCGTAGGCTTTATTAAAAAAATACGTCAAAACTTTCATTACCTGTAATTATTACATACAAGGAAGGTAAAGAATGCTTTAAGTTCTTCTTCTATGTGCTGTGTCCCTTCAAGGTATATGGGGCCATGGCTCTCCACAATTTCTTATCCTTTGTAGCGCTTAATAATTTTTGTTTTTTGTTTTCTCTCCTAAATCTTGGTTTACCATTCATTTGGTAGAGTAGGTTATATGTTGTTTCCTCTATCCCTCTTGTCTTCAATCTGTCCTGTGAGTATCAGATTTTCCAAGCCCTCTTTCTTCATTACCTGGCCGAGAATTTTCAACTGTCTTTTCTTGGTGATATATATAAGTGTCCTCTTTGTTTCCATTTTTTCTTAAACTTCCACGTTGCTGAAATGTTCGCTCCATGATATTTTCTGTATCCTCCTGTAGAACCATATTTCTGTTGCTTCAAGTCTCTTCTTCATCTGTGAGGGGATTGTCCAGCATTCACTGTCATATAGGAGGACTGATATTACGTAACAGTTCAGTACTCTTTTCTTTGTTTCTGTTGCTTCAAGTCTCTTCTTCATTTGTGAGGAGATTACCCAGAATCCACTGCCATACAGGAGGACTGATATTACGTAACAGTTCATTACTCTTTTCTTTGTTTCTGTTGCTTGAAGTCTCTTCTTTATCTGTGAGGAGATTGTCCCGCATTCATTGCCATATAGGAAGACTGATATTACGTAACAGTTCAGTACTCTGGAGGACTAATATTATGTAACAGTCTGTTAGTCTTTTCTTTGTTTCTTAATACTCTGCTTAGCTTTTGGAAAGCTTCTTTCGCTATCCCAATGCACCTTCGGATTTCAGTTTCACCCTATCTGTCCTCTGTTAAAATACTTCACAAATATTTAAATTGTTGTACTTGTTTGATTTTCTCCAATCTGTAATTTGCATGTTAGGCTCTTTCTTTTGCTAACAACAACGCATTCCGTCTTCTTGCAACTGATGTCCAGTCCTTTCTTCTAGTTTTCCTACATTAACTTCTGTAGGAGATATTGTAGTTTCCTTTCTGTGTTTCCTATCAATAAAATCGATATGCCATGGTCTAGAATACATATAGATTTCGCAGGACCGTTAAATGGAACATACTATCTAGTGGTAGTTGATAGTTATACTAAATGGCTAGAAATATTGAAATGTAGAAGACCAACACAAGAAGATGCATTATCAATACACACTTCGCGAGCTTTTCATGCAAAGAAAGTTTTGTTCATAAAATCGTAATAGATAGCAGTTTAACTCCTTCATCGATTTTAAATGATCCAATAATGGGTTGATCAACAATTCCAGTCCATATCATAACACTACTGCCTCTTTGTTACTTTTTTAACCACAGGCACGTCTGAATTGGATAAAATCCATCCTTTGGTTTATCCATCAGGTCCATCAATTGTTACTCGAGATTCGTCCGTAAAAATTAAGAAAAATCAATTTTCACATATTTCTGGGCCAATTTTGACGTTTTAAATATTTGCTTTAGTGAAGGGAGGTTGCCTAGGAGATTTTTTACAGATCCCAATTCACAAAGAATTCTACACCTTTTTTGTTCGTCTTGAATCCTTTAATTCCAACCTAGTCAAAGATCTGACAGCTGGTTAAAAGTGGTTATTTCGTTATAAGCATGGCTTTTTAGTTTAAGTCCATCTTGAGGAAGCAAGTTTAAAGCCTTTCTGTTGCTTGAAGTCTTCTTTGGAGTTCTCAACTTATATTTTCAAAAGCCTTCTTTATCGTTCGATGATTTCTGCAAAGCTCCTTTGATATCTTCAATGTGGACATTCCGTCATTCATTAACTTTGTTATTTTCTGTTTTTCAACAGTTGTTAACCCATGTTTCAACATATGTTATGGACAAAAGGAGAAAATATTTTTTTATTAGATTTCAGAGGTCTTCAGCTAATATTAGTTTAATCTGCATATTAACTTCAGTCAGTTCATCTTCGTAAATTTAAAATATCTCAAAAACTAACCATTTTAAAAATGACAGAAAATTTAATTAAATATTTTACTATGGTTGGAAGTGGACGAGTTTAAATTTGACAAATATTGATTCCAAACTTTTTGAGTTATTGTGGTTTATTTGTTTTGTGTAATGTCTTCATACAGGCTGTAGTTTTAATGTTTTTCCTTTCATTACAATTGTGTACACATGTAATTTCATTTTGTTAATAGCATGCAATTTCATATTCACTGTATGTTGTCTTGTTTTTACCCGGATTCACATTAAATCCGCCATTATTGTTTGTGGGATAAATGTTCCAGGATCCCATAAATAAATATCTACATATCAAAACCAAGCAGATGATACTCGCAACAAATTGGTGTCTTATTTCTACCTAAATATACTAGTATTCCGCAACATAATGGTGACTTATTTCTACCTGAACATTAGTGTAGAATCGAACGACCTCATTTCAATCCCTTCTATTTTTACTTTCAACAAATGTGTTAAGAAACAATAGATAACAAGAGAAATAACAAATTCGATAAATCAATGTAATAACGAAAATAGATTTTTCTTTTATCAGTGACAAAACAAAAGTGATACAAATTGTGTTGATGTGTTGCATTGAAATTATTATTGCATTTTTAGACATTGTGTACAAATGATATGTTGTTGTTACGTAGAAGTTTAAATTTTTAGTCCAACATCTTTTTCTCGTTTGTTTGAAATAGTAATGAAAGTTCATTCAGAAGTTGTCTCTCTTTGATTGTTGAACTCACTGACGCGAATGAATTATGATCTCTGTGCAAGTTAGTGAGTGAGTGTTTTCCTCCGCAGACTGATTTTCTCACTGACAAAGTGAGTTAGTGTTCTGTATTTGAGAACTTTACGGTGTAATAATAATGTTCTGTGGTTGAGAACTTAGACGTTCATTCACTTGCAGAAATGAACGAAAGCTGCTGTGTGAACGACTTGAGTAAGGGAATGTTCTGAAAGGCTGAGATTAATGGGTAACTTTTAGTCTCAGAATGTGTGTGTTGTGACCAAGTAAATGGTTAAGTAATAACAAAAAACCAGGTTTGCAAATATATCGTATATTAAACAGTAAGTACAACAGAAGAGTATTACACGACTACTAGTAAGACTAAGAGTGTGTAGCAGACCCAGGTAGCATGCAATGCTGGCCTATGAAAAGGTGGCCTTGTGCCAGACACTACTTACGACTATCGAATCCACTAACAAAGTAAAAATAATAAATGTGTGATCTTTAGTGAGGAAAAGGGTCATTTAACATGTGCATAAAAATAATAAAATATAGATAGCCAGGAGGAAATGACGGAAACGAGCCTGGTGGAAAACAAATATAAACTTTATTTGAATAACAAATAATCTTGTCTCAACAGTGGAGACTATCAGAAAAAGTAAGGACTGTTCTTAGCCAGTAGGCAGATTGTATAATGTAGTGACCAGTAGAATGTTAATGTCCCGCGCCAAAACGAAAATCAAAATGTCTAAGGCGGGAAAAGTTTCTTCAGAAGGAAGGTTCTGGAATATAGTCTACTTGTACAAAAGGTGTATGCACGCACAAGGAAAATACTCACTGCGAGATTTAATAATGTGTGTGTAATGTTATCTTGTTTTTTTAACTGGTTCGTAAAGTTTAGAATTCAAAAGAGGACGTGAAGTTTATCAATCGACCATGTCGAAAAACTCTATGTTCCCTAATAGTGAACGGAGGAAAGTTCGAACAAGTTGTTCGCGTCAGGACGAGGAATTGGTCTTAAAAGCGTGATGACGACAGGGTAGTAGTCTCTACATCCTCCGGTAGAAAATGGAGGAAGGTTCAAACATGTTGTTCGAAGAAAAGTTGCAAATCACAGGAAAAATATTCGGCATGATGATAGCCAAGGAGTCACTAGGAAATTTTTGGTTAGTTAAGATATTCCGGCCCGCGTATGGGTAAGGGACGCGAAATAAATGAGTCGACCTTCTTCTTCTGGAAACAGGCCGCGACTGACTTGAAAACGCTGTTCGTCGGTGACGTCAGAGAATGCGCGGGAAAACTTCAAATTCTGATTCTAGCTGGAATCAGCAGCAGCCAGCCAGCAACATTCCTCGCGACGGCCACAAAGGGGGCTGTTTACTACTATATCTGGCCGACGAACCAGCTTCGGAGAGGAAGGCCAGTAACGAGTTAGGAATTTAGATTTTATTTCAATATATTTCAACCAACGTAGAGAGGGCAAAAAGTGAAAGACCGGTAGGCTCCGGAGAGAATCGACTCTCGACCTCCAGTTTAAAAAAGCTGGCCATTTAACCAGCGGAACCACGGAGCCGAAAGCCGGAAAAGCGTGGGTAATTTAGATTTATTTTCCGTTCATCGAACGCATACAGTGCAAAAAGCAAATGACCGGTAAGCTCCGGAATCTCGAACGGCCAGCTTATTAGACTGGCGCTTTAACCAGATGAGCTACGGAGTCGAAGGCCAGAAACGATATAGTAATTTAGATATTTTTGTTCCCGTTCATTTAACGTAGAGAGTGCAAATAGTGTATGGCCAGTATACAATATATATATATTTATAATAATTTGGATCATCTGTGAATAGTTTCTGAAAGTTTCATTAATATCTAACAATTATTCTTATTTTTGCAGGATTTTCTAAAAGAATGTGTGTCATACAAAAAAAAAAGTGCTAAAAATTCTATCTATCTATCTATCTATCTATCTATCTATCTATCTATCTATCTATATTTCTCATGTTGTCTGTCTGTGTGTCTGTCGTGGACGTTGTTACCTCGCCCAGGCCGCATTTCTCAACCGATTTCGCTGCAGTTTTCAACACAAGTTTGCAAATGGCTGCCGTAAGGAGATGACGGAGCCCGATTTTTGAGTTCGGAATCAGGTTCCGAAAAAAATCGATAATCGAAAAAATCGATAATCGAAAAAATTCTGCTTACAGAAGGAATGATTGCATTTCAACCAAATTTGACACCCTCGTAGAGTCTACCATTAGAAGTGTTGTCCAGAAGTTTCATGACCACGGACCCCTAAACAGCGCGGAAAATCGATAAAACCCAAAAACAGATACGCCCAGATTGAGTCTGAACCGCATGTCGGTTTTTAGCGAAAACCGAGCGTATTTATGAAGAGGCCATTGGGAGTCATCATGTGAAGTTTCAACTCTGAGCACCCCCCACCCCAAACAGAGTGCAAATCGACAATCGGTCAACCCTTAAAAATGTTTGTTCCGGTTTTTTAAAGCTGATCGTATTGTGTTTATTTTGTTTAGTTCTTTTTCAGATTTAATGTTTACTATAGAGCTTAGAAAAAGTTGGCAGTGTGATATAGGCAAGAAGTAAGGCATGTAACAACATCAGCACGGCAAAGGGCACTCCTCTAAAGATAAAAAAGGGAAAAAATATTTGCAGTTAAGTGATAACGATTGCTGTATTAGTCGTACTATATTGGAATCAAGCAAGGGCAACACCGAGCCATACTGCTAGTATGTTATAGTAACAGTTACAAAGATACAAAGTGAAACAAGGAATATAATCAAAATTTAGAATGTTCTAAAAAGAGGGGAAATTTTTTTAAAAAATTAAAATAAAATTTGTTTCTTTCTTTAAATAATAACAAGAGAATTTAGACGACAAATATTTTATCGTCAAGTTTGGCGTATATTCATCATACAATGCGGGATATTTTAGAGAGTTCGTGGAGGTTCCTAAGTTTATGAGACTGGCGATTTAAAAACCTTAGCTTCGGAGCCTAAGGCATGAAAAGAGTTAGGTGTGTAGATATTGTATTCCCGTTCAACCAACGTAGAGAGTGCAAAAAGTGAATGATCGGTCGGCAAAGGAGAGATACGGAATTTCGTCCAGGGAACAAGATCAGCGATCAAAAAGCTGAGCTATGGAGACAAAGACAAGAAACGAGTTAGGAATTTAAATTTTTTTAACCGTTCAGGTAAAGTAAAGAGTGCAAAAAAAAGTAAATGGTCGGTAGGCTCCGGATTGCCGAATTCCAGTTTACGAGACTAGCGCTCTAACCAGCTGAGCTACGGAGCCGTAGGCCATGCATTGTCGGCTGAATTAGATTATTATTTTTCCTTCATCCAACGTAGATAGTGTGAAAGAAAAAAAAAATAATTAAAGAGAGAGAAAGGCTCCGAAGAGATTCGGACTCTCGACGTCCAGTTTACAAGACAAGCGCACTTAACAGCTGTGCTAAGAAGTCGGATGCCGGCTACCAGCTAGGAATTTAGATTTTTTTTCCCGTTCATCCAACGTAGAGAGTGCAAAAATAAAAAGTTAATGACCGGTAGGTTTCGACTCTCGACCTCCAGTTTATTAGACTGGGGCTCTAACCAGCTGAGCTAGGGAGCAGGATGCCGGCTAAGAGGTAGGAATTTAGATATTTTTTTTCCGTTCATCCAACGTAGAGAGTGCAAAAATAAAAAGTTAATGACCGGTAGGTTCTGGAGAGATTCGGACTCACGACCACCAGTTTATTAGACTGGCGCTCTAACAAGCTGACCTACGGAGCCGAATGCCGGATACGAGGTAGGAATTTAGATTTTTTTTTCCCGTTCATCCAACGTGAGAGTGCAAAAAAAAAAGATAATGACCGGTAGGTACCGGAGAGATTCGGACTCACGACCCCCAGTTTATTAGACCATGGCGCGCTAACCAGCTAAGCTACGGAGCCGGATGCCGGTTACGAGGTAGGAATTTAGATTTTTTTTCCGTTCATCCAACGTAGAGAGGCAAAAAAAAAAGAAATGACCGGTAGGCCTGGAGAGATTCGAGTCTCGACCTCCAGTTTACTAGACTGGCGTTCAAAACATTAGAGCTACGGAGCGAGGCCGAATACTGTTAGATTTTTTTTTTTTTTTCCGTTCATCCAACGTAGAGAGTGCAAAAAAAAAAAAGTTAATGACCGGTAGGCTCCGAGAGATTCGGACTCGACCTCCAGTTTACTAGACTGGCGCTCTAACCAGCTGAGCTACGAGCCGGAGAGGCCGGCTACCAGTTTTTTTTTTTTTTCCGTTCATCCAACGTAGAGAGAGCAAAAAAAAAAAAAGTTAATGACCGCAGGCTTTGAGAGATTCGACCTCGACCTCCAGTTTACTAGACTGGCGCTCTAACCAGCTGATTCACGGAGCTGGAGGCCGGCTACTGTTAGTATTTTATTTTTTTTTTTTTTTGTTAATGACCGTTCATCCAACGTAGAGAGTGCAAAAAAAAAGCTAATGACCGGTGCAGGCTTCGTTAGTTCAGTTTACTAGACTTTTTTTTTTTTCCGTTCATCCAACGGAGAGTGCTGACTTAGGAAGATTCCTGGACTCGACCTCTAGTTTACTAGACTGGCGCTCTAACCAGCTGATCTACGGAGCCGGAGGCCGGCTACTCGTTATTAATTTTAGATTTTTTTTTTCCGTTCATCCAACGTAGAGAGCAAAAAAAAAAAAAAGTTAATGACCGGTAGGCTCCGGAGAGATTCGGACTCTCGACCTCTAGTTTACTAGACTGGCGCCTAACCAGCTGAGCTACGGAGCCGGAGGCCGGGCTGCTCGTTAGTAATTTATTTTTTTTTTTTTTTCCGTTCATCCAACGTAGAGAGTGCAAAAAAAAAAAGTTAATGACCGGTAGGCTCGGAGAGATCCGACCTCGACCCAGTTTACTAGAGACTGGCGCTCTAACCAGCTGAGCTACGGAGCCGGAGGGCGGCTTACTGTTAGTATTTAGATTTTTTTTTTTTCCGTTCATCCAACGTAGAGAGTGCCAAAAAAAAGTTAATGACCGGTAGGCTCCGGAGAGATTCTGACCTCGACCTCCAGTTTACTAGACTGGCGCTCTAACCAGTTGAGCTACGGAGCCGGAGGCCGGCTACTGTTATAATTTAGATTTTTTTTTTTTTTTTCCGTTCATCCAACGTAGAGAGAGTGCCAAAAAAAAAAAATGTTAATGACCGGAGCCGGAGGCCCGGAGAGATTTTTTTTTTTCCGTTCATCCTCGACCTCCAAAAAAAAGTTTACTAGACTGGCGCCTCTAACCAGTTGAGCTACGGAGCCGGATGCCGGCTACCGTTAGCATTTAGATTTTTTTTTTTTTTTCCGTTCATCCAACGTAGAGAGTGCCAAAAAAAAAAAATGTTAATGACCGGTAGGCCTGGAGATTCGGACTCGACCCAGTTTACTAGACTGGCGCTCTAACCAGTTGAGCTACGGAGCCGGAGGCCGGCTACCTGTTGCATTAGATTTTTTTTTTTTCCGTTCATCCAACGTAGAGAGGCCAAAAAAAAAAATGTTAATGACCGGTAGGCCCGGAGAGATTCGGACCTCGACCTCCAGTTTACTAGACTGGGCGCTCTAATCCAGCTGAGCCGTATCCAACGGAGCCGTTAATGATGGATGCTCGGGATTCGACCCTCGACTGTTACTAGACTTTAGATTTTTTTTTTTTTTTTCCGTTCATCCAACGTAGAGAGTGCCAAAAAAAAAAAAATATGTTAATGACCGGTAGGCCCGGAGAGATTCGGACTCGACCACCAGTTTACTAGACTGGCGCTCTAACCAGCTGAGCTACGGAGCCGGAGGCCGGCTACTCGTTAGTATTTAGATTTTTTTTTTTTTTTTTTTGCGTTCATCCAACGTAGAGAAAGCAAAAAAAAAAATGTTAATGACCGGTAGGTTCTGAGAGATTCGGTCTCTCGACCTCTAGTTTACTAGACTGGCGCTCTAACCAGTTGAGCTTACGGAGCCGGAGGCCGTCTACTCGTTAGTATTTAGATTTTTTTTTTTTTTTTCCGTTCATCCAACGTAGAGAGTGCAAAAAAAAAAATGACCGGTGGCCTGGAGATTCGGACTCTCGACCTCCAGTTTACTAGATGACCAGGAGCTAGGAGCCGGAGGCCGCTCCGTTAGAATTTAGAGATTTGGTAGGCTCGACCTCCAGTTTACTAGACTGGCGCTCTAACCAGTTGAGCTACGGAGCCGGAGGCCGGCTACTCGTTAGATTTGATTTTTTTTTTTCCGTTCATCCAACGTAGAGAGTGCCAAAAAAAAAAAAAATGTTACGACCGGTAGGCCCGGAGAGATTCGACTCGACCTCCAGTTTACTAGACTGGCGCTCTAACCAGCTGAGCTACGGAGCCGGAGGCTGGCTACCGTTAGTATTTAGATTTTTTTTTTTTTCCGTTCATCCAACGTAGAAAAAAAAAATGTTAATGCCAAAAAAAAAAAACCAGTGAGCTGACCGGCTACTCGTTGAGAGATTTTTTTTTTTCCGTTCATCCAACGTAGTTTACTAGACTGGGATAGAACCTCCAGTTTACGGAGCCGGAGAGCTAGCGGAGGCTAGACTTAGATTTTTTTTTTTTTTTCCGTTCATCCAACGTAGAGACTGCCAAAAAAAAAAAAAAATATGTTAATGACCGGTAGGCTCCCGGAGAGACTGGACCTTCACTAGACCCAGGCATTAGACTATGTCTAACCAGTTTTTTTTTTTCCGTTTACGGAAAGTGCCAAAAAAAAAAATTTTTTTTTTTTTTTTCCGTTCATCCAACGTAGAGTGTTTTTTTTTTTTTCCGCCAAAAAAAAAAAAAAAAAAGGACCGGTAGGCTCGAGAGATTCGGACTCTCGACCTCCAGTTTACTAGACTGGCGCTCTAACCAGTTGAGCTACGGAGCCGGAGGCCGGCTACTAGTTAGATTAGATTTTTTTTTTTTTTTTTTTCCGTTCATCCAACGTAGAGAGTGCCAAAAAAAAAAAAAATTAATGACCGGTAGGCTCCGGAGAGATTCCGTACTCTCGACCTCCAGTTTAGGCTAGACTGGCGCTCAACCAGAGAGTACAAAGCTAATACGGTAGCCGAGGCCGGCTACTTTACTTGACTGGCGCTATTTAGAGGCCGGTTTTTTTTTTTTCCGTTTCTTATCCAACGTAGAGAGTGCAAAAAAAAAAAAAACAATGACCGGTAGGCCCGGAGAATTCCGACTCTCGACCTCCAGTTTACTAGACTGGAAGTTCAACCAGCTGAGCTACGGAGCCGGAGGCCGGCTACTGTTAGTATTTAGATTTTTTTTTTTTTCCGTTCAT
This sequence comes from Acanthosepion pharaonis, assembly GCA_903632075.3. Classification (NCBI taxonomy): domain Eukaryota; kingdom Metazoa; phylum Mollusca; class Cephalopoda; order Sepiida; family Sepiidae; genus Acanthosepion; species Acanthosepion pharaonis. The sequence goes on along the minus strand of CAHIKZ030000237.1, from coordinate 788,964 downwards.
CCAACGTAGAGAGTGCCAAAAAAAAAAATGACCGGTTCCGGAATGACCGGTAGGCCCGGAGATGAGCTACGACCTCGACCGCCTACCAGTTTACTAGACTGGCGCATCCAACCAGTTGAAAAAAAAAAAATGCTGAGCCGGAGGATTCGACCTCGCCTACTAGACTCTCTAACCAGTTGTGAGCGAGCTTAGCATTTTTTTTTTTTTTTTTCCGTTCATCCAACGTAGAGACTGCCAAAAAAAAAAAATAATGACCGGTGGTTCGGAGAGATTCGACCTCGACCTCCAGTTACTAGACTGGCGTTCAACCAGTTGAGCTACGAGAGCCGGAGGACGGCTACTGTTAGTAATTTAGATTTTTTTTTTCCGTTCATCCAACGTAGAGAGTGCCAAAAAAAAAAAAAAAAATGTTAATGACCGGTAGGCTCCTGGAGAGATTCGACCCCGACCAGTTTACTAGACTGGCGCCTCAGTTTAGCTAGGACTGGAGGCGTTCTAACCATCCAACGTAGAGGAAAAAAAAAAATGCCGGTAGGCTGAGCTACGGAGCCGGAGGCCCATGACTCGTTAAGCGGAATTTAGATTTTTTTTTTTCCGTTCATCCAACGAGAGTGCCAAAAAAAAAAAAATGTTAATGACCGGTAGGCCTGGAGAGATTCGACTTCGACCTCCAGTTTACTAGACTGGCGCATGCTAACCAGTTGAGCTACGGAGCCGGAGGGCGGTTGTCGTTAGTAATTTAGATTTTTTTTTTTTTTTCCGTTCATCCAACGTAGAGAGCCAAAAAAAAAAATGTTAATGACCGGTAGGCCGGATAGATTCGACTCTGACCTCAGTTTATTCTGACTAGATACTGGAGCGGACCCCAGTTTACTCGTTCACCAACGTAGAACCAGTTGGTAGGCTACGGAGCCGGAGGCCGGGCTACCTGTTAGCTACGGAGCTGGAGGCCGGATATTAGATTTTTTTTTTTTTTTCCGTTCATCCAACGTAGAGAGTGCCAAAAAAAAAAAAATGTTAATGACCGGTAGGCTCCGGAGAGATTCGGTCCTCGACCTCCAGTTTACTAGACTGGCTTCCAACTAGCTGAGCTACGGAGCTGATGCCGCTACTCGTTAACCAGTTAGAGTGCCAAAAAAAAAATATGTTAAATGACCGGTAGGCCCGGAGAGATTCGACTCGACCACCAGTTTACTAGACTGGCGCTCTAACCAGCTGAGCTACGGAGCCGGAGGCCGGCCACTGTTAGTTTTTTTTTTTTTTTTTTTCCGTTCATCCAACGTAGAGAGTGCAAAAAAAAATGTTAATGACCGGTTTACTAGGCTCCGAGAGATTTTTTTTTTCCGGTCCAACGTAGAGAGTGCGACCGGTAGGCTCTAGTTTACTAGACTGGCGCTCTAACCAGGCCGGTTACTTCCTGTTAGTAATGAGCATCCACGGGAGCCGAGGCCGGAGAGATAGACTCGTTTACTAATTTAACCAGCTGAGCTACGAGCCGAGGCTGCCTACTCGTTAGCATTTAGATTTTTTTTTTTTTCCGTTCATCCAACGTAGAGAGCAAAAAAAAAAAAAAATGTTAATGACCGGTAGGCTCCGGAGAGATTCGGACTCGACCTCCAGTTTACTAGACTGGCGTTTAACCAGTTGAGCTACGAGCCGGAGGCCGGCTACTCGTTAGTAATTTAGATTTTTTTTTTTTTCCGTTCATCCAACGTAGAGAGTGCCAAAAAAAAAAATGTTAATGACCGGTAGGCTCCGAGAGATTCGGACTCGACCTCAGTTTACCAGACTGGCGCTCCCGCTAACCAGTTGAGCCGTTCACGGAGCCGGAGGCCGGCTACCTCCAGTTTACTAGACTGGCGCCCAAACATTTAGATTTTTTTTTTTTTTCCGTTCATCCAACGTAGAGAGTGCCAAAAAAAAAAAAATAATGACCGGTAGGCCCGGAGAGATTTTGACCCTCGACCTCCAGTTTACTAGACTGGCGTTCTAACCAGTTGAGCTACGGAGCCGGAGGCCGGCTACTGTTAGTATTTTAGATTTTTTTTTTTTTTCCGTTCATCCAACGTAGAGAGTGCCAAAAAAAAATGTTAATGACCGGTAGGGTGGCCTGGAGAGATTCGGACTCTCGACCTCCAGTTTACTAGACTGGCGCTTAACCAGTTGAGCTACGGAGCTGGAGGCCGGCTACTGTTAGTAATTTAGATTTTTTTTTTTTTTTTGTTCATCCAACGTAGAGAGTGCCAAAAAAAAAAATGTTAATGACCGGTAGGCTCCGGAGAGATTCGACTCGACCTCCAGTTTACTAGACTGGCGCTCTAACCAGCTGAGCCACGGAGCCGGAGGTCATTACTCGTTATTTAGATTTTTTTTTTTTTTCCGTTCATCCAACGTAGAGAGTGCCAAAAAAAAAAATGTTAATGACCGGTAGGACTGGCGCTCAACCAGGAGAGCCGATTCGGACTTTTTTTTTTTTTCCGTTCATCCAACGTAGACCAAAAATGTTAATGACTAGACTGGCGCTCTAACCAGACTGAGCTTTAACGGAGCTACGGAGCCTGGAGGTCGGCTACTGTTAGTATTTAGATTTTTTTTTTTTTTTCCGTTCATCCAACGTAGAGTGCCAAAAAAAAAAAAAATTAATGACCGGTAGGCTCCTGAGATTCGGACTCTCGACCTCCAGTTTACTAGACTGGCGCTCTAACCAGTTGAGCTGTACGGAGCCGGAGGGTGGCTACTGTTAGTATTTAGATTTTTTTTTTTTTTTCCGTTCATCCAACGTGTAGAGAGTGCCAAAAAAAAAAAAATGTTAATGACCGGTAGGCCTGAGAGATTCGACTCGACCTCCAGTTTACAAGACTGGCGCTCTAACCAGTTGAGCCACGGAGCCGGAGGCCGGCTACCTGTTAGTAATTAGATTTTTTTTTTTTCATCCAACGTTTTTGCCAAAAAAAAAAATGTTAATGACCGGTGAGGCTGGAGAGATTCACTTGACCGTTTACACTGGCGTTCTAACCAGTAGAGCGGAGCCGGAGAGGCGGCAACACTGTTATATTTAGATTTTTTTTTTTTTTTCCGTTCATCCAACGTAGAGAGTGCCAAAAAAAAAAATGTTTAATGACCGGTAGGCTCCTGGAGAGATTCGACTCGACCTCCAGTTTACTAGGACTGGCGCCTAACCAGTTGAGCGAGCGGAGGCGGAGGCCGGCTACCGTAGATTTTTTTTTTTTTCCGTTCATCCAACGTAGAGTGGCCAAAAAAAAAAAAAATGTAATGACCGGGGCTCCGAGAGATTCGGACTCGACCCAGTTTACCAGACTGGCGCTTCAACCAGCTGAGCTACGGAGCCGGAGGCCGGCTAATCCATTAGTAATTTAGATTTTTTTTTTTTTTCCGTTCATCCAACGTAGAGAGTGCCAAAAAAAAAAAATGTTTATGACCGGTAGGCCCGGAGAGATTCGGGATCTCGACCTCCAGTTTACTAGACTGGCGTTCTAACCAGTTGAGCTACGGAGCTGGAGGCCGGCTACTCGTTATTTATCTTTTTTTTTTTTTTCCGTTCATCCAACGTAGAGAGTGCCAAAAAAAAAATGTTAATGACCGGTAGGCCCGGAGAGATTCGGACCTCGACCTCCAGTTTACTAGATTGGCGCTCTAACCAGTTGTTAGTAGATTTTTTTTTTTTCCGGAGAGTGGCGGACCGAGGCCGGAAAGATTCTACCTGTTTACTAGACTGGCGCTAACCAGTTGAGCTAGATTTTTTTTTTTTTTTTTTTTTTTTCCGTTCATCCAACGTAGAGAGTGCCAAAAAAAAAAAAATGTTAATGACCGGTAGGCTCCGGAGAGATTCGCGACCACTTTACTAGACTGGCGCCAGTTGAGCTAGGAGCCGGCGCTCTAACCAGTTCCAACGTAGATAAAAAAAAAAAAATGTTAATGACCGGTAGGCCGAGAGATTCAACTCAGTTAGACTGGCGCCTTTGAGATTTTTTTTTTTTTTTTTTTTTTTTCCGTTCATCCAACGTAGAGAGTGCCAAAAAAAAAATGTTAATGACCGGTAGGCCTGAGAGATTCGGACTTCGACCTCCAGTTTACTAGACTGGCGCTCTAACCAGTTGAGCTACGGAGCCGGAGGCCGGCAACTGTTAGTAATTAGATTTTTTTTTTTTTCCGTTCATCCAACGTAGAGAGTGCCAAAAAAAAAAAATGACCGGTAGGTTTAATGACCGACCTCCAGTTTACGGACTGGCGTTTAACCAGTTGAGATTCGAGGTCCTTTAGACCTCCAGTTTAGGCTAGAGATTCGCGACCCAGTTTTTTAGACTGGCGTTTTAACCAGCGAGCTACGGAGGCGGAGGTCACCCAAAAAAATTTTTTTTTTTTTTTTCCGTTCATCCAACGTAGAGAGACCATCGACCTCCAGTTTACGACCAAAAAAAAAAATGTTAATGACCGGTAGGCTCCGAGAGATTCGACCTCTGACCTCCAGTTTATTAGACCGGCGCTCTAACCATCTGAGCTATGGAGCCTGAGGTCGGCTACACGTTAGTATTTAGATTTTTTTTTTTTTCCGTTCATCCAACGTAGAGAGGCCAAAAAAAAAAAAAAATGTTAATGACCGGTAGGCTCTGAGAGATTCGGACCTCGACCTCCAGTTTACTAGACTGGCGCCTAACCAGCTGAGCTACGGAGCCGAGGCCGCCTTTACTAGATGTTAGTATTTAGATTTTTTTTTTTTTTTTTTTCCGTTCATCCAACGTAGAGAGTGCCAAAAAAAAAAATGTTAATGACCGGTAGGTTCGAGAGATTCGACTGGCGCTCTACCTCCAGTTTACTAGACTGGCGCTTTTTTTTTTTTTCTAACCAGTTGAGCTACGGAGCCGGAGGCGGCTACTTGAGCTAACCATTTTTTTTTTCCGTTCATCCAACGTAGAGAGTGCCAAAAAAAAATGTTAATGACCGGTAGGCCCGGAGAGATCTGGACTTCGACCCTAGTTTACTAGACTGGCGCTCTAACCAGTTGAGCTACGGAGCCGGAGGCTGGCTAAATTTAGAATTTTTTTTTTTTTTTTGCGTTCATCCAACGTAGAGAGCCAAAAAAAAAAAAAAATTTAATGACCGGTAGGCTCCGGAGAGATTCGGACTCTGCGACCTCCAGTTTACTAGACTGGCGCCTAACCAGTTGAGCTACGGAGCCGGAGGCCGGCTAGTCGTTAGTATTTAGATTTTTTTTTTTTTTTTCCGTTCATCCAACGTAGAGAGTGCCAAAAAAAAAAAAAATGTTAATGACCGGTAGGCCTGGAGAGATTCGGACTCGACCAGTTTACTAGACTGGCGCTCAACCAGTTGAGCTACGGAGCCGGAGGCCGGCCACTGTTAGTATTTAGATTTTTTTTTTTTTTCCGTTCATCCAACGTAGAGAGCAAAAAAAAAAATTTAATGACCGGTAGGCCTGAGAGATTCGGACTCGACCTCCAGTTTACTAGACTGGCGCTCTAACCAGTTGAGCTATCCCAACGGAGCCGGAGGCCGGCGACACCTTTTACAAGATTAACTAGTAATTTAGTTAGATTTTTTTTTTTTTTTTTTCCGTTCATCCAACGTAGAGAGTGCCAAAAAAAAAATGTTAATGACCGGTAGGCTCCGGAGAGATTCGACCTCGACCTCCAGTTTACTAGACTGGCGCTCCAACCAGTTGAGCTACGGAGCCGGAGGCCGGCTACCGTTAGTATTTAGATTTTTTTTTTTTTTCCGTTCATCCAACGTAGAGAGAGCCAAAAAAAAAAAAAAATGTTAATGACCGGTAGGCCCGGAGAGACTCGACCTCGACCACCAGTTACTAGACTGGCGCTCTAACCAGGCTGAGCTACGGAGCCGGAGGCTGGCAACACGTTAGTATTTAGATTTTTTTTTTTTTTTTCATCCAACGTAGAGAGTGCCAAAAAAAAAAATGTTAATGACCGGTGGCCCGGAGAGATCTCGACCTCGACCTCCAGTTTACTAGACTGGCGCTCTAACCAGCTGAGCTACGGAGCGGAGGCCGGCTACTGTTACAGTATTTTTTTTTTTTTTCCGTTCATCCAACGTAGAGAGTGCAAAAAAAAAAAAATGTTAATGACCGGTAGGTCCGGGAGAGATTCGACTCAGGTTTGACAGATCAAGTTATATTTAGATTTTTTTTTTTTTTCCTAACCAGTTGAGACCGGTAGGCGGAGATGACTCCGACCTCCAGGCCCAGCCTAACCAGTAATTTAGATTTTTTTTTTTTTCCGTTCATCCAACGTAGAGTGCCAAAAAAAAAATGGACCGGCCGAGAGATTCGGATACTGTTTATGGATTAAACTAGTTGAGATTTTTTTGCTTTTTTTTTTTCCGTTCATCCAACGTAGAGAGTGCCAAAAAAAAAAAATGTTACGACCGGTAGGTTCCGGAGATTCGGACTCGCCTCCAGTTTACTAGACTATGCTTAACCAGCTGAGCTACGGAGCCGGAGGCCGGCTACTGTTAGTATTTAGATTTTTTTTTTTTTTTCATCCAACGTAGAGTAAAAAAAAAAAAATGACCGGTAGGCTAAGACCGTTTACTAGACTGGCGCTCTAAATCCAGGAGAGATTCGACTTAGATTTTTTTTTTTTTTTTCTCCAACGAGAGGCCAAAAAAAATAGTTTACTAGAGGCTCCGGAGATTCGCTTCGAACCAGTTTAGCTAACGGAGCGAGGCTGAGCTACGGAGTTAGGCCGACAACTGTTATTTTTTTTTTTTTTTTTTTCCGTTCATCCAACGTAGAGAGAGCAAAAAAAAAAATGTTAATGACCGGTAGGCTGGCTATCGGAGAGATTGCGGACTGGACCTCCGGAGTTTACTTCGACTGGTTTAGACTAAAACCAGTTGAGTTTACGGAGCCGGTCGGCTACTGTTAGTAATTTAGATTTTTTTTTTTTTTTTTTCCGTTCATCCAACGTAGAGAGTGCCAAAAAAAAAAAAAAATGACCGGTAGGCCCCGAGAGATTCGGACCATCGACCTCCAGTTTACTAGACTGGCGCTCGAACCACAGTTGAGCTACGAGCCGGAGGCCGGCTAATGTTAGTATTATAGATTTTTTTTTCCGTTCATCCAACGTAGAGAGTGCCAAAAAAAAAATGTTAATGACCGCTAGGTTCCGGAGAGATTCGACTCGACCTCCAGTTTACTAGACTGGCGCTCTAACCATCTGAGCTACGGAGCCGTGAGGCCGGGCTACTGTTAGCATTTAGATTTTTTTTTTTTTTCCGTTCATCCAAAAAAATGTGCCAAAAAAAAAAAATGTTAATGACCGGTGGTTCCGGAGAGATTCGACTCGACCTCCAGTTTACTAGACTGGCGCTCTAAATCAGTTGAGCCTACGTAGCCGGAGGCCGGCTACGTTATATTTCTTTTTTTTTTTTTTTTCCGTTCATCCAACGCAGAGACTGCCAAAAAAAAAAAAAATGTTAATGACCGGTAGGCCCGAGAGATTCGACTCGACCTCCAGTTTACTAGACTGGCGCTCCAGCTGAGCTACGGGAGCTGGAGGCCTGCCACTGTTAGTAATTTAGATTTTTTTTTTTTTTCCGTTCATCCAACGTAGAGAGTGCCAAAAAAAAAAAATGTTAATGACCGGTAGGCTCCGGAGAGATTCGGACCTCGACCTCCAGTTTACTAGACTGGCGCTTCTAACCAGTTGAGCTACGAGCCGGAGGCCGGCTACACGTTAGTAATTTAGATTTTTTTTTTTTTTCCGTTCATCCAACGTAGAGAGTGCCAAAAAAAAAAAAAAAATGTTAATGACCGGTAGGCTCCGGAGAGATTCGGACTCTCGACCTCCAGTTTACTAGACTGGCGCTCTAACCAGTTGAGCTACGGAGCCGAGGCCGGCCACACGTTAGTAATTTAGATTTTTTTTTTTTTTCCGTTCATCCAACGTAGAGAGTGCCAAAAAAAAAAAAAAACACGACCGGTGGCTCCGGAGAGATTCGACTCGACCTCCAGTTTACTAGATTGGCGTCTAACCAGTTGAGATACGGAGCCGGAGGCCGGCAACTCGTTAGTATTTAGATTTTTTTTTTTTTTTCCGTTCATCCAACGTAGAGAGTGCCAAAAAAAAAAAAAGGCCTGGAGAGATGTTAATGACTGTAGGCTCCGAGAGAATCGATTTTTTTTTTTCCGTTCACTCGACCTCCAGAGATTTACTAGACTGGCGCTCGAACTAGCTGAGCTACGGAGCCGGAGGCCGCTACTCAGTTAGTATTTAGATTTTTTTTTTTTTTTCCGTTCATCCAACGTAGAGGCCAAAAAAAAAAATTGTTAATGACCGGTAGGCCTGGAGAGATTCGACCTCGACCTCCAGATTACTAGACTGGCGCTCTAACCAGCTGAGGCTACGAGCCGGAGGCCGGCTACTGTTAGTAATTTAGATTTTTTTTTTTTTTTTCCGTTCATCCAACGAGAGTGCCAAAAAAAAAAAAAATGTTAATGACCGGTAGGCCTGAGAGACGCCCGGACTTCCTCGACCTCCAAAAAAAAAAGCCGGAGGCCGGCTACTCAAGTTAATGACCGGTAGGCCTGGAGAGATTCGACCTCGACCTCCAGTTTACTAGACTGGCGCCTAACTAGTTGAGGCAGGAGCCGGAGGCCGGCTACTGTTAGTAATTTAGATTTTTTTTTTCCGTTCATCCAACGTAGAGAGTGCCAAAAAAAAAAAATGTTAATGACCGTGGCTCCGGAGAGATTCGGACTGACCTCCAGTTTACTAGACTGGCGCTCTAACCAGCTGAGCTTTTTTTTTTTTTTTCCCCCCCCAAAAAAAAAAAAAAAAAAAATTTAAACCCCGGGGAATTTTTTTTTTTGGGGGCAAGGGGGGCCCCCCCCCTTTTTAATTTTTTTTTTTTTTTTCCCCCCGGGGGAAAAAAAAAAAAAAAAAAAAAAACCCCCAAAAACCCCCCCCCTTTTAAAAAAGGGGCCCCCCCCCCCGGGGGGGGGGGCCCCCTTTTTTTTAATTTTTTTTTTTTTTTTAAAAAACCCAAAAAAAAAAAAAAAAAGGGGTTTTGGCCCCGGAAAGGGCCTGACCCCAAAAAACCCGGGGCCCAACCGGGGGAAAGGGGGGCATTTTTTTTTTTTTTTTTTAAAAAAAAAATTTTTTTAAAAAAAAAAAAAATTTTTTCCCCCTTTTTTTCCCCTTTTAAAAAAACCCCCCCAAAACCCTCCCGGGGGGGGGGTTTTTTTTTTAATTTTTTTTTAAAAAAAAAAATTTAAAAAAAAAAAATTTTTCCCCTTGGCCCCAAAATTGGGCCCCCCCAATTTAAGCCGGCCCAAACCCGGGTTTTGGGGGCCCCCCGTTTTTTTTTTTTTTTTTAAAAAAAAAATTTTTTTTAAAAAAAAAAAAAACCCCCCCCTTTTTTTCCCCCCTCAAAACCCGGGCCCAAAAGGGGTTAAAAAATTTTTTTTTTTTTTTTTTTTTTCCCCAAAAAAAAAATTTTAAAAAAAAAAAAAAGGGGGGGTTTTTTTTTCCCCCCCCGGGGGGGAACCGGGGGGGGGGTTTTTTCCGTTTTTAAAAAGGGGAAAAAATTTTTTGGGCCAAAAAAAAAAATTTTTAAAAAACCGGCCTCCCCCCCCAAAAAGGGGGGCCCCCTTTTTTTTGGGGGATTTTTTCCTTTTTTTTTTTTTTTTTTTTTTTAAAAAAAAAAAAAGGGGGGCCCCAAAAAAAAAATTTTAAACCCCCAAAAGGGCCCCGGGCCCCCAAAAAATTTCTTTTTTTTAAAATTTTTTTTTTCCCCCGGAAAAGGGTTTTTTTTTTTTCCCCCGGGGGGAAAAAAAAAAAATTCCAAACCCCAAAAAACCCCCCCAAAACCCCCAAAAATTTTTTTTTTTTTTTCCCCCCCCCCAAAAAAAAAAAAAAAAATTTTTTTTTTAAACCAAAAAGGGGGGAAAAAAAAAAGGAAATTTAATAAGGGGGGAAAACCCAATTTTTCCCCCCCCCCCTTTTTAAAAGTTTTTTTGGGGGGCCCCCCGGGGGAAAAAAATTTTTTTTTTAAAAAAAAATTTAAAAAAAAAAATTTTCCCCCCCGGGGGGGCGGACCCCCCCCCTTTTGGGTTTTTTTTTTTTTAAAGGGGGGGGGGTTTTAAAAAAATTTTTTAATTTTTTTTCCCCCCCCCGGGGTTTAAAAAAAAAAAAAGGGGGGGGGGGAAAAAGGGGGCCCCCTTGGTTTTTTTTTTTAAACCCCCGGGGGAAAAACCCCTTTTTTTTTAAAAAATTTTTTTTTTTTTTAAACCAGGGGCCCCAAAAAAAAAAAACCCCCGGGGGCCCCAAATTGGGGGTTTTTTTTTTTTCCCTTAAAAACGGGGTTTAAAAAAAGAAAAGGGGGGAAAATTTTTTTTTTTTCCCCCTTTTTCCCAAGGGGGAAAAAAAAAAAAAGGGGGGGGGAAAAAAAAAAAAAAATTTTTTTTTTTTTTTCCCCCCAAAAAAGGGGGGGGGGTTTTTTCCCAAATTTTTTTTTTTTTTTCCCCCCCCCGGGGTTTAAAAAAAAAAAAAAAAATTTTTTAAAATTTTTTTTTTTTTTTTAAAGGGGGGTTAAAAAAAAATTTCCCCCGGGGGCCCAAATTTTTTTTTTTTTCCCCCAAACCCAAAAAAAAAGGGGTTTTTTTGGGGGTTTTTTTTTAAAATTAAATTTTAAAAAAAAAACCCCCCGGGGGGGAAACTCTGGGAAATTTAAAACCCCCCCAAAAAAATTTTAAAAAAAAAAAAAAAAGAAAGGGGGGTTTTTTTTCCCCCCCAATTTAAAAAAAAAAAGGGGGGGGGGGGGGAAAAATTTTTTTTTTTCCCCCCCCCAAAAATTCCAAAAAAAAAAAAAAATTTTTTTTCCCTTCCCCCCGGGGGGGCCCCCCCGGGGGGGGGGTTTTTTAAAAATTTTTTTTTTCCCACCAAGGGGGGGCCCAAAAAAAAAATTTAAAAAATTTTTTTTTTTTTTTCCCCCCCCCCCCAAAAAAAAAAAATTTAAAAGGGCCCCAAAAAGGGGGGGTTTTTTAAATTTTTTTTTCCCCCCGGGGGGGGCCCCCAAAATTTTTTAAATTTTTTTTTTTTTTTTTTAAAAAGGGGGAAAAAAAAGGGGCCCCCAAAAAAAAACCCCCCCCTTTTTTTTTTTTTTTTTTTTTTAAAAAAAAGGATCCAAAAAAAAAAAAATTTTTTTTTTGGGGGGGGGGTTTTTTTTAAAAAAAGGGGGTTTTTTGGTCGGGGGAAATTTTGGGCCCTTTTAAATTTTTTTTTTTTTTAAAAAAAGGGAAAAAAAAAAAAATTTTTTTTTTTTTTTTTTTTCCCCCCCCCGGGGGAATTTAAAAAAATTTTTTTTGGGGGGTTAAAGGGGGAAATTGGCCCCCCCCCCTTTAAATTTTTTTTGGGAAAACCCCCCCCAAAAAAAAATTTTTTTTTTTTTTTCCCCCCCAAAAAAAAAAAAAATTTTCCCAATGGGGTTTTTGGGGGGGGGGGGTTTTTTTTTTTAAAAAAATTTTTTCCCCCCCCCCAAAAGGGGCCCAAAAAAAAAATTTTTTTGGGAAAAGGGGGTTAGATTCCAAAAAAATTAAAAGGGGGAAAATTTTAAGGGGGGCCCCCCCCAAAAAATTTTTTTTTTCCCCTTTTTCCCCGGAAAAAAAAAAATTTTTTTTTTTGGGGGAAAAAAAAAAATTTTTTTAAAAAAATTTTGGGGGGGTTCCCCCCAATTTTTGGGGGCCCGGCCCCCCCCCTTTTTTTTTTTTTTTCCTTTAAAAAATTTTTTTTTTTAAAAAAAAAAAAAAAAAAAAAAAAAAAGGGGGGGGAAAAATTTTCCCCCCTTTCCCCCCAACCAGGGGAAAGGGGGTTTTTTTTTTTTTTTCCCTTCATCCAACGTGGGGGGAAAAAAAAAAAAAAAATTTTTTAAAACCCGGGAAATTGGGAAAACCCCCAAATTTACTAGACTGGCGCTCCCCCCTGAGCTACGGGGGGGGCCTTTTAAAAATTTTTTTTTTTTTTTCCCCCCGGGGGGAAAAAAAAAAAAAAAAAACCCGGGTTTTTTCCCCCTTCCCCCCGGGGGGGGGGGGGGGGGGCCCCCCCCCCTTTTTTTAATTTTTTTTTTTTTTTTCCCCAAAAGGAAAAAAAAAAAAAAATTTTTTTCCCCGGGGGTTGGGAAAATTTCCCCCCCGGGGGGGCCCCTCCCCCGGGGGCCCAAGGGGGGGGCCCTTTTTTTAAATTTTTTTTTTTTTTTTCCCTAAAAAAAAAAAAAAAAATTTTTGGGGGAAAAATTTTTTTTAAAACCTGGGTTTTCGGGGCCCAAGGGGGCCCCGGAAAGGGGTTTTTTGGAATTTTTTTTTTTTTTCCTTTTCCCCAAAAAAAAAAAAAATTTTTTCCGGGGGGGGAAAATTCCCCTGGGCCCTTTTTTTTCCTCCCAACCAGGACCCGGGGGGGAGAATTTTTTTTTTTTTTTTTTTTTTTCCAAAAAAAAAATGAAAAAAAAAAAAAATTGGCCCCAAAAGGGGCCCCCCCTTTCCCAGTTGGGTTTAAAGGGGGGGGCCCCCCGGGGGGAATTTTTTTTTTTTTTTTCCCCCCCAAAAATTTAAAAAAAAAAAAATTTTTTTTTGGGGGGGGGGAAATTTTCCCCCGGGAAAAAAACCCCCCCGGACCCGGGGGGGGCCCCCTTTTAAAATTTTTTTTTTTTTTCCCCAAAAAAAAAAAAAAAAAATTTTTTGGGGGGGGCCCCCCCTTTCAATTTTTAAAAATTTTTAAATTTATTTTTTGGGGGGGGGCCCCCGGGGAAAAAAAATTTTTTTTTTCCTTTTCCCCAAGGGGGGGCCCAAAATTGGTTTTTTGGGGGGTTTAAAGGACCTCCAGCCCAACCCGGGTTTTTGGGGGAAAAAACCCCCCCCTTTGGGAAAAAAAAAAATTTTTTCCTTTTCCAGGGGGGAAAAAAAAAAATTTTTTAAAAACCCCCCCCGGAAATTAAGTTTTCCCCCCAAAAAAAAATTTTTTTGGGGACCGGGGGGGAAAAAATTTTTTTTTTAAAAAAGGGAAAAAAAAAAAAAACCCCCCCCCGGGGGGGGGGGTTTTTTTTAAAATTTTTTTTTGTTCCCCCCGGGGGGGCCCCAAAAATTTTTTTTTTTTTTTCCCCCCCCCGGGGGGGGGGAAAAAAAAATTTTTTTTCCCCCCCCCCAAATTTGGCCTTTTTTTTTTTAAAAAAAAAAAAAGGGGGGCCCCCTTTTTTGGTTTTTTTTTTTTTTTTTTCCCCCCCTTTTTGGGGCCAAAAAAAAAACCCCTTTTTTTAAAAATTTTTTTTTTTTCCCCCTTTTCCCCCAAAGGGAAAAAAAAAAAACCCCCGGGGGGGGGGGAAAAGGGAAAAATTTTTTTTTTTTTCCCCCCCCCAAAAAAAAAAAAGGGGGGCCCAAACCCAAATTGGTTTTTTTTCCCCTTTAAAAAACCCCCCAAACCGGGGGGGGGGGAAAATTTTTTTTAAAATTTTTTTTTAAAAAAAAGGGCCAAAAAAAAAAAAAATTTTTTTTTTTTTTTTCCCCCAAAAAAACCCCCAAAAAAAAACCCCTTCCCCCTGGCTCCAAAAAAGGGAAAATTTTTTTTTTTCCCCTTCCCCCCCGGGGGGAAAAAAAAAAAATTTTAAAAATTTTTTTTTTTTCCCGGTTTCCCCTGGGTTTAAAAAAAAATTTAAAAAAGGGGGGGGGAAAAACCCCCTTTTTTTAAATTTTTTTTTTTTCCCCCCTTAAAAAAAAAAATTTTTTTTCCCCGGGAAAATTTTTTCCCCCCCTTTTTTTGGGGTTTTTTCCCCCAAAGGGCCCCCCCCCTTTTTTTTTTTTTTTTTCCCCCCCCCTTTTTTTTTTTTTTTTTTTTTTAAAAAAAAAAAGTTCAAAAAGGGGGCCTGGGGGTTTTTTTCCCCCCGGGGGGGGGGGGGAAAAGCTGGGGGGAAAAAGGGTTTTTTTTTTTTGTTTTTTTTTTTCCCAAAAAAAAAAAAAAAAAAAGGGGGGAAAAAAAAAAATTTTTTTTAAAAAAAAAACCCCCCGGGGGGCCCGGGGGGTTTTTTTAAATTTTTTTTTTTTTTTTTTTTCCAAAAAAAAAAAAAAAAAATTTTTTAAAAAAGGGGGGGCCCCCCCCCCAAAAAAAACCCCCCAGGGGAAAAACCCCCCCTTTTTTTTTTTTTTTTTTTTTCCCCGGAAAAAAAAAAAAAAAAAAAAAAAGGGGGCCCAAAACCCCTTTACCCCCCCCAACCACCCCCCGGGGGGCCCCCGAAAATTTTAAAATTTTTTTTTTTTTTTCCCCCGGGGGGAAAAAAAAAAAAAAAAAATTTTTTTTGGGGGGGGGGGAAAAAAAAAACCCCCCCCCCCCCCGGGGGCCCCCCCCCCGGGGGGGGCCGGGGGGGCTCTCGTTAGTAATTTAGATTTTTTTTTTTTTTTTTCCCGGAAAAAAAAAAAAAAAAAAAAAAACCCGGGGGGGGTTTTTCCCCCCCCTTTTTTTTCCCAAACCTCTAACCCGGAGGGGGGCCCCCCCTTTTAGTTTTTTTTTTTTTTTTTTTTTAAAAAAAAAAAAAAAAAAAAAAAACCGGGCCCAAAACGGCCTCCCCCCCCTTTTTTAAAAAAAATTTTTGGGGGGGTTTTTTTTTTTTAATTTTTTTTTAAAAAAAAAAAGGGGAAAAAAAAATTTTTCGCCCCCGGGGTTTCCTTCCCCCCCCCCCAAAAAAGGGGACCCCAAAATTTTTTTTTTTTGGGGGCCCCCCTTTGGGGTTTTTTTTTTTTTTTTTTTAAAAAGGGGCCCAAAAAAAAAAACCCCCCCCTTTTCCCCCCCGGGGGGGGTTTTTTTTTTTTTTGGGGGGGAAAAAAAAAAATTTTTAAAATTTTTTTTTTTTTGGGCCCCCCTTTTCCAAAAAAAAAAAATTTTTTGGGGGCCCAAAAAAAAACCCTTGTTTTTTTTTTTCCGTTCCCAAAAAAGGAAAAAAAAAAATTTTTTTTTAAAAAAAAATTTTTTTTTTTCCCCCCCCAAAAAAAAAAAAAAAAAAAAGGGGGGCCCCCCGGGGGGGGTTTTTTTTTTTTTTTCCGCCCCTCCAATTAAAAAAAAAAAAAAAGGGGGGTAATTTTTTTTTTTTCCGCCCCCAAAAAGGGGAAAAAAAAAAAAGGGGGGGCCCGGCCCCCAATTAAATTTTTTTCCCCCAAAAGGGCAAAAAAGGGGGGGCCCCCCCCCCCTTTTTTTTTTTTTTTCCCCCGGGGGAAAAAAAAAAAAGGGGGGCCCCTTTTTTTAAAAATTTTTTTTTTTTTCCTTTTTTGGGGGGTAAAAAAAAAGGATTTTGGGGGGCCCGGGGTTTTTTTTTTTTTTTCCCATGGAAAAAAAAAAAAAAAAGGGGAAAAATTTTTTTTTTGGGGGGGGGAAAAAAAAAAAATTTTAAAGGGGGTTCCCGGGATTTTCCCGGACCCGCCCCTTTTTTTTTTTTTTTTGGGGGGCCCCCAAAAAAAAAAATTTTTTCCCCCCCCTTTTTTTCCCCAAAAAAAAAAATTTTTAAAGGGTTGGGGGGGGGCCCCTTTTTTGGTTTTTGGGTTTTTTTTTTAAAGGGGGAGGGGGGAAAAAAATTTTTTTTTTTTTTTGGGGGGGGTTTTTTCCCCAAAAAATTTAAAGGGCCCCAAAAGGGGGGGCCCCCCCCCTTTTTAAAAGGGGTTTTTTTTTTTTTTTTTTGGGGAAAAAAAATGAAAAAAAAAGGGGGGGGGTTTTAAACCCCCTTTCCAAGGGTTTTCCCCCTAACCCGGGGGGGAATTGGTTTTTAATTTTTTTTTTTTTTCCCTTTCCCCCCAAACCCAAAAAAAAAAAAAAAAAAAAGGGGGGGTTCGGAATTGGCCCCCGCCCCTTTCCCTCCCAAAAAACCCCGGGGGGGCCCCCAAAAAATTTTTTTTTTTTTTTTTTTTCCTTTAAAAAAAAAAAAAAAAAAAAAATTTTAAAAAAATTAAAAAATTGGGAAAACCCCTTTTTTGGGGAACCCCCGGCTACGGGGGGGGCCCCCCCTTTTTTTTAAATTTTTTTTTTTTTTAAACCAAAAAAAAAAAAAAAATTTTGGGGGGGGTTTGGGGGGGGGGCCCCCCCCTTTTTCCCCCCTTTTCCCCTTTTTCCCCCGGAGGGGGGGTTTTAGTTTTTTTTTTTTTTTTTTTTTAAAAAGGGGGAAAAAAAAAAAAAAAAATTTTTGGGGGGGAAAAAATTGGACCCCCCCCCCCCCCCCCAAAAAGGGGAGGGGGGTTTTTAAATTTTTTTTTTTTTTTCCGTTCACCCAAAAAAAAAAAAAAAAAATTTTAAAAAGGCCCCTTTGGGCCCCCCCAAAATTTACTAGACTGGCCTCTAACCACCCCCCGGGGGGGGGGTTTTAAAAATTTTTTTTTTTTTTTTTTTTTAAAAAGGGGAAAAAAAAAAAAAAAAAAACCCTTGGCCCGGAAAAAAATTTTTTTTTTTTCCCCCCCCAAAAGGGGCCCGGGGGGGGCCCCCTTTTTTTAAATTTTTTTTTTTTTTTTTCCCCTAAGGAAAAAAAAAAAAAAAAACCCAAACCCCCCCTTTTTCCCCGGGCCCAAACCGGGAAACCCAAAGGGGAAAAAATTTAAAATTTTTTTTTTTTTTTTTTGGGGGGAAAAAAAAAAAAAAAAATTTAAAACCCCCCCTTTTTTCCCCCCTTTTTTTAAAACCCCAAAACCCGGCCCCCCTTTTTTTTTTTTTTTTTTTTTTTCCCCAAAAAAATTTTAAAAAAAAAAAAATTTTTTTTCCCCCCGGGGCCCCGGGCCCCCCCGGGGGCCCCCCAAAGGGGAGGGCCGGGGGGCCCTTTTTTTTTTTTTTTTTTTTGGGAAAAAATTTTAATTTCAAAAAAAAATTTTTTCCCCCAAAAAAACCCCTTTTCCCCCCGGGCCCCCTTTTTTTTTTTTTTTTTTGGGGTTTTTTTTAAAAAAATTTTAAATTTAAAAAAAAAAAAGGGAAAAAGGGAAACGGCCCCCCTTTTCCGGCCCCCCCTTTTGGAAAGGACCCCCCCCCTTTTTTAAGATTTTTTTTTTCCCCCCCCCGGGGTTAAAAAAAATTTAAAAAACCCCAAAAAATTTTTTGGGGGGGGCCGGTTTTTAAAATTTTTTTTCCCCCCCCTTGGGAAAAAAAATTTTTTTTTCCCCAAAGGGGGGGGGAAAAAAAAAATTAAAAAATTTTTGGGGGGCCCCCCCCCCCCCCAAAAAAACCCCTTAAAATTTTTTTTGGGGGCCCCCGGTTTTTAAAAAAAAAATTTTTTTTTGGGGAAATTCAAAAAAATTTTTTTTGGGCCCAAAATTTTAAAAAGGGGGGTTTTTCCGGGTTTTTTTTTTTTCCCCCCCGGGGAAAAAAAAAAAATTTTTTTTTCCAAGCCCCTTTAAAAAAAAAAAAACCCTTAAAATTTCCCGGGGGGGCCCCCCCAATTTTAGATTTTTTTTCCCCCCCAAAAAAACCCAAAAAATTTTTTTTTTTTTTTCCCCCCCAAAAAAAGGAAAAAAATTTTTTTTTGGGGGGGGGGAAATTTCCCCGGACCCCTTTAAAAAAAATTTTTTTTTTTCCCCCCCAAAGGAAAAAAAAAATTTTTTTTTTTTTTTTTTGGGGGAAGAGGGAAAAAAAAATTAAAAACCGGGGGGGTTCCCCAACCCTTTTTTGGGGTTTTTTTTTTTTTTTTGGGGGGGGGGGTTTTTTTTTAAAAAAAATTTTTTTTTTTTGGGGGGAAAAAAAAAAAAAATTTTTTTTGGGGGGGGGGGCCCCCCCCCCCCTTTTTTTTTAAATTTTTTCCCCCCGGGGGCCCAAAAAAATTTTTTTTTTTTAAAATTGGGTCCTAAAAAAAATTTGAAAAAAAGGGGGGGGGCCCCGGGGGGCCCGGGGGGGGTTTTAAAATTTTTTTGGGGGGGGGCCCCGGTTTTTAAAAAAAATTTTTTTTTTTTTGGGGGGCCTTTTAAAAAAAATTTAAAAAACCCTTCCCCCTTGGGCCTGGACCCGGTTTTTTTTTTTTTTTCCCCAAACCCCAAAAAAAAATTTTTTTTTTTTTCCCAAAAGGAAAAAAAAAAAAAAACCCCAAACCCAAAAAAACCCCCCCCCTTTTAAAAAACCCTTTTTTTTTGGTTTTTCCAAAAAAAATTTTTTTTTTTTTTCCCCCCGGGGGGGAAAAAAAAAAATTTTTTTTTCCCCCCGGGGGAAACCGGGGGGGCCCCTTTTTTAAAAGGGGGGTTTTTTTTTCCCCCGGGGGTTCCAAAAAAAAAATTTTTTTTTTTGGGCCCCAAAAAAGGGGGCCCAAAAAAAAAGGGGGGCTGGGCCCAAAAGGGTTTTCCCCCCCGGGGGCCGGGTTTTAAATTTTTTTGGGGCCCACCCCGGGGAAAAAAATTTTTTTTTTTTTTTTTCCCCCCCGGGGAAAAGGGAAAAAAAAAAAAAAAAGGGGGAAAGTTGGGGGGGGGGGGGGTTTTAAAATTTTTTTTGGGCCCCCCTTTTTAAAAAAAAAATTTTTTTTTTTCCCAAACCCCTTTAAAAAAAAAAAAAAAAAAAACCCCCAAAAGGGGTTTTCCCCCCCGGGGGGGGGTTTTTTTTTGGGTTTCCCGGGGGGGAAAAAAATTTTTTTTTTTTTTTTGGTTCCCCCCCCTTTTAAAAAAAAAAAAACCGGGGGGGGGGGTTTTATTTTTTTTTTTTTTTCCCCCCCGGGGGCCCCAAAAAAAAAAAAGGAATTTTTTTTTTTCCCCCCCCCGGGAAAAAAAAAAGGAAAAAGAGGGGGGGCCCCAAAATTTTTTTTTTTTTTTCCCCCAAAAAAAATTAAAAAAAAATTTTTTAAATTTTTTTTTTTGGTTTCCCCCGGGGGTTCCCCCAAAAAAATTTAACCCGGAAAAAACCCCCCCTTTTAAATTTTTTTTTTCCCCCGGGGGAAAAAAAAAAAAAAAAATTTTTTAATTTTTTTTTTAAAAAATTGGCCCCCCCTTTCCCCTTTTTTTAAAGGGTTTTGGGGGGCCCCCCCCCTTTTTTTTTTTTTTTTTTTTTTTAAAAAAAAAAAAAAAAAAAAAAAAAAGGAACCCCCGGGTTTTTCCCCGGGCCTTTTCCCGGGGCCCCCAACCGGGGCCAAAAAATTTTTTTTTTTTAAAATTTTTTTTTAAAAAAAAAAATTAAAAAAAAAAGGGAAAAAACCCCAAAAAAATTTTTTTGGGGGGGCCCCCCCCGGGGAAAGATTTTTTTTTTTTTTGGGTTTTTTTCCCAAAAAAAAAAAAAAAAAAAAAATTTTTAATTTCCTTTTGGGGCCCCCCCAAAAGGGGCCCCCCCCCTTTTTAAGGGGGTTTTTTTTTTTTTTTTTTTTTTTAAAAAAAAAAAAAAAAAATTTTAAAAATTTTTCCTTTTTTTCCCCCCCCCCTTTTGGGGGGGCCCCCAGTTTTTGGGGGGATTTTTTTTTTTTTAAAATTTTTTTTTTTTTTAAAAAAAAAAAAAAATTTAAAAAAAAAATTTTTTTTTAAAAAACCCTCCCCCCCAAAGGAAAAGGGGGGGGCCCCAACGGGAAAAGGGGGTTTTTTTTTTTTTTTTTTTTCCAAAAAAAAAAAGGGAAAAAAAAAAATTTAATTTTTTTAAAGGGCCTCTCCCCGGGGGGGCCCCCCCTTTTAGAAAGGGGGGTTTTTTTTCCGCCCTTTTTTTTTTTTTTTTTAAAAAAAAAAACCGGAAAAAAAAAATTTTTCCCCCCAAAATTTTAACCCCCCCTTTTTAAAAAAAAATTTAGAAAATTTTTTTTTTTTTGGGGGTTTTTTTAAAAAAAATTTAAATTTCAAAAAAAAAATTTGGGCCCCCCTTTTGGGGGGGGCCCCCATTTTCTGGGCCCGGGCCGGGGGGGAAAAATTTTTTTTTTTTTAATTTTTTTTAAAAAAATTTTTAAAAAAAAAAAGGGGGGGCCCCCCCCTTTTTTGGGCCTTTTTCCCCCCAAAAGGGGGGCCCCCTTTTTTAAAAAATTTTTTCCAAAATTTTTTTTTTTTAAAAAAAAAAAAAAAAAAAAAAATTTTTTTTAAACCCGGGGGGGGGGTTTAAAACCCCCCGGGGGGGGCCGGGGGGCCCTTTTTTTTTTTTTTTTTTTGGGCCAAAAAAATTTTTAAAAAAAATTTAAAAAGGGCCCCCCCCCCCCCCCCCCCCCGGGGGGGGGGGGGGGAAAAAATTTTTTTTTTTTTTTTTTTTTTTTTAAAAAAAAAAAAGGGGAAAAAAAAAATTTTTCCCCCCCCCCTTTTTTTGGGGTTTCCCGGGGGGGCCCCCCCTTTTTTTTTTTTTTTTTTTTTTAAAAAAAAAAAAAAAAGGGAAAAAACCCCCCCCTTTCCAATTTTTAAAAAAACCCCCCCCCCGGGGGGGGGAAAAAATTTTTTTTTTTTTTTTTTTTTTAAAAAAAAGGGGGGGGAAAAAAAAAAAACCCAACCCCAAAACGGCCCCCCCCTTTTCAAAGGGGGGGCCCCCTGGGGGGGGTTTTTTTTTTTAAAAATTTTTTTAAAAAAAAATTTTTTTTTTAAAAAAAAAAATTTTTTTGACCCCCTTTGGGGGCCCCCCCCTTTTTTGGGGCCCCCGGTTTTTGGGGGAAAATTTTTTCCCCTTTTTTTTTTTTAAAAAAAAAAACCCCCCCCAAAAAAAATTTTAAAAAGGCCTGGGGGTTTTTTTTCCCCCCAAAAACCCTCCCGGGGGAAAGGGGGTTTTGGGGGGGGTTTTTTTTTTGTTTTTTTTTTTTTTTTTTAAAAAAAAAAAGGGGGGGGAAAAAAAAATTTTTTCCTTTTAAAGGGGTTTAAACCCCCAAAAAGGGGCCTTTAAAATTTTTTTTTTTGGGCCACCAAAAAAAAAAATTTTTTTTTTTTAAAAAAGGGAAAAAAAAAAAAAGGGGGACCCCCCCTTTTTTTTTTCCCGGAGGGGGCCCTTTTAAGGGGGGGTTTTTTTTTTTAAATTTTTTTTTTTTATAACCGGGGGTCCAAAAAAAAAAACCCCCCGGCCCCAAAGGGGGCCTTTAAAAAAAGGGGGGCCCCTTCCCCTTTTTTTTGGGGGGCCCCCCCCAAAATTTTTTTTTTTTAAAAAAAAAAAGGGGGAAAAAAAAAAATTTTTTTCCCCCCAAAAAAGGGGCCCCCCCCCCAAAACGGGCCCCCCCAAAAAAGGGGGTTTTTCTTTAAAAAATTTTTTTAAAAAAAAAAAAAAAAAAAAATTTTTTTTTAAAAAAATTTTTTGGGCCCCCCGGGCCGGACCCGGGGCCCCCCCTTTTTTAATTTTTTTTTTTTTCCCCCCCGGGGAAAAAAAAAAAAATTTTTTTTTTCCCCCCCCCAAAAAAAAAAATTTTTTTTCCCCCCCCTTAAGGGGGGCCCCTTTTTTTTAAAATTTTTTTTTTTTTCCCCCTTTAAAAAAAAAAAAAAAAATTTGGGGTTTTTTCCCCCCCCTTTAAAACCCCCTTTTTTGGGGGGCCGGGGGGGGTTTTAATTTTTAGTTTTTTTTTTTTTTTTTTGGGGGGCCCAAAAAAAAAAAAAAAAAAAAACCCCCAAAAAAAAAATTTTTTTTTCCCTGAACGGGCCCCTTCCAAAAAGGGAAAAGGGGAAAAGGATTTTTTTTTTTTTTTTTTAAAAAAAAAAAAAAAAAAATTTAAAAAAACTCCCCCTTTTTTTTTTTTAAAGGGGCCCCCCCCGGGGGGGGAAAAACCCATTTTTTTTTTAATTTTTTTTTAAAAAAAAAAAAAAAAAAAAAAAAAAACCCCCCCCCCCCCCGGGGGAAACCCCCAAAAAACCCCCCCCGGGAGAAGGGGGTTTTGGTTTTTTTTTTAAAAAAAAAATTTAAAAAAAAAAAAAAAATTTTTTTTTGGGCCCCCGTTTTCTCCCCCCCCGGGTTCAAGGGACCCGGTTTTTTTTTTTTTTTTTTTTTAAAAAAAAAAAAAAAAAAAAAAAATTTCAAAAAAACCCCCAAAACCTTCCCCCGGGTTTCCCCGGGGGGGCCCCCCCGGTTAAAATTTTGGGGGGTTTTTTTTTTAATTTTTTTTTTAAAAAAAAATAAAATAAAAAAAAAAGGGAAATTTTTTTTCCCCCTTTTTTTGGGCCCCCAAAAAAAAGCTCCCGGGAAAAAATTTTTTTTAAAAATTTTTTTTTAAAAAGGAAAAAAAAAAAAAAAATTTTTTTTTAATTTCCCCCTTTTTTTTCCCCCCCCCGGGGGGGGGGGTTTTTTTTTTTGTTTTTTTTTTTCCCCCAAAAAAAAAAAAGGGGGAAAAAAAAAAAAGGACCCCCCCTTTTAAAAGGGGGGCCAAAAAGGCCCCCCCCCCAAAAAAAATTTTTTTTTTTTTTTTTTTTTTCCCCCAAAAAAAAATTTTAAAAAAAAAAAAAGGGGGGGAAAATTCCATTTCCCCCCTTTTTTTTTTCCCCCCCCCGGGGGGGGAAAAAAATTTTTTTTTTTTTTTTTTGGGGGGCCCCCAAAAAAAAAAAAAAAAAAAAAAAAAAAGGGGGGGTTTTTTTGGCCCCCTTTTAACCCCCCCAAAGTTTTCCCGGGGCCCCCCTTTTTTTAAAATTTTTTTTTTTTTTTCCCCCCCGGGGCGTGAAAAAAAAATTTTTTTAAAATTTCAAATTGGCCCCCCCCCTTTTTGGGGGGGCCCAAACCGGGGGGGGGGGGGCCCCCGGGGGCCCCCCTTTTTTTTTTTTTTTTTTTTGGGCTAAAAAAAAAAAAAAAAAAAAAGGGGGGGTTTTCCCCCTTTTAAAGGGCCCCCCCCCCGGGGGGGGGGGGGCCCCTTTGGTTTTTTAATTTTTTTTTTTTTTTTTTTTTAAAAAGGAAAAAAAAAAAAAAAAAATTAAGGGGGGGGGGGCCCCCCCCTTTTAAGGCCCCTTTTTGGGGGGGGGGAAAAATTTTTAATTTTTTTTTTTTTTTTTTTTAAACTTTAAAAAAAAAAAAAAAATAAAAACCCGGGGGGAAATTGGACCCCAAAAAAGGGGTTTTTGGGGGGCGGAGGCCACCCCTTTTAAAATTTTTTTTTTTTTTTTTTCCTTAAAGGGGGGGAAAAAAAAAAAAAATTTTTTTTTCCGTTCATCCAACGTAGAGAGTGCAAAATAAAAGATACGACCGGTGTAGGCTCCGGAGAGATTCGCTGGAGTCTCGACATCCAGTTTACTAGACTGGCGCTCTAAATATCTGAGCCATTGGAGCCGGAGGCCGAATACTGTTAGTATTCTAGATTTTTTTTTTTCCGTTCATCCAACGGTGAGAGTGCAAAAAAAAAAAGTTAATGACCGGTAGACCTGAGAGATTCGATTCTCGACCTGCAGTTTACTAGACTGGCGCTCTAACCAGTTGAGCTACGGAGCCGGAGGACTTCGCCACTCGTTAGTATTTTAGGATTTTTTTTTTTTTCCGTTCATCCAAACGTAGAGAGTGCCAAAAAAAAAAAAGTTAATGACCGGTAGGCTTTGAGAGATTCGGACTCGACTCCAGTTTACTAGACTGGCGCTCTAACCAGCTGAGTTACGGAGCTGGAGGCCGGCTACTCGTTAGTAATTTAGATTTTTTTTTCCGTTCATCCAACGTAGAGAGTGCCAAAAAAAAAAAATTTTGATGACCGTTTACTAGACTGGCGTTCTAACTAGGAGCTACGGAGCCGGAGAGATTTTTTTTTTTTTTTTCCGTTCATCCATGTAGAGAGTGCAAAAAAAAATTAATGACCGGTACCCGGAGAAAATCCAGTTTACTAGACTGGCGCTCTAACCAGTTGAGCTACGGAGCCGGAGGGCTACTCGTTAGTATTTAGGATTTTTTTTTTTTTTTCCGTTCATCCAACGTAGAGAGTGCAAAAAAAAATGTTAATGACCGGTAGGCTCCGGAGAGATTTTGACTCGACCTCGTCCTCCAGTTTACTAGACTGGCGCCTAACCAGTTGAGCTACGGAGCCGAGGCCGGCTACTGTTAGCATTTTTTTTTTTTTTTTCCGTTCATCCAACGTAGTGAGTGCCAAAAAAAAAAATGTTAATGACCGGTAGGCTCCGAGAGATTCGGACTCGACCTCCAGTTTACTAGACTGGCGCTCTAACCAGTTGAGCTACGGAGCCGGAGGCTGGCTACTGTTAGTAATTTAGATTTTTTTTTTTTCCGTTCATCCAACGTAGAGTGCCAAAAAAAAAAAATGTTAATGACCGGTAGGCTCCGGAGATTCCGACTCGACCTCCAGTTTACTAGACTGGCGCTCTAACCAGCCGGAGGCTGAGCTACGTAGAGACGGAGGTGGCGGCCCTGGAGATTCTACCGTTAACCAGTTGGTCGGATTTAGATTTTTTTTTTTTTTTTTCCGTTCATCCAACGTAGAGAGAGTGCCAAAAAAAAAAAAAAAAATGTTAATGACCGGTAGGCTCCGGAGAGATTCGGACTCGACCAGTTTACTAGACTGGCGCTCTAACCAGTTGAGCTACGGAGCCGGAGGCCGGCTAATCGTTAGAATTTAGATTTTTTTTTTTTCCTCCATCCAACGTAGAGAGTGCCAAAAAAAAAAAAAATGTTAATGACCGGTAGGCTCCCGGAGATTCGACCTCGACCACCAGTTTATTAGACTGGCGCTCTGCGGAGCCGAGCTGAGCCCGTTACGGAGCTGGAGGCCGGCTACTGGCGTTAACCAGTAATTTTTTTTTTTTTTTTTTCCCGTTCATCCAACGTAGAGAGTGCCAAAAAAAAAAAATGTTAATGACCGGTAGGCTCTGGAGAGATTCGAGACTCGACCTCCAGTTTACTAGACTGGCGCTCTAACCAGTTGAGCTACGGAGCCGGAGGCCGGGTAGACTACTCGTTTACTATTTAACCAGATTTTTTTTTTTTTTTTTCCGTTCATCCAACGTAGAGAGTGCCAAAAAAAAAACCCAGGCTTTGGAGAGATGTCGACCCAGTAAGACTGACCGGATAGGAGCCCGGTTAGATTTTTTTTTTTTTCCGTTCATCCAACGTCGGTAGGCTTCGACCTCCCTCTAGTTTACTAGACTGGCGTTCTAACCAGTTGAGCTACGGAGCCGGAGGCCCGCTTACTCGTTAGTATTTAGATTTTTTTTTTTTTTCCGTTCATCCAACGTAGAGAGTGCCAAAAAAAAAAAAAATGACCGGTAGGCTCCGTTAATGACCGGTTTAGGACTGGCGCTTAACCAGGAGGAGGATCGAGGCGACTCTTTTTTTTTTTTTTCGACCTAGAGAGTGCCAAAAAAAAAAAGATTTACTAGACTGGCGCTCTCGAACCAGTTGAGCTACGGAGCCGGAGGCCGGCTACTCGTTAGTAATTTAGATTTTTTTTTTTCCGTTCATCCAACGTAGAGAGTGCCAAAAAAAAAATGTTAATGACTTTTTTTTTTCCGTTCATCCAACGTACTGTTAGAGTTTTTTTTTTCCGCATCCAAAAAAAAAATGTTAATGACCGGTAGGCCCGGAGAGATTCGGACTCTCGACCTCCAGTTTACTAGACTGGCGTCAACCAGTTGAGCTACGGAGCCAGAGGCCGGCTACTCGTTAGTATTTAGATTTTTTTTTTTTTTCCGTTCATCCAACGTAGAGAGTGCCAAAAAAAAAAAAATGTTAATGACCGGTAGGCCTGGAGAGATTCGGACCTCGACCTCCAGTTTACTAGACTGGCGCTCTAACCAGTTGAGCTACGGAGCCGGAGGCCGGCTACTGTTAGTATTTTAGATTTTTTTTTTTTCCGTTCATCCAACGTAGAGAGTGCCAAAAAAAAAAAAATTAATGACCGGTAGGCTCCGGAGAGATTCGGACTCTCGACCTCCAGTTTACTAGACTGGCGCTCTAACCAGTTGAGCTACGGAGCCGGAGGCCGGCTACTGTTAGTACTTAGATTTTTTTTTTTCCGTTCATCCAACGTAGAGTGCCAAAAAAAAAAAATGTTAATGACCGGTAGGGTCCGGAGAGATTCGACTCTCGACCTCCAGTTTACTAGACTGGCGCTCTAACCAGCGCTGAGCTTACGGAGCCGGAGGCTGCCTACTGTTAGTATTTAGATTTTTTTTTTTTTCCGTTCATCCAACGCAGAGAGTGCCAAAAAAAAAAAATGTTAATGACCGGTAGGCTCCGGAGAGATTCGACTCTCGACCTCCAGTTTTACTTAGACTGGCGCCTAACCAGCTGAGCTACGGAGCCGGAGGCCGGCTACTGTTAGTAATTTCTATTTTTTTTTTTCCGTTCATCCAACGTAGAGAGTGCCAAAAAAAAAAAAAAATGTTAATGACCGGTAGGCTCTGGAGAGATTTTTTTTTTCCGTTCATCTCGACCTCTAGTTTACTAGACTGGCGCTCTAACCAGTTGAGCTACGGAGCCGGAGGCTGCCTACTCGTTGTAATTAGATTTTTTTTTTTTTTTCCGTTCATCCAACGTAGAGAGTGCCAAAAAAAAAAAAAATGTTAATGACCGGTATGCTCCGGAGAGATCCAACGTAGAGACGCCAAAAAAAAAATGTTACTCGACCTCCAGTTTACTAGACTGGCGCTCTAACCAGTTGAGCTACGGAGCCGGAGGCCGGCTACTGTTAGTATTTTAGATTTTTTTTTTTTTTTGCGTTCATCCAACGTAGAGAGTGCCAAAAAAAAAAATGTTAATGACCGGTAGGCTCCGAGAGATTCGGACTCTCGACCTCCAGTTTACTAGACTGGCGCTTCCAACCAGTTGAGCTACGGAGCCGGAGGCCGGTTACTTCGTTAGTATTTAGATTTTTTTTTTTTTTCCGTTCATCCAACGTAGAGAGAGCCAAAAAAAAAAATGTTAATGACCGGTAGGCCTCCGGAGATTCGACTCGACCTCCAGTTTACTAGACTGGCGCTCAACCAGTTGAGCTACGGAGCCGGAGGCCGGTTACTGTTAGCATTTAGATTTTTTTTTTTTTCCGTTCATCCAACGTAGAGAGTGCCAAAAAAAAAAAATGTTAATGACCGGTAGGCTCCGAGAGATTCTGGCGACTGAGCTACGACCGGAGTCTCCAGTTTACTAGACTGGTTCACCCAACTAGCTGAGGCTACGGAGCCGGAGGCCGGCTATAACCAGTAGTTGCCGGAGGCCGGCTACCGTTATAGATTTTTTTTTTTTTTCCGTTCATCCAACGTAGAGAGTGCCAAAAAAAAAAAATGTTAATGACCGGTAGGCCCGAGAGATTCGGACTCTCGACCCAGTTTACTAGACTGGCGCCCTAACCAGCTGAGCTACGGAGCCGGAGGCCGGCTATCGTTAGCATTTAGATTTTTTTTTTTTTCCGTTCATCCAACGTAGAGAGTGCCAAAAAAAAAAAAAATGTTAATGACCGGTAGGCTCCGGAGAGATTCGACTCGACCTCCAGTTTACTAGACTGGCGTTCTAACCAGTTGAGCTACGGAGCCGGAGGCCGGCTACTGTTAGTATTTAGATTTTTTTTTTTTTTTCCGTTCATCCAACGTAGAGAGCCAAAAAAAAAAAAAATGTTAATGACCGGTAGGCTCCGGAGAGATTCGGACCTCGACATCCAGTTTACTAGACTGGCGCTCTAACCAGAGAGTGAGAGCGGAGCCGGAGGCCGGCTACTGTTAGTAATTTAGATTTTTTTTTTTTTTTTTTTTTTCCGTTCATCCAACGTAGAGAGTGCCAAAAAAAAAAAATGTTAATGACCGTAGGCTCCGGAGAGATTCGGACCTCGACCTCCAGTTTACTAGACTGGCGTTCTAACCAGCTGAGCTACGGAGCCGGAGGCCGGCTACTCGTTAGTAATTTAGATTTTTTTTTTTTTTTCCGTTCATCCAACGTAGTGAGTGCCAAAAAAAAAAAAAAAATGTTAATGACCGGTAGGCTCCGGAGATTCGGACTCGACCTCCAGTTTACTAGACTGGCGCTCTAACCAGCTGAGCTACGGAGCCGGAGGCCGGCTACTCGTTAGTAATTTAGATTTTTTTTTTTTTTTCCGTTCATCCAACGTAGAGAGTGCCAAAAAAAAAAAAAAATGTTAATGACCGGTAGGCTCCGGAGAGATTCGGCCTCTCGACCTCCAGTTTACTAGACTGGCGCTCTAACCAGCTGAGCTACGGAGCTGGAGGCCGGCTACTGTTAGTAATTTAGATTTTTTTTTTTTCCGTTCATCCAACGTAGAGAGTGCCAAAAAAAAAAAATGTTAATGACCGGTAGGCTCCGGAGAGATTCGGACTCTCGACCTCCAGTTTACTAGACTGGCGCTCTAACCAGCTGAGCTACGGAGCCGGAGGCCGGCTACTCGTTAGTAATTTAGATTTTTTTTTTTTTTTTTCCGTTCATCCAACGTAGAGAGTGCCAAAAAAAAAAAAAAAATGTTAATGACCGGTAGGCTCCGGAGAGATTCGGACTCTCGACCTCCAGTTTACTAGACTGGCGCTCTAACCAGCTGAGCTACGGAGCCGGAGGCCGGCTACTCGTTAGTAATTTAGATTTTTTTTTTTTTTTCATCCGTTCATCCAAAAAAAAAAAAAAAATGTAGAGTAGGCTCCGGAGATTCGGACTCTCGACCTCCAAAAAAAAAAATGTTAATGACCGGTAGGCCGGTCTCCGGAGAGATTCGGACTCGACCTCCAGTTTACTAGACTGGCGCTCTAACCAGCTGAGCTACGGAGCCGGAGGCCGGCTACTCGTTAGTAATTTAGATTTTTTTTTTTTTTCCGTTCATCCAACGTAGAGAGTGCCAAAAAAAAAAAAATGTTAATGACCGGTAGGCTCCGGAGATTCGGACTCTCGACCTCCAGTTTACTAGACTGGCGCTCTAACCAGCTGAGCTACGGAGCCGGAGGCCGGCTACTCGTTAGTAATTTTTTTTTTTTTTTTCCGTTCATCCAACGTAGAGAGTGCCAAAAAAAAAAAAATGTTAATGACCGGTAGGCTCCGGAGAGATTCGGACTCGACCTCCAGTTTACTAGACTGGCGCTCTAACCAGCTGAGCTACGGAGCCGGAGGCCGGCTACTCGTTAGTAATTTTTTTTTTTTTTTTCCGTTCATCCAACGTAGAGAGTGCCAAAAAAAAAAATGTTAATGACCGGAGAGGCTCCGGAGATTCGGACCATCGACCTCCAGTTTACTAGACTGGCGCTCTAACCAGCTGAGCTACGGACCAGGCCGGTTGCTGGGCTGAGCTACGGATTTTTTTTTTTTCCGCCGGAGGCCGGCTACCGGTGTTAGTATTTTTTTTTTTTTTTTTCCGTTCATCCAACGTAGAGAAAAAAAAAAAAAAAAATGTTAATGACCGGTAGGCTCGGAGATTCGGACTCTCGACCTCCAGTTTACTAGACTGGCGCTCTAACCAGCTGAGCTACGGAGCCGGAGGCCGGCTACTCGTTAGTAATTTAGATTTTTTTTTTTTTCCGTTCATCCAACGTAGAGAGTGCCAAAAAAAAAAAATGTTAATGACCGGTAGGCTCCGGAGAGATTCGGACTCTCGACCTCCAGTTTACTAGACTGGCGCTCTAACCAGCTGAGCTACGGAGCCGGAGGCCGGCTACTCGTTAGTAATTTAGATTTTTTTTTTTTTTCCGTTCATCCAACGTAGAGAGTGCCAAAAAAAAAAAAAATGTTAATGACCGGTAGGCTCCGGAGAGATTCGGACTCTCGACCTCCAGTTTACTAGACTGGCGCTCAAACCAGCTGAGCTACGGAGCCGGAGGCCGGCTACTCGTTAGTAATTTAGATTTTTTTTTTTTTTTCCGTTCATCCAACGTAGAGAGTGCCAAAAAAAAAAAAAAATGTTAATGACCGGTAGGCTCCGGAGAGATTCGGACTCGACCTCCAGTTTACTAGACTGGCGCTCTAACCAGTTGAGTTTACGGAGCCGGAGGCCGGCTACTCGTTAGTAATTTAGATTTTTTTTTTTTCCGTTCATCCAACGTAGAGAGTGCCAAAAAAAAAAAAATGTTAATGACCGGTAGGCTCCGGAGAGATTCGGACTCTCGAC
The DNA here is from genome assembly GCA_903632075.3 of Acanthosepion pharaonis. Classification (NCBI taxonomy): domain Eukaryota; kingdom Metazoa; phylum Mollusca; class Cephalopoda; order Sepiida; family Sepiidae; genus Acanthosepion; species Acanthosepion pharaonis. The sequence goes on along the minus strand of CAHIKZ030000237.1, from coordinate 759,051 downwards.
CTCCAGTTTACTAGACTGGCGCTCTAACCAGCTGAGCTACGGAGCCGGAGGCCGGCTACTGTTTAGTAATTTAGATTTTTTTTTTTTTCCGTTCATCCAACGTAGAGAGTGCCAAAAAAAAAAATGTTAATGACCGGTAGGCTCCGGAGAGATTCGGACTCTCGACCTCCAGTTTACTAGACTGGCGCTCCAGCCTGCTAACCAGCGGAGAGCTACGGAGCCGTTCATCCAACGGAGGCCGGACCGGTACTGTTAGATTCAATTTCGACCTTTTTTTTTTTTTTTTCCGTTCATCCAACGTAGAGAGTGCCAAAAAAAAAAAAAATGTTAATGACCGGTAGGCTCCGGAGAGATTCGGACTCTCGACCTCCAACCAGTTTACTAGACTGGCGCTCTAACCAGCTGAGCTACGGAGCCGGAGGCCGGCTACTGTTAGTAATTTAGATTTTTTTTTTTTTCCGTTCATCCAACGTAGAGAGTGCCAAAAAAAAAAAAAAAATGTTAATGACCGGTAGGCTCCGGAGAGATTCGGACTCTCGACCTCCAGTTTACTAGACTGGCGCTCTAACCAGCTGAGCTACGGAGCCGGAGGCCGGCTACTCGTTAGTAATTTAGATTTTTTTTTTTTTTTTCCGTTCATCCAACGTAGAGAGTGCCAAAAAAAAAAAAAATGTTAATGACCGGTAGGCTCCGGAGAGATTCGGACTCTCGACCTCCAGTTTACTAGACTGGCGCTCTAACCAGCTGAGCTACGGAGCCGGAGGCCGGCTACTCGTTAGTAATTTAGATTTTTTTTTTTTTTTCCGTTCATCCAACGTAGAGAGCCAAAAAAAAAAATGTTAATGACCGGTAGGCTCCGGAGAGATCGGACTCTCGACCTCCAGTTTACTCTAGACTGGCGCTCTAACCAGATTTTTTTTTTTTTTTTCGATCCAACGTAGAGTACGAGCTACGGAGCCGGAGGCCGGCTACTCGTTAGTAATTTAGATTTTTTTTTTTTTTCATCCAACGTAGAGAGCCCAAAAAAAAAAAATGTTAATGACCGGTAGGCTCGGAGAGATTCGGACTCTCGACCTCCACTAGACTGGCGCTTTAACCACTGGCCGGAGGCCGGCTACTAAATTTAGCTTTTTTTTTTCCGTTCATCCAGTGAGAGTGCCAAAAAAAAAAAAAAAATGTTAATGACCGGTAGGCCCGGAGAGATTCGGACTCTCGACCTCCAGTTTACTAGACTGGCGCTCTAACCAGCTGAGCTACGGAGCTGGAGGCCGGCTACTTTAGTAATTTAGATTTTTTTTTTTTCCGTTCATCCAACGTAGAGAGTGCCAAAAAAAAAAAATGTTAATGACCGGTAGGCTCCGGAGAGATTCGGACTCTCGACCTCCAGTTTACTAGACTGGCGCTCTAACCAGCTGAGCTACGGAGCCGGAGGCCGGCTACTCGTTAGTAATTTAGATTTTTTTTTTTTTCCGTTCATCCAACGTAGAGAGTGCCAAAAAAAAAAAAAAATAATGACCGGTAGGCTCGGAGAGATTCGGACTCTCGACCTCCAGTTTACTAGACTGGCGCTCTAACCAGCTAGGGAGCCGGAGGCCGGCTACTCGTTAGTAATTTAGATTTTTTTTTTTTTTCCGTTCATCCAACGTTGCCAAAAAAAAAAAATGTTAATGACCGGTAGGCTCCGGAGAGATTCGACTCTCGACCTCCAGTTTACTAGACTGGCGCTCTAACCAGCTGAGCTACGGAGCCGGAGGCCGGCTACTGTTAGTAATTTAGATTTTTTTTTTTTTCCGTTCATCCAACGTAGAGAGTGCCAAAAAAAAAAAAAAAAAATGTTAATGACCGGTAGGCTCCGGAGAGATTCGGACTCTCGACCTCCAGTTTACTAGACAGGCGCTCTAACCAGCTGAGCTACGGAGCCGGAGGCCGGCTACTCGTTAGTAATTTAGATTTTTTTTTTTCCGTTCATCCAACGTAGAGAGCCAAAAAAAAAAAAAATGTTAATGACCGGTAGGCTCCGAGATTCGGACTCTCGACCTCCAGTTTACTAGACTGGCGCTCTAACCAGCTGAGCTACGGAGCCGGAGGCCGGCTACTCGTTAGTAATTTAGATTTTTTTTTTTTTTTTTCCGTTCATCCAACGTAGAGAGTGCCAAAAAAAAAAAAAATGACCGGTTCCGGAGATTCGACTCTCGACCTCCAGTTTACTAGACTGGCGCTCTCTAACCAGCTGAGCTACGGAGCCGGAGGCCGGCTACTCGTTAGTAATTTAGATTTTTTTTTTTTTTTCGTTCATCCAACGTAGAGAGCCAGTTTGACCGGTAGATTCAGGCTCTCGACCTCCAGTTTACTAGACTGGCGCTCTAACCAGCTGAGCTACGGAGCCGGAGGCCGGCTACTCGTTAGTAATTTAGATTTTTTTTTTTTTTCCGTTCATCCAACGTAGAGAGTGCCAAAAAAAAAAAAAGAGTGTTAATGACCGGTAGGCTCCGGAGAGATTCGGACTCTCGACCTCCAGTTTACTAGACTGGCGCTCTAACCAGCTGAGCTACGGAGCCGGAGGCCGGCTACTCGTTAGTAATTTAGATTTTTTTTTTTTTTTTCCGTTCATCCAACGTAGAGAGTGCCAAAAAAAAAAAAAAATGTTAATGACCGGTAGGCTCCGGAGAGATTCGGACTCTCGACCTCCAGTTTACTAGACTGGCGCAACCAGCTAGCTAGACCGGCGCTCTAACCAGCTGAGTGCCAAAAAAAAAAAAAAAATGTTAATGACCGGTAGGCCGGAGATTCGGACTCGGACCTCAGTTTACTAGACTGGCGCTTAACCAGTGAATTTAGATTTTTTTTTTTTTTTTTTTTTTTCATCCAACGTAGAGAGTGCCAAAAAAAAAATGTTAATGACCGGTAGGCTCCGGAGAGATTCGGACTCTCGACCTCCAGTTTACTAGACTGGCGCTCTAACCAGCTGAGCTACGGAGCCGGAGGCCGGCTACTCGTTAGTAATTTAGATTTTTTTTTTTTTTTTTCGTTCATCCAACGTAGAGAGTGCCAAAAAAAAAAAAAAATGTTAATGACCGGTAGGCTCCGGAGAGATTCGGATCGACCTCCAGTTTACTAGACTGGCGCTCTAACCAGCTGAGCTACGGAGCCGGAGGCCGGCTACTCGTTAGTAATTTAGATTTTTTTTTTTTTCCGTTCATCCAACGTAGAGAGTGCCCAAAAAAAAAAAAAATGTTAATGACCGGTAGGCTCCGGAGAGATTCGGACTCGACTCCAGTCGACCTCCAGTTTACTAGGACTGGCGCTACTCAACCATCCAACGTAGAGAGCTACCGGAGCCGGAGGCTCGACCTCCAGTTTACTACTGGCGTTCTAACCAGCTGAGCTACGGAGCCGGAGGCCGGCTACTCGTTAGATTTTTTTTTTTTTTCCGTTCATCCAACGTAGAGAGTGCCAAAAAAAAAAAAAAAAATGTTAATGACCGGTAGGCTCCGGAGAGATTCGGACTCTCGACCTCCAGTTTACTAGACTGGCGCTCTAACCAGCTGAGCTACGGAGCCGGAGGCCGGCTACTCGTTAGTAATTTAGATTTTTTTTTTTTTTTTTCCGTTCATCCAACGTAGAGAGTGCCAAAAAAAAAAAAAAATGTTAATGACCGGTAGGCTCCGGAGAGATTCGGACTCTCGACCTCCAGTTTACTAGACTGGCGCTCTAACCAGCTGAGCTACGGAGCCGGAGGCCGGCTACTCGTTAGTAATTTAGATTTTTTTTTTTTTTTTCCGTTCATCCAACGTAGAGAGTGCCAAAAAAAAAAAAATGTTAATGACCGGTAGGCTCCGGAGAGATTCGGACTCTCGACCTTCAGTTTACTAGACTGGCGCTCTAACCAGCTGAGCTACGGAGCCGGAGGCCGGCTACTCGTTAGTAATTTAGATTTTTTTTTTTTTTCCGTTCATCCAACGTAGAGAGTGCCAAAAAAAAAAAAAATGACCGGTAGGCTCCGGAGAGATTCGACCTCTCGACCTCCAGTTTACTAGACTGGCGCTCTAACCAGCTGAGCTACGGAGCCGGAGGCCGGCTACTCGTTAGTAATTTAGATTTTTTTTTTTTTTTTCCGTTCATCCAACGTAGAGAGTGCCAAAAAAAAAAAAAAAAAATGTTAATGACCGGTAGGCTCCGGAGAGATTCGGACTCTCGACCTCCAGTTTACTAGACTGGCGCTCTAACCAGCTGAGCTACGGAGCCGGAGGCCGGCTACTCGTTAGTAATTTTTTTTTTTTTTTTTTCCGTTCATCCAACGTAGAGAGTGCCAAAAAAAAAAAAAGGCTCCGGAGATTCGGACTTCGACCTCCAGTTTACTAGACGGCGCTCTAACCAGCTGAGCTACGGAGCCGGAGGCCGGCTACTCGTTAGACTCTAGATTTTTTTTTTTTTTTTCCGTTCATCCAACGTAGAGAGTGCCAAAAAAAAAAAATGTTAATGACCGGTAGGCTCTTCGGACCAGCTGACCTCCAGTTTACCGAACTGGCGCTCTAACCAGGAGCTACGGAGCCGGAGGCCGGCTAATTTAGATTTTTTTTTTTTTTTCCGTTCATCCAACGTAGAGAGTGCCAAAAAAAAAAATGACCGGTAAAAACTCTCGACCTCCAGTTTACATTGTTAATGAGGGAGACGGAGGCCGTAGTTAGCCGTTCATCCAACGGAGAGTGCCATTCGGACTCTCGACCTCCAGTAGCTGAGCTACGGGCCGGAGGCCGGCTTCGTTAGTTTTTTTTTTTTTTTCCGTTCATCCAACGGAGAGAAAAAAAAATTCGGACTCTCGACCTCCAGTTTACTAGACTGGCGCTCTAACCAGCTGAGCTACGGAGCCGGAGGCCGGCTACTCGTTAGTAATTTAGATTTTTTTTTTTTTTCCGTTCATCCAACGTAGAGAGTGCCAAAAAAAAAAAAAAAAATGTTAATGACCGGTAGGCTCCGGAGAGATTCGGACTCTCGACCTCCAGTTTACTAGACTGGCGCTCTAACCAGCTGAGCTACGGAGCCGGAGGCCGGCTACTCGTTAGTAATTTAGATTTTTTTTTTTTTTCCGTTCATCCAACGTAGAGAGTGCCAAAAAAAAAAAAAAATGTTAATGACCGGTAGGCTCCGGAGAGATTCGGACTCTCGACCTCCAGTTTACTAGACTGGCGCTCTAACCAGCTGAGCTACGGAGCCGGAGGCCGGCTACTCGTTAGTAATTTAGATTTTTTTTTTTTTTTTCCGTTCATCCAACGTAGAGAGTGCCAAAAAAAAAAAAAATGTTAATGACCGGTAGGCTCCGGAGAGATTCGGACTCTCGACCTCCAGTTTACTAGACTGGCGCTCTAACCAGCTGAGCTACGGAGCCGGAGGCCGGCTACTCGTTAGTAATTTAGATTTTTTTTTTTCCGTTCATCCAACGTAGAGAGTGCCAAAAAAAAAAAAAATGTTAATGACCGGTAGGCTCGGAGAGATTCGGACTCTCGACCTCCAGTTTACTAGACTGGCGCTCTAACCAGCTGATCTACGGAGCCGGAGGCCGGCTACTCGTTAGTAATTTAGATTTTTTTTTTTTTCCGTTCATCCAACGTAGAGAGTGTAAAAAAAAAAAAATGTTAATGACCGGTAGGCTCCGGAGAGATTCGGACTCTCGACCTCCAGTTTACTAGACTGGCGTTCTAACCAGCTGAGCTACGGAGCCGGAGGCCGGCTGCTCGTTAGTAATTTAGATTTTTTTTTTTTTTTTTCGTTCATCCAACGTAGAGAGTGCAAAAAAAAAAAAGTTAATGACCGGTAGGCTCCGGAGAGATCCGGACTCTCGACCTCTAAATTACTAGACTGGCGCTCTAACCAGCTGAGCTACGGAGCCGGAGGCCGGCTACTCGTTAGTAATTTAGATTTTTTTTTTTTTTCCGTTCATCCAACGTAGAGAGTGCCAAAAAAAAAAAATGTTAATGACCGGTAGGCTCCGGAGAGATTCGGACTCGACCTCCAGTTTACTAGACTGGCGCTCTAACCAGCTGAGCTACGGAGCCGGAGGCCGGCTACTCGTTAGTAATTTAGATTTTTTTTTTTTTTCCATTCATCCAACGTAGAGAGTGCCAAAAAAAAAAAATGTTAATGACCGGTAGGCTCCGGAGAGATTCGGACTCTCGACCTCCAGTTTACTAGACTGGCGCTCTAACCAGCTGAGCTACGGAGCCGGAGGCCGGCTACTCGTTAGTAATTTAGATTTTTTTTTTTTTTCCGTTCATCCAACGTAGAGAGTGCCAAAAAAAAAAAAATGTTAATGACCGGTAGGCTCCGGAGAGATTCGGACTCTCGACCTCCAGTTTACTAGACTGGCGCTCTAACCAGCTGAGCTACGGAGCCGGAGGCCGGCTACTCGTTAGTAATTTAGATTTTTTTTTTTTTTTTTTCCGTTCATCCAACGTAGAGAGTGCCAAAAAAAAAAAAAAAAATGTTAATGACCGGTAGGCTCCGGAGAGATTCGGACTCTCGACCTCCAGTTTACTAGACTGGCGCTCTAACCAGCTGAGCTACGGAGCCGGAGGCCGGCTACTCGTTAGTAATTTAGATTTTTTTTTTTTTTCCGTTCATCCAACGTAGAGAGTGCAAAAAAAAAAAAATGTTAATGACCGGTAGGCTCCGGAGAGATTCGGACTCTCGACATCCAGTTTACTAGACTGGCGCTCTAACCAGCTGAGCTACGGAGCCGGAGGTCGGCTACTCGTTAGTAATTTAGATTTTTTTTTTTTTCCGTTCATCCAACGTAGAGAGTGCCAAAAAAAAAAAAAAATGTTAATGACCGGTAGGCTCCGGAGAGATTTGGACTCTCGACCTCCAGTTTACTAGACTGGCGCTCTAACCAGCTGAGCTACGGAGCCGGAGGCCGGCTATTCGTTAGTAATTTAGATTTTTTTTTTTTTCCGTTCATCCAACGTAGAGTGCCAAAAAAAAAAAAAAGTTAATGACCGGTAGGCTCCGGAGAGATTCGGACTCTCGACCTCCAGTTTACTAGACTGGCGCTCTAACCAGCTGAGCTACGGAGCCGGAGGCCGGCTATTCGTTAGTAATTTAGATTTTTTTTTTTTTTTTCCGTTCATCCAACGTAGAGAGTGCCAAAAAAAAAAAAAAATGTTAATGACCGGTAGGCTCCGGAGAGATTCGGACTCTCGACCTCCAGTTTACTAGACTGGCGCTCTAACCAGCTGAGCTACGGAGCCGGAGGCCGGCTACTCGTTAGTAATTTAGATTTTTTTTTTTTTTTTCATCCAACGTAGAGAGTGCCAAAAAAAAAAAAATGTTAATGACCGGTAGGCTCCGGAGAGATTCGGACTCTCGACCTCCAGTTTACTAGACTGGCGCTCTAACCAGCTGAGCTACGGAGCCGGAGGCCGGCTACTCGTTAGTAATTTAGATTTTTTTTTTTTTTCCGTTCATCCAACGTAGAGAGTGCCAAAAAAAAAAAAATGTTAATGACCGGTAGGCTCCGGAGAGATTCGGACTCTCGACCTCCAGTTTACTAGACTGGCGCTCTAACCAGCTGAGCTACGGAGCCGGAGGCCGGCTACTGTTAGTAATTTAGATTTTTTTTTTTTTCCGTTCATCCAACGTAGAGAGTGCCAAAAAAAAAAAAAAATGTTAATGACCGGTAGGCTCCGGAGAGATTCGATTCGACCTCAGTTTACTGACTCTCGACCTCCAGTTTACTAGACTGGCGCTCTAACCAGGAGCTCGGACCTCCAGTTTACCGTTCATCCAACTGAGCGCCAAAAAAAAAAAAATGTTAATGACCGGTAGGCTCCGAGAGATTCGGACTCGACCTCCAGTTTACTAGACTGGCGCTCTAACCAGCTGAGCTACGGAGCCGGAGGCCGGCTACTCGTTAGTAATTTAGATTTTTTTTTTTTTTCCGTTCATCCAACGTAGAGAGTGCCAAAAAAAAAAAAAAAAATGTTAATGACCGGTAGGCTCCGGAGAGATTCGGACTCTCGACCTCCAGTTTACTAGACTGGCGCTCTAACCAGCTGAGCTACGGAGCCGGAGGCCGGCTACTCGTTAGTAATTTAGATTTTTTTTTTTTTTCCGTTCATCCAACGTAGAGAGTGCCAAAAAAAAAATGTTAATGACCGGTAGGCTCGGAGAGATTCGGACTCTCGACCTCCAGTTTACTAGACTGGCGCTCTAACCAGCTGAGCTACGGAGCCGGAGGCCGGCTACTCGTTAGTAATTTTTTTTTTTTTTTTTTCCGTTCATCCAACGTAGAGAGTGCCAAAAAAAAAAAAAAAAATGTTAATGACCGGTAGGCTCCGGAGAGATTCGGACTCTCGACCTCCAGTTTACTAGACTGGCGCTCTAACCAGCTGAGCTACGGAGCCGGAGGCCGGCTACTCGTTAGTAATTTAGATTTTTTTTTTTTTTTTTTTCGTTCATCCAACGTAGAGAGTGCCAAAAAAAAAAAATGTTAAAAACTCGACCTCCAGTTTACTTAGACTGGCGCTCTAACCAGGAGCTACGGCTCCGGAGTTAGATTTTAGATTTTTTTTTTTTTTCCGTTCATCCAACGTCGACCTCCAGTTTACTAGACTGGCGCTCTAACCAGCTGAGCTACGGAGCCGGAGGCCGGCTACTCGTTAGTAATTTAGATTTTTTTTTTTTTTCCGTTCATCCAACGTAGAGAGTGCCAAAAAAAAAAAAAATGTTAATGACCGGTAGGCTCCGGAGAGATTCGGACTCTCGACCTCCAGTTTACTAGACTGGCGCTCTAACCAGTTGAGCTACGGAGCCGGAGGCCGGCTACTCGTTAGTAATTTAGATTTTTTTTTTTTTTTTTCCGTTCATCCAACGTAGAGAGTGCCAAAAAAAAAAAAAAATGTTAATGACCGGTAGGCTCCGGAGAGATTCGGACTCTCGACCTCCAGTTTACTAGACTGGCGCTCTAACCAGCTGAGCTACGGAGCCGGAGGCCGGCTACTCGTTAGTAATTTAGATTTTTTTTTTTTTTTCCGTTCATCCAACGTAGAGAGTGCAAAAAAAAAAAAAAATCCAACCGGTAGGCTCCGGAGAGATTCGGACTCTCGACCTCCAACTAGACTGGCGCTCTAACCAGCTGAGCTACGGAGCCGGAGGCCGGCTACTCGTTAGTAATTTAGATTTTTTTTTTTTTTTTTCCGTTCATCCAACGTAGAGAGTGCCAAAAAAAAAAAATGTTAATGACCGGTAGGCTCCGGAGAGATTCGGACTCTCGACCTCCAGTATACTAGACTGGCGCTCTAACCAGCTGAGCTACGGAGCCGGAGGCCGGCTACTCGTTAGTAATTTAGATTTTTTTTTTTTTTCCGTTCATCCAACGTAGAGAGTGCCAAAAAAAAAAAAATGTTAATGACCGGTAGGCTCCGGAGAGATTCGGACTCTCGACCTCCAGTTTACTAGACTGGCGCTCTAACCAGCTGAGCTACGGAGCCGGAGGCCGGCTACTCGTTAGTAATTTAGATTTTTTTTTTTTTTTCCGTTCATCCAACGTAGAGAGTGCCAAAAAAAAAAAAATGTTAATGACCGGTAGGCTCCGGAGATTCGGACTCTCGACCTCCAGTTTACTAGACTGGCGCTCTAACCAGCTGAGCTACGGAGCCGGAGGCCGGCTACTGTTAGTAATTTTTTTTTTTTTTTTTTTTTTCGTTCATCCAACGTAGAGAGTGCCAAAAAAAAAAAAAAAACCAGCTGAGCTGTTAATGACCGGTAGGCTCCGGAGAGATTCGGACTCTCGACCTCCAGTTTACTAGACTGGCGCTCTAACCAGCTGAGCTACGGAGCCGGAGGCCGGCTACTCGTTAGTAATTTAGATTTTTTTTTTTTCCGTTCATCCAACGTAGAGAGTGCCAAAAAAAAAAAAATGTTAATGACCGGTAGGCTCCGGAGAGATTCGGACTCTCGACCTCCAGTTTACTAGACTGGCGCTCTAACCAGCTGAGCTACGGAGCCGGAGGCCGGCTTTTTTTTTTTTTTTTTTTTTTTTTCCGTTCATCCAACGTAGAGAGTGCCAAAAAAAAAAAAAAATGTTAATGACCGGTAGGCTCCGGAGAGATTCGGACTCTCGACCTCCAGTTTACTAGACTGGCGCTCTAACCAGCTGAGCTACGGAGCCGGAGGCCGGCTACTCGTTAGTAATTTAGATTTTTTTTTTATTTTTTCCGTTCATCCAACGTAGAGAGTGCCAAAAAAAAAAAAATGTTAATGACCGGTAGGCTCCGGAGAGATTCGGACTCTCGACCTCCAGTTTACTAGACTGGCGCTCAAACCAGCTGAGCTACGGAGCCGGAGGCCGGCTATTCGTTAGTAATTTAGATTTTTTTTTTTTTCCGTTCATCCAACGTAGAGAGTGCCAAAAAAAAAAAAAATGTTAATGACCGGTAGGCTCCGGAGAGATTCGGACTCTCGACCTCCAGTTTACTAGACTGGCGCTCTAACCAGCTGAGCTACGGAGCCGGAGGCCGGCTACTCGTTAGTAATTTAGATTTTTTTTTTTTTTCCGTTCATCCAACGTAGAGAGTGCCAAAAAAAAAAAAAAATGTTAATGACCGGTAGGCTCCGGAGAGATTCGGACTCTCGACCTCCAGTTTACTAGACTGGCGCTCTAACCAGCTGAGCTACGGAGCCGGAGGCCGGCTATTCGTTAGTAATTTAGATTTTTTTTTTTTTTCCGTTCATCCAACGTAGAGAGTGCCAAAAAAAAAAAATGTTAATGACCGGTAGGCTCCGGAGATGACCTCCAGTTTACTAGACTGGCGCTCTAACCAGGAGCTACGGAGCCGGAGGCCGGCTACTCGTTAGTATTTTTTTTTTTTTTTTTTTTCCGTTCATCCAACGTAGAGAGTGCCAAAAAAAAAAATGTTAATGACCGGTAGGCTCCGGAGAGATTCGGACTCTCGACCTCCAGTTTACTAGACTGGCGCTCTAACCAGCTGAGCTACGGAGCCGGAGGCCTACTCGTTAGAGATTTTTTTTTTTTTCCGTTCATCCAACGTAGGCCAAAAAAAAAAAAAAATGTTAATGACCGGTAGGCTCGAGAGATTCGGACTCTCGACCTCCAGTTTACTAGACTTTTTTTTTTAGTAATTTAGATTTTTTTTTTTTTTTTCCGTTCATCCAACGTAGAGAGTGCCAAAAAAAAAAAAAAATTAATGACCGGTAGGCTCCGAGAGATTCGGACTCTCTCGACCTCCAGTTTACTAGACTGGCGCTCTAACCAGCTGAGCTACGGAGCCGGAGGCCGGCTACTCGTTAGTAATTTAGATTTTTTTTTTTTTCCGTTCATCCAACGTAGAGAGTGCCAAAAAAAAAAAAATGTTAATGACCGGTAGGCTCCGGAGAGATTCGGACTCTCGACCTCCAGTTTACTAGACTGGCGCTCTAACCAGCTGAGCTACGGAGCCGGAGGCCGGCTACTCGTTAGTAATTTAGATTTTTTTTTTTTTTTTTCCGTTCATCCAACGTAGAGAGTGCCAAAAAAAAAAAAAAAATGTTAATGACCGGTAGGCTCCGGAGAGATTCGGACTCTCGACCTCCAGTTTACTAGACTGGCGCTCTAACCAGCTGAGCTACGGAGCCGGAGGCCGGCTACTCGTTAGTAATTTAGATTTTTTTTTTTTTTTCGTTCATCCAACGTAGAGAGTGCCAAAAAAAAAAAAAAAAAATGACCGGTAGGCTCCGGAGAGATTCGGACTCTCGACCTCCAGTTTACTAGACTGGCGTTCTAACCAGCTGAGCTACGGAGCCGGAGGCCCGCTACTCGTTAGTAATTTAGATTTTTTTTTTTTTCCGTTCATCCAACGTAGAGAGTGCCAAAAAAAAAAAAAAATTTAATGACCGGTAGGCTCCGGAGAGATTCGGACTCTCGACCTCCAGTTTACTAGACTGGCGCTCTAACCAGCTGAGCTACGGAGCCGGAGGCCGGCTGCTCGTTAGTAATTTAGATTTTTTTTTTTTTTCCGTTCATCCAACGTAGAGAGTGCCAAAAAAAAAAAAAAAATAATGACCGGTAGGCTCCGGAGAGATTCGGACTCTCGACCTCCAGTTTACTAGACTGGCGCTCTAACCAGCTGAGCTACGGAGCCGGAGGCCGGCTACTCGTTAGTAATTTAGATTTTTTTTTTTTTTTTCCGTTCATCCAACGTAGAGAGTGCCAAAAAAAAAAAAAAAAAATGTTAATGACCGGTAGGCTCCGGAGAGATTCGGACTCTCGACCTCCAGTTTACTAGACTGGCGCTCTAACCAGCTGAGCTACGGAGCCGGAGGCCGGCTACTCGTTAGTAATTTAGATTTTTTTTTTTTTTTTTCCGTTCATCCAACGTAGAGAGTGCCAAAAAAAAAAAAAATGTTAATGACCGGTAGGCTCCGGAGAGATTCGGACTCTCGACCTCCAGTTTACTAGACTGGCGCTCTAACCAGCTGAGCTACGGAGCCGGAGGCCGGCTACTCGTTAGTAATTTAGATTTTTTTTTTTTTTTCCGTTCATCCAACGTAGAGAGTGCCAAAAAAAAAAAAAAATGTTAATGACCGGTAGGCTCCGGAGAGATTCGGACTCTCGACCTCCAGTTTACTAGACTGGCGCTCTAACCAGCTGAGCTACGGAGCCGGAGGCCGGCTACTCGTTAGTAATTTAGATTTTTTTTTTTTTTCCGTTCATCCAACGTAGAGAGTGCCAAAAAAAAAAAAAAATAATGACCGGTAGGCTCCGAGAGATTCGGACTCTCGACCTCCAGTTTACTAGACTGGCGCTCTAACCAGCTGAGCTACGGAGCCGGAGGCCGGCTACTCGTTAGTAATTTAGATTTTTTTTTTTTCGTTCATCCAACGTAGAGAGTGCCAAAAAAAAAAAAATGTTAATGACCGGTAGGCTCCGGAGAGATTCGGACTCTCGACCTCCAGTTTACTAGACTGGCGCTCTAACCAGCTGAGCTACGGAGCCGGAGGCCGGCTACTCGTTAGTAATTTATTTTTTTTTTTCCGTTCATCCAACGTAGAGAGTGCCAAAAAAAAAAATGTTAATGACCGGAGCCAAAAAAAAAAAAAAATCGGATTCGGACTCTCGACCTCCAGTTTACTAGACTGGCGCTCTAACCAGCTGAGCTAGCTACGGAGCCGGAGGCCGGCTTTTTCCGTTCATCCAACGTAGAGAGTGCCAAAAAAAAAAAAAAAATGACCGGTAGGCTCCGGAGAGATTCGGACTCTCGACCTCCAGTTTACTAGACTGGCGCTCTAACCAGCTGAGCTACGGAGCCGGAGGCCGGCTACTCGTTAGTAATTTAGATTTTTTTTTTTTTTTTCCGTTCATCCAACGTAGAGAGTGCCAAAAAAAAAAAAAATGTTAATGACCGGTAGGCTCCGGAGAGATTCGGACTCTCGACCTCCAGTTTACTAGACTGGCGCTCTAACCAGCTGAGCTACGGAGCCGGAGGCCGGCTACTCGTTAGTAATTTAGATTTTTTTTTTTTTTCATCGTTCATCCAACGTAGAGAGATTCGCCAAAAAAAAAAAAATGTTAATGACCGGTAGGCTTAATGACCGGGCTCCGAGATTCGGACTCTCGACCTCCAGTTTACTAGACTGGCGCTCTAACCAGCTGAGCTACGGAGCCGGAGGCCGGCTACTCGTTAGTAATTTAGATTTTTTTTTTTTTTTCCGTTCATCCAACGTAGAGAGTGCCAAAAAAAAAAAAATGTTAATGACCGGTAGGCTCCGGAGAGATTCGGACTCTTTTTTTTTTCGACCTCCAGTTTACTAGACTGGCGCTCTAACCAGACTGGCGCTGAGCTACGGAGCCGGAGGCCGGCTACTCGTTAGTAATTTAGATTTTTTTTTTTTTTCCGTTCATCCAACGTAGAGAGTGCCAAAAAAAAAAAAAATGTTGACCGGTAGGCTCCGGAGAGATTCGGACTCTCGACCTCCAGTTTACTAGACTGGCGCTCTAACCAGCTGAGCTACGGAGCCGGAGGCCGGCTACTCGTTAGTAATTTAGATTTTTTTTTTTTCCGTTCATCCAACGTAGAGAGTGCCAAAAAAAAAAAAAAATGTTAATGACCGGTAGGCTCCGGAGAGATTCGGACTCTCGACCTCCAGTTTACTAGACTGGCGCTCTAACCAGCTGAGCTACGGAGCCGGAGGCCGGCTACTCGTTAGTAATTTAGATTTTTTTTTTTTTTTTGTTCATCCAACGTAGAGAGTGCCAAAAAAAAAAAAAAAAATAATGACCGGTAGGCTCCGGAGAGATTCGGACTCTCGACCTCCAGTTTACTAGACTGGCGCTCTAACCAGCTGAGCTACGGAGCCGGAGGCCGGCTACTCGTTAGTAATTTAGATTTTTTTTTTTTTTTCGTTCATCCAACGTAGAGAGTGCCAAAAAAAAAAAAAAAATTTATGACCGGTAGGCTCCGGAGAGATTCGGACTCTCGACCTCCAGTTTACTAGACTGGCGCTCTAACCAGCTGAGCTACGGAGCCGGAGGCCGGCTACTCGTTAGTAATTTAGATTTTTTTTTTTTTCGTTCATCCAACGTAGAGAGTGCCAAAAAAAAAAAAAATGTTAATGACCGGTAGGCTCCGGAGAGATTCGGACTCTCGACCTCCCGTATACTAGACTGGCGCTCTAACCAGCTGAGCTACGGAGCCGGAGGCCGGCTACTCGTTAGTAATTTAGATTTTTTTTTTTTTTTTTCCGTTCATCCAACGTAGAGAGTGCCAAAAAAAAAAAAATGTTAATGACCGGTAGGCTCCGGAGAGATTCGGACTCTCGACCTCCAGTTTACTAGACTGGCGCTCTAACCAGCTGAGCTACGGAGCCGGAGGCCGGCTACTCGTTAGTAATTTTTTTTTTTTTTTTTTCCGTTCATCCAACGTAGAGAGTGCCAAAAAAAAAAAAAAATGTTAATGACCGGTAGGCTCCGGAGAGATTCGGACTCTCGACCTCCAGTTTACTAGACTGGCGCTCTAACCAGCTGAGCTACGGAGCCGGAGGCCGGCTACTCGTTAGTAATTTAGATTTTTTTTTTTTTTCCGTTCATCCAACGTAGAGAGTGCCAAAAAAAAAAACAATGTTAATGACCGGTAGGCTCCGGAGAGATTCGGACTCTCGACCTCCAGTTTACTAGACTGGCGCTCTAACCAGCTGAGCTACGGAGCCGGAGGCCGGCTACTCGTTAGTAATTTAGATTTTTTTTTTTTTTCCGTTCATCCAACGTAGAGAGTGCCAAAAAAAAAAAAAAAAAATGTTAATGACCGGTAGGCTCCGGAGAGTTCATTCGGACTCTCGACCTCCAGTTTACTAGACTGGCGCTCTAACCAGCTGAGCTACGGAGCCGGAGGCCGGCTACTCGTTAGTAATTTAGATTTTTTTTTTTTTCCGTTCATCCAACGTAGAGAGTGCCAAAAAAAAAAAAAAAAATAATGACCGGTAGGCTCCGGAGAGATTCGGACTCTCGACCTCCAGTTTACTAGACTGGCGCTCTAACCAGCTGAGCTACGGAGCCGGAGGCCGGCTACTCGTTAGTAATTTAGATTTTTTTTTTTTTTTTCCGTTCATCCAACGTAGAGAGTGCCAAAAAAAAAAAAAAAAATTAATGACCGGTAGGCTCCGGATTCGACTCTCGACCTCAGACTCTCGACCTCCAGTTTACTAGACTGGCGCTCTAACCAACTGAGCTAAAAAAAAAAAAAATTAAGCCGGAGGCCGGACTACTTTACGTTAACCAGCTGAATTTTAGATTTTTTTTTTTTTTTTTCCGTTCATCCAACGTAGAGAGTGCCAAAAAAAAAAAAAAATGTTAATGACCGGTAGGCTCCGGAGAGATTCGGACTCTCGACCTCCAGTTTACTAGACTGGCGCTCTAACCAGCTGAGCTACGGAGCCGGAGGCCGGCTACTCGTTAGTAATTTAGATTTTTTTTTTTTTTTTTTCCGTTCATCCAACGTAGAGAGTGCCAAAAAAAAAAAAAAAAAAAAAAAATGACCGGTAGGCTCCGGAGAGATTCGGACTCTCGACCTCCAGTTTACTAGACTGGCGCTCTAACCAGCTGAGCTACGGAGCCGGAGGCCGGCTACTCGTTAGTAATTTAGATTTTTTTTTTTTCCGTTCATCCAACGTAGAGAGTGCCAAAAAAAAAAAAATGTTAATGACCGGTAGGCTCCGGAGAGATTCGGACTCTCGACCTCCAGTTTACTAGACTGGCGCTCTAACAAGCTGAGCTACGGAGCCGGAGGCCGGCTACTCGTTAGTAATTTAGATTTTTTTTTTTTTTTTCCGTTCATCCAACGTAGAGAGTGCCAAAAAAAAAAAAAAAAAATGTGTTAATGACCGGTAGGCTCCGGAGAGATTCGGACTCTCGACCTCCAGTTTACTAGACTGGCGCTCTAACCAGCTGAGCTACGGAGCCGGAGGCCGGCTACTCGTTAGTAATTTAGATTTTTTTTTTTTTTCCGTTCATCCAACGTAGAGAGTGCCAAAAAAAAAAAAAATGTTAATGACCGGTAGGCTCCGGAGAGATTCGGACTCTCGACCTCAGTTTACTAGACTGGCGCTCTAACCAGCTGAGCTACGGAGCCGGAGGCCGGCTACTCGTTAGTAATTTAGATTTTTTTTTTTTTTTTCCGTTCATCCAACGTAGAGAGTGCCAAAAAAAAAAAAAAATGTTAATGACCGGTAGGCTCCGGAGAGATTCGGACTCTCGACCTCCAGTTTACTAGACTGGCGCTCTAACCAGCTGAGCTACGGAGCCGGAGGCCGGCTACTCGTTAGTAATTTTTTTTTTTTTTTTTTTTCGTTCATCCAACGTAGAGAGTGCCAAAAAAAAAAAAAATGTTAATGACCGGTAGGCTCCGGAGAGATTCGGACTCTCGACCTCCAGTTTACTAGACTGGCGCTCTAACCAGCTGAGCTACGGAGCCGGAGGCCGGCTACTCGTTAGTAATTTAGATTTTTTTTTTTTTTCCGTTCATCCAACGTAGAGGCCAAAAAAAAAAAAAAAAATGTTAATGACCGGTAGGCTCCGGAGAGATTCGGACTCTCGACCTCCAGTCTACTAGACTGGCGCTCTAACCAGCTGAGCTACGGAGCCGGAGGCCGGCTACTCGTTAGTAATTTAGATTTTTTTTTTTTTTTCCGTTCATCCAACGTAGAGAGTGCCAAAAAAAAAAAAAAAAATGACCGGTTAATGACCGGTTTACTAGGCTCCGGAGAGATTCGGACTTTCGACCTCCAGTTTACTAGACTGGCGCTCTAACCAGCTGAGCTACGGAGCCGGAGGCCGGCTACTCGTTAGTAATTTTTTTTTTTTTTTCGTTCATCCAACGTAGAGAGTGCCAAAAAAAAAAAAAAAATGTTAATGACCGGTAGGCTCTGGAGAGATTCGGACTCTCGACCTCCAGTTTACTAGACTGGCGCTCTAACCAGCTGAGCTACGGAGCCGGAGGCCGGTTACTCGTTAGTAATTTAGATTTTTTTTTTTTTTCCGTTCATCCAACGTAGAGAGTGCCAAAAAAAAAAAAAAAAGGCTGTTAATGACCGGTAGGCTCCGGTGAGATTCGGTCTCTCGACCTCCAGTTTACTAGACTGGCGCTCTAACCAGCTGAGCTACGGAGCCGGAGGCCGGCTACTCGTTAGTAATTTAGATTTTTTTTTTTCCGTTCATCCAACGTAGAGAGTGCCAAAAAAAAAAAAAAAAAATGTTAATGACCGGTAGGCTCCGGAGAGATTCGGACTCTCGACCTCCAGTTTACTAGACTGGCGCTCTAACCAGCTGAGCTACGGAGCCGGAGGCCGGCTACTCGTTAGTAATTTAGATTTTTTTTTTTTTTTTCCGTTCATCCAACGTAGAGAGTGCCAAAAAAAAAAAAAAAATAATGACCGGTAGGCTCCGGAGAGATTCGGACTCGACCTCCAGTTTACTAGACTGGCGCTCTAACCAGCTGAGCTACGGAGCCGGAGGC
Source organism: Acanthosepion pharaonis (assembly GCA_903632075.3). Classification (NCBI taxonomy): domain Eukaryota; kingdom Metazoa; phylum Mollusca; class Cephalopoda; order Sepiida; family Sepiidae; genus Acanthosepion; species Acanthosepion pharaonis. The sequence continues at coordinate 741,052 of CAHIKZ030000237.1, read as the reverse complement.
CGGCTACTCGTTAGTAATTTAGATTTTTTTTTTTTTTTTTTTTCGTTCATCCAACGTAGAGAGTGCCAAAAAAAAAAAAATGTTAATTTCGGTAGGCTCCGGAGAGATTCGGACTCGACCTCCAGTTTACTAGACTGGCGCTCTAACCAGCTGAGCTACGGAGCCGGAGGCCGGCTACTCGTTAGTAATTTAGATTTTTTTTTTTTTTCCGTTCATCCAACGTAGAGAGTGCCAAAAAAAAAAAAAAATTAATGACCGGTAGGCTCCGGAGAGATTCGGACTCTCGACCTCCAGTTTACTAGACTGGCGCTCTAACCAGCTGAGCTACGGAGCCGGAGGCCGGCTACTCGTTAGTAATTTAGATTTTTTTTTTTTTTCCGTTCATCCAACGTAGAGAGTGCCAAAAAAAAAAAAAATTAATGACCGGTAGGCTCCGGAGAGATTCGGACTCTCGACCTCCAGTTTACTAGACTGGCGCTCTAACCAGCTGAGCTACGGAGCCGGAGGCCGGCTACTCGTTAGTAATTTAATTTTTTTTTTTTTTTTCCGTTCATCCAACGTAGAGGCGCTCTAACCAGCTGAGCTACGGAGCCAAAAAAAAAAAAAAAAAAATGTTAATGACCGGTAGGCTCCGGAGAGATTCGGACTCTCGACCTCCAGTTTACTAGACTGGCGCTCTAACCAGCTGAGCTACGGAGCCGGAGGCCGGCTACTCGTTAGTAATTTAGATTTTTTTTTTTTTTCCGTTCATCCAACGTAGAGTGCCAAAAAAAAAAAAAAATGTTAATGACCGGTAGGCTCCGGAGAGATTCGGACTCTCGACCTCCAGTTTACTAGACTGGCGCTCTAACCAGCTGAGCTACGGAGCCGGAGGCCGGCTACTTGTTAGTAATTTAGATTTTTTTTTTTTTTTTCCGTTCATCCAACGTAGAGAGTGCCAAAAAAAAAAAAAAAATGTTAATGACCGGTAGGCTCCGGAGAGATTCGGACTCTCGGACTCTCGTCCTCCAGTTTACTAGACTGGCGCTCTAACCAGCTGAGCTACGGAGCCGGAGGCCGGCTACTTGTTAGTAATTTAGATTTTTTTTTTTTTTTTTTTTCCGTTCATCCAACGTAGAGTGCCAAAAAAAAAAAAAAAAAAATATTGACCGGTAGGCTCCGGAGAGATTCGGACTCTCGACCTCCAGTTTACTAGACTGGCGCTCTAACCAGCTGAGCTACGGAGCCGGAGGCCGGCTACTCGTTAGTAATTTAGATTTTTTTTTTTTTTCCGTTCATCCAACGTAGAGAGTGCCAAAAAAAAAAAAAAAAAAATTAATGACCGGTAGGCTCCGGAGAGATTCGGACTCTCGACCTCCAGTTTACTAGACTGGCGCTCTAACCAGCTGAGCTACGGAGCCGGAGGCCGGCGGCTACTCGTTAGTAATTTAGATTTTTTTTTTTTTTTTCCGTTCATCCAACGTAGAGAGTGCCAAAAAAAAAAAAAAAAAATTAATGACCGGTAGGAGAGATTCGGACTCTCGACCTCCAGTTTACTAGACTGGCGCTCTAACCAGCTGAGCTACGGAGCCGAGGCCGGCTCGACCCGTTCATCCAACGTAGAGAGTGCCAAAAAAAAAAAAAATGTTAATGACCGGTAGGCTCCGGAGACTGGCCTCCAGTTTACTAGACTGGCGCTCTAACCAGCTGAGCTACGGAGCCGGAGGCCGGCTACTCGTTAGTAATTTAGATTTTTTTTTTTTTCCGTTCATCCAACGTAGAGTGCCAAAAAAAAAAAATGTTCATGACCGTTCTCCGGAAAATTCGGAAAGTCCAGTTTACTAGACTGACCTCCAGTTTACTAGACTCTAACCAGCTGAGCTACGGAGCCGGAGGCCGGCTACTCGTTAGTAATTTAGATTTTTTTTTTTTTTTCTGTTCATCCAACGTAGAGAGTGCCAAAAAAAAAAAAAAATGTTAATGACCGGTAGGCTCCGGAGAGATTCGGACTCTCGACCTCCAGTTTACTAGACTGGAGCTCTAACCAGCTGAGCTACGGAGCCGGAGGCCGGCTACTCGTTAGTAATTTAGATTTTTTTTTTTTTTTCCGTTTATCCAACGTAGAGAGTGCCAAAAAAAAAAAAAATGTTTTAGGCTCCGGAGAGATTCGGACTCTCGACCTCCAGTTTACTAGACTGGCGCTCTAACCAGCTGAGCTACGGAGCCGGAGGCCGGCTACTCGTTAGTAATTTAGATTTTTTTTTTTTCCGTTCATCCAACGTAAAAAAAAAAAAAAAAAAATTAATGACCGGTAGGCTCCGGAGAGATTCGGACTCTCGACCTCCAGTTTACTAGACTGGCGCTCTAACCAGCTGAGCTACGGAGCCGGAGGCCGGCTACTCGTTAGTAATTTAGATTTTTTTTTTTTTTTTTCGTTCATCCAACGTAGAGAGTGCCAAAAAAAAAAAAATGTTAATGACCGGTAGGCTCCGGAGAGATTCGGACTCTCGACCTCCAGTTTACTAGACTGGCGCTCTAACCAGCTGAGCTACGGAGCCGGAGGCCGGCTACTCGTTAGTAATTTAGATTTTTTTTTTTTTTTCGTTCATCCAACGTAGAGAGTGCCAAAAAAAAAAAAAATGTTAATGACCGTAGGCTCCGGAGAGATTCGGACTCTCGACCTCCAGTTTACTAGACTGGCGCTCTAACCAGCTGAGCTACGGAGCCGGAGGCCGGCTACTCGTTAGTAATTTAGATTTTTTTTTTTCGTTCATCCAACGTAGAGAGTGCCAAAAAAAAAAAATGTTAATGACCGGTAGGCTCCGGAGAGATTCGGACTCTCGACCTCCAGTTTACTAGACTGGCGCTCTAACCAGCTGAGCTACGGAGCCGGAGGCCGGCTACTCGTTAGTAATTTAGATTTTTTTTTTTTTCCGTTCATCCAACGTAGAGAGTGCCAAAAAAAAAAAAAAAAGAGTTAAAAAACCGGTAGGCTCCGGAGAGATTCGGACTCTCGACCTCCAGTTTACTAGACTGGCGCTCTAACCAGCTGAGCTACGGAGCCGGAGGCCGGCTACTCGTTAGTAATTTAGATTTTTTTTTTTTTTTTCCGTTCATCCAACAACGTAGAGAGCCAAAAAAAAAAAAATGTTAATGACCGGTAGGCTCCGGAGAGATTCGGACTCTCGACCTCCAGTTTACTAGACTGGCGCTCTAACCAGCTGAGCTACGGAGCCGGAGGCCGGCTACTCGTTAGTAATTTAGATTTTTTTTTTTCCGTTCATCCAACGTAGAGCCAAAAAAAAAAAAAAAAAAATGTTAATGACCGGTAGGCTCCGGAGAGATTCGGACTCTCGACCTCCAGTTTACTAGACTGGCGCTCTAACCAGCTGAGCTACGGAGCCGGAGGCCGGCTACTCGTTAGTAATTTAGATTTTTTTTTTTTTTTTTTCGTTCATCCAACGTAGAGAGTGCCAAAAAAAAAAAAATGTTAATGACCGGTAGGCTCCGGAGAGATTCGGACTCTCGACCTCCAGTTTACTAGACTGGCGCTCTAACCAGCTGAGCTACGGAGCCGGAGGCCGGCTACTCGTTAGTAATTTAGATTTTTTTTTTTTTCATCCGTTCATCCAACGTAGAGAGTGCCTCTAAAAAAAAAAATTTTTTTTTTCCGTTCAATGACCGGTAGGCTCCGGAGAGATTCGGACTCTCGACCTCCAGTTTACTAGACTGGCGCTCTAACCAGCTGAGCTACGGAGCCGGAGGCCGGCTACTCGTTAGTAATTTAGATTTTTTTTTTTTTTCCGTTCATCCAACGTAGAGAGTGCCAAAAAAAAAAAAAAAAAAAAGAATTAATGACCGGTAGGCTCCGGAGAGATTCGGACTCTCGACCTCCAGTTTACTAGACTGGCGCTCTAACCAGCTGAGCTACGGAGCCGGAGGCCGGCTACTCGTTAGTAATTTAGATTTTTTTTTTTTTTTTCCGTTCATCCAACGTAGAGAGTGCCAAAAAAAAAAAAAAAATTAGGCTCCGGAGAGATTCGGACTCGACCTCCAGTTTACTAGACTGGCGCTCTAACCAGCTGAGCTTTTTAGTTTTAGATTTTTTTTTTTTTCCGTTCATCCAACGTAGAGTGCCAAAAAAAAAAAATGTTAATGACCGGTAGGCTCCGGAGATTCGGACTCTCGACCTCCAGTTTACTAGACTGGCGCTCTAACCAGCTGAGCTACGGAGCCGGAGGCCGGCTACTCGTTAGTAATTTAGATTTTTTTTTTTTTTTTCCGTTCATCCAACGTAGAGAGTGCCAAAAAAAAAAAAAATGTTAATGACCGGTAGGCTCCGGAGAGATTCGGACTCTCGACCTCCAGTTTACTAGACTGGCGCTCTAACCAGCTGAGCTACGGAGCCGGAGGCCGGCTACTCGTTAGTAATTTTAGATTTTTTTTTTTTTCCGTTCATCCAACGTAGAGTGCCAAAAAAAAAAAAAAAATGTTAATGACCGGTAGGCTCCGGAGAGATTCGGACTCTCGACCTCCAGTTTACTAGACTGGCGCTCTAACCAGCTGAGCTACGGAGCCGGAGGCCGGCTACTCGTTAGTAATTTAGATTTTTTTTTTTTTCATCCGTTCATCCAAAAAAAAAATGTTAGAGAGTGCCAAAAAAAAAAAAAAAAATACTCGTTAATAATTTACCGTTCATCCAACGTAGGCTCCGGAGAAAAAAAAAAAATTCGGACTCTCGACCTCCAGTTTACTAGACTGGCGCTCTAACCAGCTGAGCTACGGAGCCGGAGGCCGGCTACTTGTTAGTAATTTAGATTTTTTTTTTTTTTTCCGTTCATCCAACGTAGAGAGTGCCAAAAAAAAAAAAAAATGTTAATGACCGGTAGGCTCCGGAGAGATTCGGACTCTCGACCTCCAGTTTACTAGACTGGCGCTCTAACCAGCTGAGCTACGGAGCCGGAGGCCGGCTACTCGTTAGTAATTTAGATTTTTTTTTTTTTTTTTCCGTTCATCCAACGTAGAGAGTGCCAAAAAAAAAAAAAAATGTTAATGACCGGTAGGCTCCGGAGAGATTCGGACTCTCGACCTCCAGTTTACTAGACTGGCGCTCTAACCAGCTGAGCTACGGAGCCGGAGGCCGGCTACTCGTTAGTAATTTAGATTTTTTTTTTTTTTCCGTTCATCCAACGTAGAGCGTGCCAAAAAAAAAAAAATGTTAATGACCGGTAGGCTCCGGAGAGATTCGGACTCTCGACCTCCAGTTTACTAGACTGGCGCTCTAACCAGCTGAGCTACGGAGCCGGAGGCCGGCTACTCGTTAGTTATTTAGATTTTTTTTTTTTCCGTTCATCCAACGTAGAGTTTTTTTTCCGTTCATCCAACCTCCAGAGACTGCTCTAAAAAAAAATGTTAATGACCGGTAGGCTCTACTCGGAGAGATTTTTTTTTTTTTTCCGTTCATCTCGACCTCCAGTTTACTAGACTGGCGCTCTAACCAGCTGAGCTACGGAGCCGGAGGCCGGCTACTCGTTAGTAATTTAGATTTTTTTTTTTTCCGTTCATCCAACGTAGAGAGTGCCAAAAAAAAAAAAAATGTTAATGACCGGTAGGCTCCGGAGAGATTCGGACTCTCGACCTCCAGTTTACTAGACTGGCGCTCTAACCAGCTGAGCTACGGAGCCGGAGGCCGGATACTCGTTAGTAATTTAGATTTTTTTTTTTTTTTTCCGTTCATCAACGTAGAGAGTGCCAAAAAAAAAAAAAAAAATTAATGACCGGTAGGCTCCGGAGAGATTCGGACTCTCGACCTCCAGTTTACTAGACTGGCGCTCTAACCAGCTGAGCTACGGAGCCGGAGGCCGGCTACTCGTTAGTAATTTAGATTTTTTTTTTTTTTTTTTTCCGTTCATCCAACGTAGAGCGTGCCAAAAAAAAAAAAAAATGTTAATGACCGGTAGGCTCCGGAGAGATTCGGACTCTCGACCTCCAGTTTACTAGACTGGCGCTCTAACCAGCTGAGCTACGGAGCCGGAGGCCGGCTACTCGTTAGTAATTTAGATTTTTTTTTTTTTCCGTTCATCCAACGTAGAGAGTGCCAAAAAAAAAAAATGTTAATGACCGTTCATCCAGGCTCCGGAGAGATTCGGACTCTCGACCTCCAGTTTACTAGACTGGCGCACAAACCAGCTGAGCTACGGAGCCGGAGGCCGGCTACTCGTTAGTAATTTAGATTTTTTTTTTTTTTCCGTTCATCCAACGTAGAGAGTGCCAAAAAAAAAAAAATGTTAATGACCGGTAGGCTCCGGAGAGATTCGGACTCTCGACCTCCAGTTTACTAGACTGGCGCTCTAACCAGCTGAGCTACGGAGCCGGAGGCCGGCTACTCGTTAGTAATTTAGATTTTTTTTTTTTTTTTCCGTTCATCCAACGTAGAGCGTGCCAAAAAAAAAAAAATTAATGACCGGTAGGCTCCGGAGAGATTCGGACTCTCGACCTCCAGTTTACTAGACTGGCGCTCTAACCAGCTGAGCTACGGAGCCGGAGGCCGGCTACTCGTTAGTAATTTAGATTTTTTTTTTTCCGTTCATCCAACGTAGAGCGTGCCAAAAAAAAAAAAAAAAAAAAAAAAATAATGACCGGTAGGACTCTCGACCTCCAGTTTCTGGACTCTCGACCTCCAGTTTACTAGACTTTTTTTTTTTTTCCGTTCATCCAACCAGCTGAAAAAAAAATACGGGTAGCCGGAGAGATTCGGACTCTCGCCTCCAGTTTACGGCGCTTAACCAGCTAATTTAGTTTTTTTTTTTTTTTTTCATCCAACGTAGAGAGTGCCAAAAAAAAAAAAAAAAATGTTAATGACCGGTAGGCTCCGGAGAGATTCGGACTCTCGACCTCCAGTTTACTAGACTGGCGCTCTAACCAGCTGAGCTACGGAGCCGGAGGCCGGCTACTCGTTAGTAATTTAGATTTTTTTTTTTTTTTTCCGTTCATCCAACGTAGAGAGTGCCAAAAAAAAAAATGTTAATGACCGGTAGGCTCCGGAGAGATTCGGACTCTCGACCTCCAGTTTACTAGACTGGCGCTCTAACCAGCTGAGCTACGGAGCCGGAGGCCGGCTACTCGTTAGTAATTTAGATTTTTTTTTTTTTTCCGTTCATCCAACGTAGAGTGCCAAAAAAAAAAAAAAATGTTAATGACCGGTAGGCTCCGGAGATTCGGACTCTCGACCTCCAGTTTACTAGACTGGCGCTCTAACCAGCTGAGCTACGGAGCCGGAGGCCGGCTACTCGTTAGTAATTTTTTTTTTTTTTTTTTTCGTTCATCCAACGTAGAGAGTGCCAAAAAAAAAAAATGACCTCCAGTTTATGACCGGTCTAACCAGTTGGCTCCGGAGAGATTCGGACTCGACCTCAAGTTTAAAAAAAAGACTGGCGCTCTAACCTCCAGCTGAGCTACGGAGCCGGAGGCCGGCTACTCGTTAGTAATTTAGATTTTTTTTTTTTTTTTTTCGTTCATCCAACGTAGAGAGTGCCAAAAAAAAAAAAAAAAAAATGACCGGTAGGCTCCGGAGATTCGGACTCTCGACCTCCAGTTTACTAGACTGGCGCTCTAACCAGCTGAGCTACGGAGCCGGAGGCCGGCTACTCGTTAGTAATTTAGATTTTTTTTTTTTTTCCGTTCATCCAACGTAGAGCGTGCCAAAAAAAAAAAAAAAATGTTAATGACCGGCAGGCTATGGAGAGATTCGGACTCTCGACCTCCAGTTTACTAGACTGGCGCTCTAACCAGCTGAGCTACGGAGCCGGAGGCCGGCTACTCGTTAGTAATTTAGATTTTTTTTTTTTTTCCGTTCATCCAACGTAGAGCGTGCCAAAAAAAAAATGTTAATGACCGGTAGGCTCCGGAGAGATTCGGACTCTCGACCTCCAGTTTACTAGACTGGCGCTCTAACCAGCTGAGCTACGGAGCCCGGAGGCCGGCTACTCGTTAGATTTTTTTTTTTTTCCGTTCATCCAAAAAAAAAGTGCCAAAAAAAAAAAAAAATGCTGATGACCGGTAGGCTCCGGATTCGGACTCTCGACCTCAGTTTACTAGACTGGCGCTCTAACCAGCTGAGCTACGGAGCCGGAGGCCGGCTACTCGTTAGTAATTTTTTTTTTTTTTTTCGTTCATCCAACGTAGAGCGTGCCAAAAAAAAAAAAAATGTTAATGACCGGTAGGCTCCGGAGAGATTCGGACTCTCGACCTCCAGTTTACTAGACTGGCGCTCTAACCAGCTGAGCTACGGAGCCGGAGGCCGGCTACTCGTTAGTAATTTAGATTTTTTTTTTTTTTCCGTTCATCCAACGTAGAGAGTGCCAAAAAAAAAAAAATGTTAATGACCGGTAGGCTCCGGAGAGATTCGGACTCTCGACCTCCAGTTTACTAGACTGGCGCTCTAACCAGCTGAGCTACGGAGCCGGAGGCCGGCTACTCGTTAGTAATTTAGATTTTTTTTTTTTTTTCGTTCATCCAACGTAGAGAGTGCCAAAAAAAAAAAAAGGCCTGGAGATTCGTTAATGACCGGTAGGCTCCGGAGAGATTCGGACTCTCGACCTCCAGTTTACTAGACTGGCGGCGCTCTAACCAGCTGAGCTACGGAGCCGGAGGCCGGCTACTCGTTAGTAATTTAGATTTTTTTTTTTTTTTTCCGTTCATCCAACGTAGAGTGCCAAAAAAAAAAAAAAATGTTAAATGTAGGCTCCGGAGAGATTCGGACTCTCGACCTCCAGTTTACTAGACTGGCGCTCTAACCAGCTGAGCTACGGGCCGGAGGCCGGCTACTCGTTAGTAATTTAGATTTTTTTTTTTTCCGTTCATCCAACGTAGAGAGTGCCAAAAAAAAAAAAATTAATGACCGGTAGGCTCCGGAGAGATTCGGACTCTCGACCTCCAGTTTACTAGACTGGCGCTCTAACCAGCTGAGCTACGGAGCCGGAGGCCGGCTACTCGTTAGTAATTTAGATTTTTTTTTTTTTTTCCGTTCATCCAACGTAGAGAGTGCCAAAAAAAAAAGGCTCCGGAGATTCGGACTCTCGACCTCCAGTTTACTAGACTGGCGCTCTAACCAGCTGAGCTACGGCGGAGGCCGGCTCTCGGATTTTTTTTTTTTTCCGTTCATCCAACGTAGAGAGTGCCAAAAAAAAAAATGTTAATGACCGGTAGGCTCCGACTCTCGACCTCGACCTCCAGTTTACTAGACTGGCGCTCTAACCAGCTGAGCTACGGAGCCGGAGGCCGGCTACTCGTTAGTAATTTAGATTTTTTTTTTTTTCCGTTCATCCAACGTAGAGCGTGCCAAAAAAAAAAAAAAAATGTTAATGACCGGTAGGCTCCGGAGAGATTCGGACTCTCGACCTCCAGTTTACTAGACTGGCGCTCTAACCAGCTGAGCTACGGAGCCGGAGGCCGGCTACTCGTTAGTAATTTAGATTTTTTTTTTTTTTTCCGTTCATCCAACGTAGAGCGTGCCAAAAAAAAAAAAAAAAATGTTAATGACCGGTAGGCTCGGAGAGATTCGGACTCTCGACCTCCAGTTTACTAGACTGGCGCTCTAACCAGCTTACGGAGCCGGAGGCTCGTTAGTAATTTAGATTTTTTTTTTTTTTCCGTTCATCCAACGTAGAGAGTGCCAAAAAAAAAAAAAAAAATTAATGACCGGTAGGCTCCGAGAGATTCGGACTCTCGACCTCCAGTTTACTAGACTGGCGCTCTAACCAGCTGAGCTACGGAGCCGGGAGGCCGGCTACTCGTTAGTAATTTAGATTTTTTTTTTTTTCCGTTCATCCAACGTAGAGAGTGCCAAAAAAAAAAAAAATTGTAAATGACCGGTAGGCTCCGGAGAGATTCGGACTCTCGACCTCCAGTTTACTAGACTGGCGCTCTAACCAGCTGAGCTACGGAGCCGGAGGCCGGATACTCGTTAGTAATTTAGATTTTTTTTTTTTTTTCCGTTCATCCAACGTAGAGAGTGCCAAAAAAAAAAAAAAAAAAATTAATGACCGGTAGGCTCCGGAGAGATTCGGACTCTCGACCTCCAGTTTACTAGACTGGCGCTCTAACCAGCTGAGCTACGGAGCCGGAGGCCGGCTACTCGTTAGTAATTTAGATTTTTTTTTTTTTTTTCCGTTCATCCAACGTAGAGAGTGCCAAAAAAAAAAAAAAATGTTAATGACCGGTAGGCTCCGGAGAGATTCGGACTCTCGACCTCCAGTTTACTAGACTGGCGCTCTAACCAGCTGAGCTACGGAGCCGGAGGCCGGCTACTCGTTAGTAATTTAGATTTTTTTTTTTTTTTCCGTTCATCCAACGTAGAGAGTGCCAAAAAAAAAAAAAAATGTTAATGACCGGTAGGCTCCGGAGAGATTCGGACTCTCGACCTCCAGTTTACTAGACTGGCGCTCTAACCAGCTGAGCTACGGAGCCGGAGGCCGGCTACTCGTTAGTAATTTAGATTTTTTTTTTTTTTTTCCGTTCATCCAACGTAGAGCGTGCCAAAAAAAAAAAAAAATGTTAATGACCGGTAGGCTCCGGAGAGATTCGGACTCTCGACCTCCAGTTTACTAGACTGGCGCTCTAACCAGCTGAGCTACGGAGCCGGAGGCCGGCTACTCGTTAGTAATTTAGATTTTTTTTTTTTTTTCCGTTCATCCAACGTAGAGAGTGCCAAAAAAAAAAAAAAAATGTTAATGACCGGTAGGCTCCGGAGAGATTCGGACTCTCGACCTCCAGTTTACTAGACTGGCGCTCTAACCAGCTGAGCTACGGAGCCGGAGGCCGGCTACTCGTTAGTAATTTAGATTTTTTTTTTTTTCCGTTCATCCAACGTAGAGAGTGCTAAAAAAAAAAATCCAACGTAGAGAGTGCCAAAAAAAAAAAAATGTTAATGACCGGTAGGCTCCGGAGAGATTCGGACTCTCGACCTCCAGTTTACTAGACTGGCGCTCTAACCAGCTGAGCTACGGAGCCGGAGGCCGGCTACTCGTTAGTAATTTAGATTTTTTTTTTTTTTTTGCCGTTCATCCAACGTAGAGTTTACTAGTGCCAAAAAAAAAAAAAATTTTTTTTTTTTTTTTTCCGTTCATCCAACGACCGGTAGGCTCCGGAGAGATTCGGACTCTCGACCTCCAGTTTACTAGACTGGCGCTCTAACCAGCTGAGCTACGGAGCCGGAGGCCGGCTACTCGTTAGTAATTTAGATTTTTTTTTTTTTTCCGTTCATCCAACGTAGAGAGTGCCAAAAAAAAAAAAAAAAAATGTTAATGACCGGTAGGCTCCGGAGAGATTCGGACTCTCGACCTCCAGTTTACTAGACTGGCGCTCTAACCAGCTGAGCTACGGAGCCGGAGGCCCGGCTACTCGTTAGTAATTTAGATTTTTTTTTTTTTTTTCCGTTCATCCAACGTAGAGAGTGCCAAAAAAAAAAAAAAATTAATGACCGGTAGGCTCCGGAGAGATTCGGACTCTCGACCTCCAGTTTACTAGACTGGCGCTCTAACCAGCTGAGCTACGGAGCCGGAGGCCGGCTACTCGTTAGTAATTTAGATTTTTTTTTTTTTTTGCCGTTCATCCAACGTAGAGACTGTGCTAAAAAAAAAAAAAAAGAGAGTAAAAAAAAAAAAAAAATGTTAATGACCGGTAGGCTCCGGAGAGATTCGGACTCTCGACCTCCAGTTTACTAGACTGGCGCTCTAACCAGCTGAGCTACGGAGCCGGAGGCCGGCTACTCGTTAGTAATTTAGATTTTTTTTTTTTCCGTTCATCCAACGTAGAGCGTGCCAAAAAAAAAAAAAAATGTTAATGACCGGTAGGCTCCGGAGATTCGGACTCTCGACCTCCAGTTTACTAGACTGGCGCTCTAACCAGCTGAGCTACGGAGCCGGAGGCCGGCTACTCGTTAGTAATTTAGATTTTTTTTTTTTTCCGTTCATCCAACGTAGAGCGTGCCAAAAAAAAAAAAAATGTTAATGACCGGTAGGCTCCGGAGAGATTCGGACTCTCGACCTCCAGTTTACTAGACTGGCGCTCTAACCAGCTGAGCTACGGAGCCGGAGGCCGGCTACTCGTTAGTAATTTAGATTTTTTTTTTTTTTTTCGTTCATCCAACGTAGAGTGCCAAAAAAAAAAAAAATTAATGACCAGTAGGCTCCGGAGAGATTCGGACTCTCGACCTCCAGTTTACTAGACTGGCGCTCTAACCAGCTGAGCTACGGAGCCGGAGGCCGGCTACTCGTTAGTTAATTTAGATTTTTTTTTTTTTTTTCCGTTCATCCAACGTAGAGAGTGCCAAAAAAAAAAAAAAAAATGACCGGTAGGCTCCGGAGAGATTCGGACTCTCGACCTCCAGTTTACTAGACTGGCGCTCTAACCAGCTGAGCTACGGAGCCGGAGGCCGGCTACTCGTTAGTAATTTAGATTTTTTTTTTTTTCATCCAACGTAGAGAGTGCCAAAAAAAAAAATGTTAATGACCGGTAGGCTCCGGAGAGATTCGGACTCTCGACCTCCAGTTTACTAGACTGGCGCTCTAACCAGCTGAGCTACGGAGCCGGAGGCCGGCTACTCGTTAGTAATTTAATTTTTTTTTTTTTTTCCGTTCATCCAACGTAGAGAGTGCCAAAAAAAAAAAAAATGTTAATGACCGGTAGGCTCCGGAGAGATTCGGACTCTCGACCTCCAGTTTACTAGACTGGCGCTCTAACCAGCTGAGCTACGGAGCCGGAGGCCGGCTACTCGTTAGTAATTTAGATTTTTTTTTTTTTTTTCCGTTCATCCAACGTAGAGCGTGCCAAAAAAAAAAATGTTAATGACCGGTAGGCTCCGGAGATTCGGACTCTCGACCTCCAGTTTACTAGACTGGCGCTCTAACCAGCTGAGCTACGGAGCCGGAGGCCGGCTACTCGTTAGTAATTTAGATTTTTTTTTTTTTTCGTTCATCCAACGTAGAGAGTGCCAAAAAAAAAAAAAAATGTTAATGACCGGTAGGCTCCGGAGAGATTCGGACTCTCGACCTCCAGTTTACTAGACTGGCGCTCTAACCAGCTGAGCTACGGAGCCGGAGGCCGGCTACTCGTTAGTAATTTAGATTTTTTTTTTTTTTTTCGTTCATCCAACGTAGAGCGTGCCAAAAAAAAAAAATGTTAATGACCGGTAGGCTCCGGAGAGATTCGGACTCTCGACCTCCAGTTTACTAGACTGGCGCTCTAACCAGCTGAGCTACGGAGCCGGAGGCCGGCTACTCGTTAGTAATTTAGATTTTTTTTTTTTTTTCGGAGGCCTAACCAGTTGAGCTACGGAGCCGGAGGCCGGCTACTCGTTAGTATCGATTTTTTTTTTTCCGTTCATCAACGTAGAGAGTGCCAAAAAAAAAAAAAAAAATGTTAATGACCGGTAGGCTCGGAATTTAGATTTTTTTTTTTTTTTTTTTTTCCGTTCATCCAACGTAGAGTGCCAAAAAAAAAAAATTTAATGACCGGTAGGCTCCGGAGAGATTCGGACTCTCGACCTCCAGTTTACTAGACTGGCGCTCTAACCAGCTGAGCTACGGAGCCGGAGGCCGGCTACTCGTTAGTAATTTAGATTTTTTTTTTTTTTCCGTTCATCCAACGTAGAGAGTGCCAAAAAAAAAAAAAAAAACAAATGACCGGTAGGCTCCGGAGAGATTCGGACTCTCGACCTCCAGTTTACTAGACTGGCGCTCTAACCAGCTGAGCTACGGAGCCGGAGGCCGGCTACTCGTTAGTAATTTAGATTTTTTTTTTTTTTCGTTCATCCAACGTAGAGCGTGCTAAAAAAAAAAAAAAATAATGACCGGTAGGCTCGGAGAGATTCATCCGACCTCCAGTTTAGACTGGCGCTCTAACCAGCTGAAAAAAAAAATCCAACGTAGAGCGTGCCAAAAAAAAAAAAATTAATGACCGGTAGGCTCCGGAGAGATTCGGACTCTCGACCTCCAGTTTACTAGACTGGCGCTCTAACCAGCTGAGCTACGGAGCCGGAGGCCGGCTACTCGTTAGTAATTTAGATTTTTTTTTTTTTTCCGTTCATCCAACGTAGAGCGTGCCAAAAAAAAAAAAAAAAATGTTAATGACCGGTAGGCTCCGGAGAGATTCGGACTCTCGACCTCCAGTTTACTAGACTGGCGCTCTAACCAGCTGAGCTACGGAGCCGGAGGCCGGCTACTCGTTAGCAATTTAGATTTTTTTTTTTTTTCCGTTCATCCAACGTAGAGCGTGCCAAAAAAAAAAAAAAATGTTAATGACCGGTAGGCTCCGGAGAGATTCGGACTCTCGACCTCCAGTTTACTAGACTGGCGCTCTAACCAGCTGAGCTACGGAGCCGGAGGCCGGCTACTCGTTAGTAATTTAGATTTTTTTTTTTTTCCGTTCATCCAACGTAGAGCGTGCCAAAAAAAAAAAAAATGTTAATGACCGGTAGGCTCCGGAGAGATTCGGACTCTCGACCTCCAGTTTACTAGACTGGCGCTCTAACCAGCTGAGCTACGGAGCCGGAGGCCGGCTACTCGTTAGTAATTTTTTTTTTTTTTTTTTCCGTTCATCCAACGTAGAGCCAAAAAAAAAAAAAAATGACCGTGCCAAAAAAAAAAATGTTAATTAGACCGTTCATCCAACGTAGGCTCCGGAGAGATTCGGACTCTCGACCTCCAGTTTACTAGACTGGCGCTCTAACCAGCTGAGCTACGGAGCCGGAGGCCGGCTACTCGTTAGTAATTTAGATTTTTTTTTTTTTTCGTTCATCAACGTAGAGAGTGCCAAAAAAAAAAAAAATGTTAATGACCGGTAGGCTCCGGAGAGATTCGGACTCTCGACCTCCAGTTTACTAGACTGGCGCTCTAACCAGCTGAGCTACGGAGCCGGAGGCCGGCTACTCGTTAGTAATTTAGATTTTTTTTTTTTTCCGTTCATCCAACGTAGAGCGTGCCAAAAAAAAAAAAAATGTTAATGACCGGTAGGCTCCGGAGAGATTCGGACTCTCGACCTCCAGTTTACTAGACTGGCGCTCTAACCAGCTGAGCTACGGAGCCGGAGGCCGGCTACTCGTTAGTAATTTAGATTTTTTTTTTTTTTTTTCCGTTCATCCAACGTAGAGCGTGCCAAAAAAAAAAAAATGTTAATGACCGGTAGGCTCCGGAGAGATTCGGACTCTCGACCTCCAGTTTACTAGACTGGCGCTCTAACCAGCTGAGCTACGGAGCCGGAGGCCGGCTACTCGTTAGTAATTTAGATTTTTTTTTTTTTCCGTTCATCCAACGTAGAGCGTGCCAAAAAAAAAAAATGTTAATGACCGGTAGGCTCCGGAGAGATTCGGACTCTCGACCTCCAGTTTACTAGACTGGCGCTCTAACCAGCTGAGCTACGGAGCCGGAGGCCGGCTACTCGTTAGTAATTTAGATTTTTTTTTTTCCGTTCATCCAACGTAGAGCGTGCCAAAAAAAAAAATGTTAATGACCGGTAGGCTCCGAGAGATTCGGACTCTCGACCTCCAGTTTACTAGACTGGCGCTCTAACCAGCTGAGCTACGGAGCCGGAGGCCGGCTACTCGTTAGTAATTTAGATTTTTTTTTTTTTTCGTTCATCCAACGTAGAGTGCCAAAAAAAAAAAAATTAATGACCGGTAGGCTCCGGAGAGATTCGGACTCTCGACCTCCAGTTTACTAGACTGGCGCTCTAACCAGCTGAGCTACGGAGCCGGAGGCCGGCTACTCGTTAGTAATTTAGATTTTTTTTTTTTTTTTTCCGTTCATCCAACGTAGAGCGTGCCAAAAAAAAAAAAAATGTTAATGACCGGTAGGCTCCGGAGAGATTCGGACTCTCGACCGCCAGTTTACTAGACTGGCGCTCTAACCAGCTGAGCCACGGAGCCGGAGGCCGGCTACTCGTTAGTAATTTAGATTTTTTTTTTTTTCCGTTCATCCAACGTAGAGCGTGCCAAAAAAAAAAAAATGTTAATGACCGGTAGGCTCCGGAGAGATTCGGACTCTCGACCTCCAGTTTACTAGACTGGCGCTCTAACCAGCTGAGCTACGGGCCGGAGGCCGGCTACTCGTTAGTAATTTAGATTTTTTTTTTTTTTTCCGTTCATCCAACGTAGAGCGTGCCAAAAAAAAAAAAAATGTTAATGACCGGTAGGCTCCGGAGTGATTCGGACTCTCGACCTCCAGTTTACTAGACTGGTGCTCTAACCAGCTGAGCTACGGAGCCGGAGGCCGGCTACTCGTTAGTAATTTAGATTTTTTTTTTTTTTTCCGTTCATCCAACGTAGAGCGTGCCAAAAAAAAAAAAAAAAAAAATTTAATGACCGGTAGGCTCCGGAGAGATTCGGACTCTCGACCTCCAGTTTACTAGACTGGCGCTCTAACCAGCTGAGCTACGGAGCCGGAGGCCGGCTACTCGTTAGTAATTTAGATTTTTTTTTTTTTTTCCAACGTAGAGCGCCGTTCATCCAACGTAGAGAGTGCCAAAAAAAAAAAAAAATGTAGAGCGTGCCAAAAAAAAAAAAAAATTTTTTTTTTTTCCGTTCATTAATGACCGGTAGGCTCCGGAGAGATTCGGACTCTCGACCTCCAGTTTACTAGACTGGCGCTCTAACCAGCTGAGCTACGGAGCCGGAGGCCGGCTACTCGTTAGTAATTTTTTTTTTTTTTTTTTTCCGTTCATCCAACGTAGAGCGTGCCAAAAAAAAAAAAAAATGTTAATGACCGGTAGGCTCCGGAGAGATTCGGACTCTCGACCTCCAGTTTACTAGACTGGCGCTCTAACCAGCTGAGCTACGGAGCCGGAGGCCGGCTACTCGTTAGTAATTTAGATTTTTTTTTTTTTTCCGTTCATCCAACGTAGAGCGCCAAAAAAAAAAAATGTTAATGACCGGTAGGCTCCGGAGAGATTCGGACTCTCGACCTCCAGTTTACTAGACTGGCGCTCTAACCAGCTGAGCTACGGAGCCGGAGGCCGGCTACTCGTTAGTAATTTAGATTTTTTTTTTTTCCGTTCATCCAACGTAGAGCGTGCCAAAAAAAAAAAAAAAAAATTAATGACCGGTAGGCTCCGGAGAGATTCGGACTCTCGACCTCCAGTTTACTAGACTGGCGCTCTAACCAGCTGAGCTACGGAGCCGGAGGCCGGCTACTCGTTAGTAATTTAGATTTTTTTTTTTTTTCCGTTCATCCAAAAAAAAAAAATGTTAATGAGCGTGCCAAAAAAAAAAAAAAATGTTAATGACCGGTAGGCTCCGGAGAGATTCGGACTCTCGACCTCCAGTTTACTAGACTGGCGCTCTAACCAGCTGAGCTACGGGCCGGAGGCCGGCTACTCGTTAGTAATTTAGATTTTTTTTTTTTTTCCGTTCATCCAACGTAGAGCGTGCCAAAAAAAAAAAAAATGTTAATGACCGGTAGGCTCCGGAGAGATTCGGACTCTCGACCTCCAGTTTACTAGACTGGCGCTCTAACCAGCTGAGCTACGGAGCCGGAGGCCGGCTACTCGTTAGTAATTTAGATTTTTTTTTTTTTTTTCCAACGTAGAGCGTGCCAAAAAAAAAAAAAAAATGTTAATGACCGGTAGGCTCCGGAGAGATTCGGACTCTCGACCTCCGTTCATCCAACGTAGGCGTGCCAAAAAAAAAAAAAAAAATGTTAAGACTCCGGAGAGATTCGGACTCTCGACCTCCAGTTTATAGACTGGCGCTCTAACCAGTGCCCGTTCAAAAAAAAAAAAAAAATGTTAATGACCGGTAGGCTCCGGAGAGATTCGGACTCTCGACCTCCAGTTTACTAGACTGGCGCTCTAACCAGCTGAGCTACGGAGCCGGAGGCCGGCTACTCGTTAGTAATTTAGATTTTTTTTTTTTTTCCGTTCATCCAACGTAGAGCGTGCTAAAAAAAAAAAAAATGTTAATGACCGGTAGGCTCCGGAGAGCTTCGGACTCTCGACCTCCAGTTTACTAGACTGGCGCTCTAACAAGCTGAGCTACGGAGCCGGAGTCCGGCTGCTCGTTAGTAATTTAGATTTTTTTTTTTTTCCGTTCATCCAACGTAGAGCGTGCTAAAAAAAAAAAATGTTAATGACCGGTAGGCTCCGGAGAGATTCGGACTCTCGACCTCCAGTTTACTAGACTGGCGCTCTAACAAGCTGAGCTACGGAGCCGGAGGCCGGCTACTCTTTAGTAATTTAGATTTTTTTTTTTTTTCCGTTCATCCAACGTAGAGCGTGCCAAAAAAAAAAAAAAAATGTTAATGACCGGTAGGCTCCGGAGAGATTCGGACTCTCGACCTCCAGTTTACTAGACTGGCGCTCTAACCAGCTGAGCTACGGAGCCGGAGGCCGGCTACTCGTTAGTAATTTAGATTTTTTTTTTTTTTCCGTTCATCCAACGTAGAGCGTGCCAAAAAAAAAAAAAAATGTTAATGACCGGTAGGCTCCGGAGATTCGGACTCTCGACCTCCAGTTTACTAGACTGGCGCTCTAACCAGCTGAGCTACGGAGCCGGAGGCCGGCTACTCGTTAGTAATTTAGATTTTTTTTTTTTTTCCGTTCATCCAACGTAGAGCGTGCCAAAAAAAAAAAAATGTTAATGACCGGTAGGCTCCGGAGAGATTCGGACTCGACCTCCAGTTTACTAGACTGGCGCTCTAACCAGCTGAGCTACGGAGCCGGAGGGCCGGCTACTCGTTAGTAATTTAGATTTTTTTTTTTTTCCGTTCATCCAACGTAGAGCGTGCTAAAAAAAAAAAAATGTTAATGACCGGTAGGCTCCGGAGAGATTCGGACTCTCGACCTCCAGTTTACTAGACTGGCGCTCTAACCAGCTGAGCTACGGAGCCGGAGGCCGGCTACTCGTTAGTAATTTAGATTTTTTTTTTTTTTTTCGTTCATCCAACGTAGAGCGTGCTAAAAAAAAAAAAAAAATGTTAATGACCGGTAGGCTCCGGAGAGATTCGGACTCTCGACCTCCAGTTTACTAGACTGGCGCTCTAACCAGCTGAGCTACGGAGCCGGAGGCCGGCTACTCGTTAGTATTTAGATTTTTTTTTTTTTTTTCCGTTCATCCAACGTAGAGCGTGCCAAAAAAAAAAAATGTTAATGACCGGTAGGCTCCGGAGATTCGGACTCTCGACCTCCAGTTTACTAGACTGGCGCTCTAACCAGCTGAGCTACGGGCCGGAGGCCGGCTACTCGTTAGTAATTTAGATTTTTTTTTTTTTCCGTTCATCCAACGTAGAGCGTGCCAAAAAAAAAAAAAATGTTAATGACCGGTAGGCTCCGGAGAGATTCGGACTCTCGACCTCCAGTTTACTAGACTGGCGCTCTAACCAGCTGAGCTACGGAGCCGGAGGCCGGCTACTCGTTAGTAATTTAGATTTTTTTTTTTTTTCATCCAACGTTCATCCAACGTAGAGCGTGCCTAAAAAAAAAAAAAATGTTAATATTTTTTTTTTTTTCCGTTCATCCAACGTAGGCTCCGGAGAGATTCGGACTCTCGACCTCCAGTTTACTAGACTGGCGCTCTAACCAGCTGAGCTACGGAGCCGGAGGCCGGCTACTCGTTAGTAATTTAGATTTTTTTTTTTTTTTCCGTTCATCCAACGTAGAGCGTGCTAAAAAAAAAAAAAAATTAATGACCGGTAGGCTCCGGAGAGATTCGGACTCTCGACCTCCAGTTTACTAGACTGGCGCTCTAACCAGCTGAGCTACGGAGCCGGAGGCCGGCTACTCGTTAGTAATTTAGATTTTTTTTTTTCCGTTCATCCAACGTAGAGCGTGCTAAAAAAAAAAAAAAAATGTTAATGACCGGTAGGCTCGGAGAGATTCGGACTCTCGACCTCCAGTTTACTAGACTGGCGCTCTAACCAGCTGAGCTACGGAGCCGGAGGCCGGCTACTCGTTAGTAATTTAGATTTTTTTTTTTTTTTTTTCCGTTCATCCAACGTAGAGCGTGCTAAAAAAAAAAAAAAAAAAAGGCTGTTAATGACCGGTAGGCTCCGGAGAGATTCGGACTCTCGACCTCCAGTTTACTAGACTGGCGCTCTAACCAGCTGAGCTACGGAGCCGGAGGCCGGCTACTCGTTAGTAATTTAGATTTTTTTTTTTTTCGTTCATCCAACGTAGAGCAAAAAAAAAAAAAAAAATGTTAATGACCGGTAGGCTCCAACGTAGAGCGTTCATCCAACCAAAAAAAAAAAAAAATGTTAATGACCGGTAGGCTCCGGAGAGATTCGGACTCTCGACCTCCAGTTTACTAGACTGGCGCTCTAACCAGCTGAGCTACGGAGCCGGAGGCCGGCTACTCGTTAGTAATTTAGATTTTTTTTTTTTTTTTTCCGTTCATCCAACGTAGAGCGTGCCAAAAAAAAAAAAAAAATGTTAATGACCGGTAGGCTCCGGAGAGATTCGGACTCTCGACCTCCAGTTTACTAGACTGGCGCTCTAACCAGCTGAGCTACGGAGCCGGAGGCCGGCTACTCGTTAGTAATTTAGATTTTTTTTTTTTTTCGTTCATCCAACGTAGAGCGTGCCAAAAAAAAAAATGTTAATGACCGGTAGGCTCCGGAGAGATTCGGACTCTCGACCTCCAGTTTACTAGACTGGCGCTCTAACCAGCTGAGCTACGGGCCGGAGGCCGGCTACTCGTTAGTAATTTAGATTTTTTTTTTTTTTTTTCCGTTCATCCAACGTAGAGCGTGCCAAAAAAAAAAAAAAAAAATGTTAATGACCGGTAGGCTCCGGAGAGATTCGGACTCTCGACCTCCAGTTTACTAGACTGGCGCTCTAACCAGCTGAGCTACGGAGCCGGAGGCCGGCTACTCGTTAGTAATTTAGATTTTTTTTTTTTTTTCCGTTCATCCAACGTAGAGCGTGCTAAAAAAAAAAAAAAATGTTAATGACCGGTAGGCTCCGGAGAGATTCGGACTCTCGACCTCCAGTTTACTAGACTGGCGCTCTAACCAGCTGAGCTACGGAGCCGGAGGCCGGCTACTCGTTAGTAATTTAGATTTTTTTTTTTTTTTTTCCGTTCATCCAACGTAGAGCGTGCCAAAAAAAAAAAAAAATGTTAATGACCGGTAGGCTCCGGAGAGATTCGGACTCTCGACCTCCAGTTTACTAGACTGGCGCTCTAACCAGCTGAGCTACGGAGCCGGAGGCCGGCTACTCGTTAGTAATTTTTTTTTTTTTTTTTCCGTTCATCCAACGTAGAGCGTGCCAAAAAAAAAAAAAATAATGACCGGTAGGCTCGGAGAGATTCGGACTCTCGACCTCCAGTTTACTAGACTGGCGCTCTAACCAGCTGAGCTACGGAGCCGGAGGCCGGCTACTCGTTAGTAATTTAGATTTTTTTTTTTTTCCGTTCATCCAACGTAGAGCGTGCTAAAAAAAAAAAAATGTTAATGACCGGTAGGCTCCGGAGAGATTCGGACTCTCGACCTCCAGTTTACTAGACTGGCGCTCTAACCAGCTGAGCTACGGAGCCGGAGGCCGGCTACTCGTTAGTAATTTTTTTTTTTTTTTTTCCGTTCATCCAACGTAGAGCGTGCTAAAAAAAAAAAAATGTTAATGACCGGTTCACCTCCAGTTTACTAGACTGGCGCTCTAACCAGCTGAGCTACGGAGCCGGAGGCCGGCTACTCGTTAAAAAAAAAAAAAAAAATGTTAATGACCGGTAGGCTCCGGAGAGATTCGGACTCTCGACCTCCAGTTTACTAGACTGGCGCTCTAACCAGCTGAGCTACGGAGCCGGAGGCCGGCTACTCGTTAGTAATTTAGATTTTTTTTTTTTTTTCCGTTCATCCAACGTAGAGCGTGCTAAAAAAAAAAAATGTTAATGACCGGTAGGCTCCCTCCAGTTTACTAGACTGGCGCTCTAACCATTCGGAGCCGACTCTCGACCTCCCAACGTAGAGCGTGCCAAAAAAAAAAAATTAATGACCGGTACTAGACTGGCGCTCTAACCAACGTAGAGCTGAGCTACGGAGCCGGAGGCCGGCTACTCGTTAGATTTTTTTTTTTTTTTTTCCGTTCATCCAACGTAGCTAATTTAGATTTTTTTTTTTTTTTCCGTTCATCCAACGTAGAGCGTGCTAAAAAAAAAAAAAAAAAAAAAAATGTTAATGACCGGTAGGCTCCGGAGAGATTCGGACTCTCGACCTCCAGTTTACTAGACTGGCGCTCTAACCAGCTGAGCTACGGAGCCGGAGGCCGGCTACTCGTTAGTAATTTAGATTTTTTTTTTTTTTTTTTTCGTTTATCCAACGTAGAGCGTGCTAAAAAAAAAAAAAAATGTTAATGACCGGTAGGCTCCGGAGAGATTCGGACTCTCGACCTCCAGTTTACTAGACTGGCGCTCTAACCAGTTGAGCTACGGAGCCGGAGGCCGGCTACTCGTTAGTAATTTAGATTTTTTTTTTTTCCGTTCATCCAACGTAGAGCGTGCCAAAAAAAAAAAAATGTTAATGACCGGTAGGCTCCGGAGAGATTCGGACTCGACCTCCAGTTTACTAGACTGGCGCTCTAACCAGTTGAGCTACGGAGCCGGAGGCCGGCTACTCGTTAGTAATTTTTTTTTTTTTTTTCCGTTCATCCAACGTAGAGCGTGCCAAAAAAAAAAAAACCGGTAGGCTCCGGAGAGATTCGGACTCTCGACCTCCAGTTTAATCTAACCAGACCGGTAGGCTTCATCCAACGAGAGCGTGCCAAAAAAAAAAAATGTTAATGACCGGTAGGCTCGGAGAGATTCGTACTCTGGAGAGATTCGGACTCGACCTCCAGTTTACTCTCGACCTCCAGTTTACTAGACTGGCGCTCTAACCAGCTGAGCTACGGAGCCGGAGGCCGGCTACTCGTTAGTAATTTAGATTTTTTTTTTTTTTTTTTTTTTCCGTTCATCCAACGTAGAGCGTGCCAAAAAAAAAAAAATATTAATGACCGGTAGGCTCCGGAGAGATTCGGACTCTCGACCTCCAGTTTACTAGACTGGCGCTCTAACCAGCTGAGCTACGGAGCCGGAGGCCGGCTACTCGTTAGTAATTTAGATTTTTTTTTTTTTTTTTTTCGTTCATCCAACGTAGAGCGTGCCAAAAAAAAAAAAAAAATGTTAATGACCGGTAGGCTCCGGAGAGATTCGGACTCTCGACCTCCAGTTTACTAGACTGGCGCTCTAACCAGCTGAGCTACGGAGCCGGAGGCCGGCTACTCGTTAGTAATTTATTTTTTTTTTTTTTTTTTCCGTTCATCCAACGTAGAAAAAAAAAAAAAATGTTAATGACCGTGCTAAAAAAAAAAAAAGGCCGGCTACTTAATTTAGATTTTTTTTTTTTTTTCCGTTCATCCACCGGTAGGCTCCGGAGAGATTCGGACTCTCGACCTCCAGTTTACTAGACTGGCGCTCTAACCAGCTGAGCTACGGAGCCGGAGGCCGGCTACTCGTTAGTAATTTAGATTTTTTTTTTCCGTTCATCCAACGTAGAGCGTGCCAAAAAAAAAAAAAATGTGACCGGTAGGCTCCGGAGAGATTCGGACTCTCGACCTCCAGTTTACTAGACTGGCGCTCTAACCAGCTGAGCTACGGAGCCGGAGGCCGGCTACTCGTTAGTAATTTAGATTTTTTTTTTTTTTCCGTTCATCCAACGTAGAGCGTGCCAAAAAAAAAAAAAAAAAAATAATGACCGGTAGGCTCCGGAGAGATTCGGACTCTCGACCTCCAGTTTACTAGACTGGCGCTCTAACCAGCTGAGCTACGGAGCCGGAGGCCGGCTACTCGTTAGTAATTTAGATTTTTTTTTTTTTCCGTTCATCCAACGTAGAGAGTGCTAAAAAAAAAAAAAAAATGTTAATGACCGGTAGGCTCCGGAGAGATTCGGACTCTCGACCTCCAGTTTACTAGACTGGCGCTCTAACCAGCTGAGCTACGGAGCCGGAGGCCGGCTACTCGTTAAAAAATCCAAAAGAGTGCCAAAAAAAAAAAATGTTAATGACCGGTAGGCTCCGGAGAGATTCGGACTCTCGACCTCCAGTTTACTAGACTGGCGCTCTAACCAGCTGAGCTACGGAGCCGGAGGCCGGCTACTCGTTAGTAATTTAGATTTTTTTTTTTTTTCCGTTCATCCAACGTAGAGCGTGCCAAAAAAAAAAAAAAATTAATGACCGGTAGGCTCCGGAGAGATTCGGACTCTCGACCTCCAGTTTACTAGACTGGCGCTCTAACCAGCTGAGCTACGGAGCCGGAGGCCGGCTACTCGTTAGTAATTTAGATTTTTTTTTTTTTCCGTTCATCCAACGTAGAGCGTGCCAAAAAAAAAAAAAATGTTAATTTTTTTTTTCGTTCATCCAGGCTCCGGAAAAAAAAAAAATGTTAATAACCGACTCTCGACCTCCACCTTTACTTAGACTGGCGCTCTAACCAGCTGAGCTACGGAGCCGGAGGCCGGCTACTCGTTAGTAATTTAGATTTTTTTTTTTTTTTCCGTTCATCCAACGTAGAGCGTGCCAAAAAAAAAAAAAAATGTTAATGACCGGTAGGCTCCGGAGAGATCGGACTCTCGACCTCCAGTTTACTAGACTGGCGCTCTAACCAGCTGAGCTACGGAGCCGGAGGCCGGCTACTCGTTAGTAATTTAGATTTTTTTTTTTTTTTTTTCATCCAACGTAGAGCGTGCCAAAAAAAAAAAAAATGACCGGTAGGCTCCGGAGAGATTCGGACTCTCGACCTCCAGTTTAAAGACTGGCGCTCTAACCAGCTGAGCTACGGAGCCGGAGGCCGGCTACTCGTTAGTAATTTAGATTTTTTTTTTTTTTCCGTTCATCCAACGTAGAGCGTGCTAAAAAAAAAAAAAAAAAAATGTTAATGACCGGTAGGCTCCGGAGAGATTCGGACTCTCGACCTCCAGTTTACTAGACTGGCGCTCTAACCAGCTGAGCTACGGAGCCGGAGGCCGGCTACTCGTTAACCAGCTAATTTAGATTTTTTTTTTTTTTTCCGTTCATCCAACGTAGAGCGTGCCAAAAAAAAAAAAAAAATTAATGACCGGTAGGCTCCGGAGAGATTCGGACTCTCGACCTCCAGTTTACTAGACTGGCGCTCTAACCAGCTGAGCTACGGAGCCGGAGGCCGGCTACTCGTTAGTAATTTAGATTTTTTTTTTTTTTCCGTTCATCCAACGTAGAGCGTGCTAAAAAAAAAAAAATGTTAATGACCGGTAGGCTCCGGAGAGATTCGGACTCTCGACCTCCAGTTTACTAGACTGGCGCTCTAACCAGCTGAGCTACGGAGCCGGAGGCCGGCTACTCGTTAATAATTTAGATTTTTTTTTTTTTTCCGTTCATCCAACGTAGAGCGTGCCAAAAAAAAAAAAAATGTTAATGACCGGTAGGCTCCGGAGATTCGGACTCTCGACCTCCAGTTTACTAGACTGGCGCTCTAACCAGCTGAGCTACGGAGCCGGAGGCCGGCTACTCGTTAGTAATTTAGATTTTTTTTTTTTTTCGTTCATCCAACGTAGAGAGCGTGCTAAAAAAAAAAAAAAAAAATGTTAATGACCGGTAGGCTCCGGAGAGATTCGGACTCTCGACCTCCAGTTTACTAGACTGGCGCTCTAACCAGCTGAGCTACGGAGCCGGAGGCCGGCTACTCGTTAGTAATTTAGATTTTTTTTTTTTTCCGTTCATCCAACGTAGAGCGTGCCAAAAAAAAAAAAAAATTAATGACCGGTAGGCTCCGGAGAGATTCGGACTCTCGACCTCCAGTTTACTAGACTGGCGCTCTAACCAGCTGAGCTACGGAGCCGGAGGCCGGCTACTCGTTAGTAATTTAGATTTTTTTTTTTTTTTCCGTTCATCCAACGTAGAGCGTGCTAAAAAAAAAAAATGTTAATGACCGGTAGGCTCCGGAGAGATTCGGACTCTCGACCTCCAGTTTACTAGACTGGCGCTCTAACCAGCTGAGCTACGGAGCCGGAGGCCGGCTACTCCAGTTAGTAATTTAGATTTTTTTTTTTTTTTTTTTTTCGTTCATCCAACGTAGAGCGTGCCAAAAAAAAAAAAAATGTTAATGACCGGTAGGCTCCGGAGAGATTCGGACTCTCGACCTCCAGTTTACTAGACTGGCGCTCTAACCAGCTGAGCTACGGAGCCGGAGGCCGGCTACTCGTTAGTAATTTAGATTTTTTTTTTTTTTTTTCCGTTCATCCAACGTAGAGCGTGCCAAAAAAAAAAAAAAAATGTTAATGACCGGTAGGCTCCGGAGAGATTCGGACTCTCGACCTCCAGTTTACTAGACTGGCGCTCTAACCAGCTGAGCTACGGAGCCGGAGGCCGGCTACTCGTTAGTAATTTAGATTTTTTTTTTTTTTCCGTTCATCCAACGTAGAGCGTGCTAAAAAAAAAAAAAAAAAAAAATGACCGGTAGGCTCCGGAGAGATTCGGACTCTCGACCTCCAGTTTACTAGACTGGCGCTCTAACCAGCTGAGCTACGGAGCCGGAGGCCGGCTACTCGTTAGTAATTTAGAATTTTTTTTTTTTCCGTTCATCCAACGTAGAGCGTGCTAAAAAAAAAAAAAATGTTAATGACCGGTAGGCTCCGGAGAGATTCGGACTCTCGACCTCCAGTTTACTAGACTGGCGCTCTAACCAGCTGAGCTACGGAGCCGGAGGCCGGCTACTCGTTAGTAATTTAGATTTTTTTTTTTTTCGTTCATCCAACGTAGAGCGTGCTAAAAAAAAAAAAATTAATGACCGGTAGGCTCCGGAGAGATTCGGACTCTCGACCTCCAGTTTACTAGACTGGCGCTCTAACCAGCTGAGCTACGGAGCCGGAGGCGGCTACTCGTTAGTAATTTAGATTTTTTTTTTTTTCCGTTCATCCAACGTAGAGCGTGCTAAAAAAAAAAAAATGTTAATGACCGGTAGGCTCCGGAGAGATTCGGACTCTCGACCTCCAGTTTACTAGACTGGCGCTCTAACCAGCTGAGCTACGGAGCCGGAGGCCGGCTACTCGTTAGTAATTTAGATTTTTTTTTTTTTTTCCGTTCATCCAACGTAGAGCGTGCTAAAAAAAAAAAAAATGTTAATGACCGGTAGGCTCCGGAGAGATTCGGACTCGACCTCCAGTTTACTAGACTGGCGCTCTAACCAGCTGAGCTACGGAGCCGGAGGCCGACTACTTAGTAATTTAGATTTTTTTTTTTTTCGTTCCAACGTAATTTAATTTTTTTTTTTTTTTTTACCGTTCATCCAACGTAGAGCGTGCATCCAAAAAAAAAAAAAAAATGTTAATGACCGGTAGGCTCCGGAGAGATTCGGACTCTCGACCTCCAGTTTACTAGACTGGCGCTCTAACCAGCTGAGCTACGGAGCCGGAGGCCGGCTACTCGTTAGTAATTTAGATTTTTTTTTTTTTTTTCGTTCATCCAACGTAGAGCGTGCTAAAAAAAAAAAAAAAAATAATAATGACCGGTAGGCTCCGGAGATTCGGACTCTCGACCTCCAGTTTACTAGACTGGCGCTCTAACCAGCTGAGCTACGGAGCCGGAGGCCGGCTACTCGTTAGTAATTTAGATTTTTTTTTTTTTTTCCCGTTCATCCAACGTAGAGCGTGCTAAAAAAAAAAAAAAATTTAATGACCGGTAGGCTCCGGAGAGATTCGGACTCTCGACCTTTTACTAGACTGGCGCTCTCGACCTCCAGTTTAGTAATTTAGACTTCATCCAACGTAGAGCTCTAAAAAAAAAAAATGTTAATGACCAGGCTGAGAGATTCGGACTCTCGACCTCCAGTTTACTAGACTGGCGCTCTAACCAGGAGCCGGAGCCGGAGGCCGGCTACTCGTTAGTAATTTAGATTTTTTTTTTTTTTCCGTTCATCCAACGTAGAGCGTGCTAAAAAAAAAAAAAATAATAATGACCGGTAGGCTCCGGAGATTCGGACTCTCGACCTCCAGTTTACTAGACTGGCGCTCTAACCAGCTGAGCTACGGAGCCGGAGGCCGGCTACTCGTTAGTAATTTAGATTTTTTTTTTTTTTTCCGTTCATCCAACGTAGAGCGTGCTAAAAAAAAAAAAAAAATGTTAATGACCGGTAGGCTCCGGAGAGATTCGGACTCTCGACCTCCAGTTTACTAGACTGGCGCTCTAACCAGCTGAGCTACGGAGCCGGAGGCCGGCTACTCGTTAGTAATTTAGATTTTTTTTTTTTTTTTCCGTTCATCCAACGTAGAGCGTGCTAAAAAAAAAAAAAAATGTTAATGACCGGTAGGCTCCGGAGAGATTCGGACTCTCGACCTCCAGTTTACTAGACTGGCGCTCTAACCAGCTGAGCTAGGCGGCTACTCGTTAGTAATTTAGAGCATCCAACGTAGAGGCCGGCTACTCGTTTTACTAGACTGGCGCTAATTTAGTTTTTTTTTTTTTCCGTTCATCCAACGTAGAGCGTGCTAAAAAAAAAAAAAATGTTAATGACCGGTAGGCTCCGGAGAGATTCGGACTCTCGACCTCCAGTTTACTAGACTGGCGCTCTAACCAGCTGAGCTACGGAGCCGGAGGCCGGCTACTCGTTAGTAATTTAATTTTTTTTTTTTTTTCCGTTCATCCAACGTAGAGCGTGCTAAAAAAAAAAAAAAATGTTAATGACCGGTAGGCTCCGGAGAGATTCGGACTCTCGACCTCCAGTTTACTAGACTGGCGCTCTAACCAGCTGAGCTACGGAGCCGGAGGCCGGCTACTCGTTAGTAATTTAGATTTTTTTTTTTTTTTCCGTTCATCCAACGTAGAGCGTGCTAAAAAAAAAAAAAAATTAATAATGACCAGTAGGCTCCGGAGAGATTCGGACTCTCGACCTCCAGTTTACTAGACTGGCGCTCTAACCAGCTGAGCTACGGAGCCGGAGGCCGGCTACTCGTTAGTAATTTAGATTTTTTTTTTTTTCCGTTCATCCAACGTAGAGCGTGCTAAAAAAAAAAAAATGTTAATGACCGGTAGGCTCCGGAGAGATTCGGACTCTCGACCTCCAGTTTACTAGACTGGCGCTCTAACCAGCTGAGCTACGGAGCCGGAGGCCGGCTACTCGTTAGTAATTTAGATTTTTTTTTTTTTCCGTTCATCCAACGTAGAGCGTGCTAAAAAAAAAAAAAATGTTAATGACCGGTAGGCTTCGGAGAGATTCGGACTCTCGACCTCCAGTTTACTAGACTGGCGCTCTAACCAGCTGAGCTACGGAGTCGGAGGCCGGCTACTCGTTAGTAATTTAGATTTTTTTTTTTTTTTTCGTTCATCCAACGTAGAGCGTGCTAAAAAAAAAAAAAAAAATGTTAATGACCGGTAGGCTCCGGAGAGATTCGGACTCTCGACCTCCAGATTACTGGACTGGCGCTCTAACCAGCTGAGCTACGGAGCCGGAGGCCGGCTACTCGTTAGTAATTTATTTTTTTTTTTTTTCGTTCATCCAACGTAGAGCGTGCTAAAAAAAAAAAAAATGTTAATGACCGGTAGGCTCCGGAGAGATTCGGACTCTCGACCTCCAGTTTACTAGACTGGCGCTCTAACCAGCTGAGCTACCCGGAGGCCGGCTACTCGTTAGTAATTTAGATTTTTTTTTTTTTTTCGTTCATCCAACGTAGAGCGTGCCAAAAAAAAAAAAATGTTAATGACCGGTAGGCTCCGGAGAGATTCGGACTCTCGACCTCCAGTTTACTAGACTGGCGCTCTAACCAGCTGAGCTACGGAGCCGGAGGCCGGCTACTCGTTAGTTTTTGATTTTTTTTTTTTTTTCCGTTCATCCAACGTAGAGCGTGCTAAAAAAAAAAAAAAAATAATGACCGGTAGGCTCCGGAGAGATTCGGACTCTCGACCTCCAGTTTACTAGACTGGCGCTCTAACCAGCTGAGCTACGGAGCCGGAGGCCGGCTACTCGTTATCCAACGTAATTTAAAAAAAAAAAAATTTTTTTTTTTCCAGTTTACTAGACCGTTCATCTACGGAGCGGAGGTAGAGCGTTTTTTTTTTTTTTTTTTCCGTTCATCCAAAAAAAAAAAAAAAATGTTAATGACCGGTAGGCTCCGGAGAGATTCGGACTCTCGACCTCCAGTTTACTAGACTGGCGCTCTAACCAGCTGAGCTACGGAGCCGGAGGCCGGCTACTCGTTAGTAATTTAGATTTTTTTTTTTTTTTTTCCGTTCATCCAACGTAGAGCGTGCTAAAAAAAAAAATGTTAATGACCAAAAAAAAAAATGTTAATGACCGGTAGGCTCCGGAGAGATTCGGACTCTCGACCTCCAGTTTACTAGACTGGCGCTCTAACCAGCTGAGCTACGGAGCCGGAGGCCGGCTACTCGTTAGTAATTTAGATTTTTTTTTTCCGTTCATCCAACGTAGAGCGTGCTAAAAAAAAAAAAATGTTAATGACCGGTAGGCTCCGGAGAGATTCGGACTCTCGACCTCCAGTTTACTAGACTGGCGCTCTAACCAGTTGAGCTACGGAGCCGGAGGCCGGCTACTCGTTTAGTAATTTAGATTTTTTTTTTTTTCCGTTCATCCAACGTAGAGCGTGCCAAAAAAAAAAAAAAAATTAATGACCGGTAGGCTCCGGAGAGATTCGGACTCTCGACCTCCAGTTTACTAGACTGGCGCTCTAACCAGCTGAGCTACGGAGCCGGAGGCCGGCTACTCGTTAGTAATTTAGATTTTTTTTTTTTTTTTTTCCGTTCATCCAACGTAGAGCGTGCTAAAAAAAAAAAAAATGTTAATGACCGGTAGGCTCCGGAGAGATTCGGTCTCTCGACCTCCAGTTTACTAGACTGGCGCTCTAACCAGCTGTGCTACGGAGCCGGAGGCCGGCTACTCGTTAGTAATTTAGATTTTTTTTTTTTTTCCGTTCATCCAACGTAGAGCGTGCTAAAAAAAAAAAAAGGCTCCGGAGAGATTCGGAACCTCCAGTTTACTAGACTGGCGCTCTAACCAGCTGAGCTACGGACCGGAGGCCGGCTAGGCCGTTCATCCAACGGAGAAAAAAAAAAAAAAATGTTATTCTCCGACTCTCGACCTCCAGTTTACTAGACTGGCGCTCTAACCAGCTGAGCTACGGAGCCGGAGGCGGCTACTCGTTAGCCGTTCATCCAACGTAGAGCGTGCTAAAAAAAAAAAAATGTTAATGACCGGTAGGCCCGGAGAGATTCGGACTCTCGACCTCCAGTTTACTAGACTGGCGCTCTAACCAGCTAGTAATTTAAAAAAAAAAAATGTTAATGACCGGTAGGCGATTTTTTTTTTTTTTTTTTTTTTTTTCCGTTCATCCAACGTAGAGCGTGCTAAAAAAAAAAAAATGTTAATGACCGGTAGGCTCCGGAGAGATTCGGACTCTCGACCTCCAGTTTACTAGACTGGCGCTCTAACCAGCTGAGCTACGGAGCCGGAGGCCGGCTACTCGTTAGTAATTTAGATTTTTTTTTTTTTTCCGTTCATCCAACGTAGAGCGTGCTAAAAAAAAAAAAAAAAGTTTAGGCTCCGGAGAGATTCGGACTCTCGACCTCCAGTTTACTAGACTGGCGCTCTAACCAGCTGAGCTACGGAGCCGGAGGCCGGCTACTCGTTAGTAATTTAGATTTTTTTTTTTTTTTTTCGTTCATCCAACGTAGAGCGTGCTAAAAAAAAAAAATGTTAATGACCGGTAGGCTCCGGAGAGATTCGGACTCTCGACCTCCAGTTTACTAGACTGGCGCTCTAACCAGCTGAGCTACGGAGCCGGAGGCCGGCTACTCGTTAGTAATTTAGATTTTTTTTTTTTTTTTTTCCGTTCATCCAACGTAGAGCGTGCTAAAAAAAAAAAAAAAAAATAATGACCGGTAGGCTCCGGAGATTCGGACTCTCGACCTCCAGTTTACTAGACTGGCGCTCTCCAGTTTAGCTACGACTGGCCGGCTACTCGTTAGTAATTTAGATTTTTTTTTTTTTTCCGTTCATCCAACGTAGAGCGTGCTAAAAAAAAAAATGTTAATGACCGGTAGGCCCGGAGAGATTCCGGACTCTCGACCTCCAGTTTACTAGACTGGCGCTCTAACCAGCTGAGCTACGGATTTTTTTTTTTTTTTTTTTTTTTTTTTTCGTTCATCCAACGTAGAGCGTGCTAAAAAAAAAAAAAATGTTAATGACCGGTAGGCTCCGGAGAGATTCGGACTCTCGACCTCCAGTTTACTAGACTGGCGCTCTAACCAGCTGAGCTACGGAGCCGGAGGCCGGCTACTCGTTAGTAATTTAGATTTTTTTTTTTTTTTCATCCGTTCATCCAACGTAGAGCGTGCTAAAAAAAAAAAAATGTTAATGACCGGTAGGCTCCGGAGAGATTCGGACTCTCGACCTCCAGTTTACTAGACTGGCGCTCTAACCAGCTGAGCTACGGAGCCGGAGGCCGGCTACTCGTTAGTAATTTAGATTTTTTTTTTTTTTCCGTTCATCCAACGTAGAGCGTGCTAAAAAAAAAAAAAAATTAATGACCGGTAGGCTCCGGAGAGAAAAAAAAAAAAATGTTTCGGACTCTCGACCTCCAGTTTACTAGACTGGCGCTCTAACCAGCTGAGCTACGGAGCCGGAGGCCGGCTACTCGTTAGTAATTTAGATTTTTTTTTTTTTTCCGTTCATCCAACGTAGAGCGTGCTAAAAAAAAAAAAAAAAAAATGACCGGTAGGCTCGGAGAGATTCGGACTCTCGACCTCCAGTTTACTAGACTGGCGCTCTAACCAGCTGAGCTACGGAGCCGGAGGCCGGCTACTCGTTAGTAATTTATTTTTTTTTTTTTTTCCGTTCATCCAACGTAGAGCGTGCTAAAAAAAAAAAATGTTAATGACCGGTAGGCTCCGGAGATTCGGACTCTCGACCTCCAGTTTACTAGACTGGCGCTCTAACCAGCTGAGCTACGGAGCCGGAGGCCGGCTACTCGTTAGTAATTTAGATTTTTTTTTTTTTTTTCCGTTCATCCAACGTAGAGCGTGCTAAAAAAAAAAAAAAATGTTAATGACCGGTAGGCTCCGGAGAGATTCGGACTCTCGACCTCCAGTTTACTAGGCGCTCTAACCAGCTGAGCTACGGGCCGGAGGCCGGCTCTTAGTAATTTAGATTTTTTTTTTTTTCCGTTCATCCAACGTAGAGCGTGCTAAAAAAAAAAATGTTAATGACCGGTAGGCTCGGAGATTCGGACTCTCGACCTCCAGTTTACTAGACTGGCGCTCTAACCAGCTTTTTTTTTTTTTTTTTTTTTTTTTTTTTCCGTTCATCCAACGTAGAGTGTGCTAAAAAAAAAAATGTTAATGACCGGTAGGCTCCGGAGAGATTCGGACTCTCGACCTCCAGTTTACTAGACTGGCGCTCTAACCAGCTGAGCTACGGAGCCGGAGGCCGGCTACTCGTTAGTAATTTTTTTTTTTTTTTTTTTTTCCGTTCATCCAACGTAGAGCGTGCTAAAAAAAAAAAAATGTTAATGACCGGTAGGCTCCGGAGAGATTCGGACTCTCGACCTCCAGTTTACTAGACTGGCGCTCTAACCAGCTGAGCTACGGAGCCGGAGGCCGGCTACTCGTTAGTAATTTAGATTTTTTTTTTTTTTTTCCGTTCATCCAACGTAGAGCGTGCTAAAAAAAAAAAAAAAACGGTGTTAATGACCGGTAGGCTCCGGAGAGATTCGGACTCTCGACCTCCAGTTTACTAGACTGGCGCTCTAACCAGTTGAGCTACGGAGCCGGAGGCCGGCTACTCGTTAGTAATTTAGATTTTTTTTTTTTTTCCGTTCATCCAACGTAGAGCGTGCTAAAAAAAAAAAAAAAAAATGTTAATGACCGGTAGGCTCCGGAGAGATTCGGACTCTCGACCTCCAGTTTACTAGACTGGCGCTCTAACCAGCTGAGCTACGGAGCCGGAGGCCGGCTACTCGTTAGTAATTTAGATTTTTTTTTTTTTTTCCGTTCATCCAACGTAGAGCGTGCTAAAAAAAAAAAATGTTAATGACCGGTAGGCTCGGAGAGATTCGGACTCTCGACCTCCAGTTTACTAGACTGGCGCTCTAACCAGTTGAGCTACGGAGCCGGAGGCCGGCTACTCGTTAGTAATTTAGATTTTTTTTTTTTTTCGTTCATCAACGTAGAGCGTGCTAAAAAAAAAAATGTTAATGACCGGTAGGCTCCGGAGAGATTCGGACTCTCGACCTCCAGTTTACTAGACTGGCGCTCTAACCAGCTGAGCTACGGAGCCGGAGGCCGGCTACTCGTTAGTAATTTAGATTTTTTTTTTTTTTTTTCGTTCATCCAACGTAGAGCGTGCTAAATAAAAAAAAATAATGTTAATGACCGGTAGGCTCCGGAGAGATTCGGACTCTCGACCTCCAGTTTACTAGACTGGCGCTCTAACCAGCTGAGCTACGGAGCCGGAGGCCGGCTACTCGTTAATTTAATTTTTTTTTTTTTTTTCCGTTCATCCAACGTAGAGCGTGCTAAAAAAAAAAAAAATGTTAATGACCGGTAGGCTCCGGAGAGATTCGGACTCTCGACCTCCAGTTTACTAGACTGGCGCTCTAACCAGCTGAGCTACGGAGCCGGAGGCCGGCTACTCGTTAGTAATTTAATTTTTTTTTTTTCCGTTCATCCAACGTAGAGCGTGCTAAAAAAAAAAAAAATGTTAATGACCGGTAGGCTCCGGAGAGATTCGGACTCTCGACCTCCAGTTTACTAGACTGGCGCTCTAACCAGCTGAGCTACGGAGCCGGAGGCCGGCTACTCGTTAGTAATTTAGATTTTTTTTTTTTTCCGTTCATCCAACGTAGAGCGTGCTAAAAAAAAAAAAAATGTAATGACCGGTAGGCTCCGGAGAGATTCGGACTCTCGACCTCCAGTTTACTAGACTGGCGCTCTAACCAGCTGAGCTACGGAGCCGGAGGCCGGCTACTCGTTAGTAGATTTTTTTTTTTTTTTTTTCCGTTTTTTTTTTTTTTTTCCGTTCATCCAACGTAGAGCGTGCTAAAAAAAAAAAAAAAAATGTTAATGACCGGTAGGCTCCGGAGAGATTCGGACTCTCGACCTCCAGTTTACTAGACTGGCGCTCTAACCAGCTGAGCTACGGAGCCGGAGGCCCGTTCATCAACGTAGAGATTTTTTTTTCATCATCCAACGTGAGCTAAAAAAAAAAAAAAATGACCGGTAGGCTCCGGAGAGATTCGGACTCTCGACCTCCAGTTTACTAGACTGGCGCTCTAACCAGCTGAGCTACGGAGCCGGAGGCCGGCTACTTTTTTTTTTTTTTTTTTCCGTTCATCCAACGTAGAGCGTGCTAAAAAAAAAAAAATGACCGGTAGGCTCCGGAGAGATTCGGACTCTCGACCTCCAGTTTACTAGACTGGCGCTCTAACCAGCTGAGCTACGGAGCCGGAGGCCGGCTACTCGTTAGTAATTTAGATTTTTTTTTTTTTTTCGTTCATCCAACGTAGAGCGTGCTAAAAAAAAAAAAAATTAATGACCGGTAGGCTCCGGAGAGATTCGGACTCTCGACCTCCAGTTTACTAGACTGGCGCTCTAACCAGTTGAGCTACGGAGCCGGAGGCCGGCTACTCGTTAGTAATTTAGATTTTTTTTTTTTCCGTTCATCCAACGTAGAGCGTGCTAAAAAAAAAAAAAAAATGTTAATGACCGGTAGGCTCCGGAGAGATTCGGACTCTCGACCTCCAGTTTACTAGACTGGCGCTCTAACCAGCTGATCTACGGAGCCGGAGGCCGGCTACTCGTTAGTAATTTAGATTTTTTTTTTTTTTCCGTTCATCCAACGTAGAGCGTGCTAAAAAAAAAAAAAAATGTTAATGACCGTAGGCTAGGCTCCGGAGATTCGGACTCTCGACCTCCAGTTTACTAGACTGACTGGCGCTCTAACCAGCTGAGCTTTTTTTCCGTTCATCGGAGCCGGAGGCCGGCTACTCGTTAGCTAATTTAGATTTTTTTTTTTTTTTTTCCGTTCATCCAACGTAGAGCGTGCTAAAAAAAAAAAAAAAATAATGACCGGTAGGCTCCGGAGAGATTCGGACTCTCGACCTCCAGTTTACTAGACTGGCGCTCTAACCAGCTGAGCTACGGAGCCGGAGGCCGGCTACTCGTTAGTAATTTAGATTTTTTTTTTTTTTTTTCATCCAACGTAGAGCGTGCTAAAAAAAAAAAATGTTAATGACCGGTAGGCTCCGGAGAGATTCGGACTCTCGACCTCAGTTTACTAGACTGGCGCTCTAACCAGCTGAGCTACGGAGCCGGAGGCCGGCTACTCGTTAGTAATTTAGATTTTTTTTTTTTTTCGTTCATCCAACGTAGAGCGTGCTAAAAAAAAAAAAAAATTAATGACCGGTAGGCTCCGAGAGATTCGGACTCTCGACCTCCAGTTTACTAGACTGGCGCTCTAACCAGCTGAGCTACGGAGCCGGAGGCCGGCTACTCGTTAGTAATTTAGATTTTTTTTTTTTTTTCCGTTCATCCAACGTAGAGCGTGCTAAAAAAAAAAAAAATGTTAATGACCGGTAGGCTCCGGAGAGATTCGGACTCTCGACCTCCAGTTTACTAGACTGGCGCTCTAACCAGCTGAGCTACGGAGCCGGAGGCCGGCTACTCGTTAGTAATTTAGATTTTTTTTTTTTTTTCCGTTCATCCAACGTAGAGCGTGCTAAAAAAAAAAAAATGTTAATGACCGGTAGGCTCCGGAGAGATTCGGACTCTCGACCTCCAGTTTACTAGACTGGCGCTCTAACCAGCTGAGCTACGGAGCCGGAGGCCGGCTACTCGTTAGTAATTTAGATTTTTTTTTTTTTTTTTCCGTTCATCCAACGTAGAGCGTGCTAAAAAA
Organism: Acanthosepion pharaonis; assembly: GCA_903632075.3. Taxonomy (NCBI): domain Eukaryota; kingdom Metazoa; phylum Mollusca; class Cephalopoda; order Sepiida; family Sepiidae; genus Acanthosepion; species Acanthosepion pharaonis. The sequence continues at coordinate 704,181 of CAHIKZ030000237.1, read as the reverse complement.
AAAAAAAAAAAAATTAATAACCGGTAGGCTCCGAGAGATTCGGACTCTCGACCTCCAGTTTACTAGACTGGCGCTCTAAAAAAAAAATGTTAATGACCGGTAGGCTGAGCTACGGAGCCGGAGGCCGGCTACTCGTTAGTAATTTAGATTTTTTTTTTTTCCGTTCATCCAACGTAGAGCGTGCTAAAAAAAAAAAATGTTAATGACCGGTAGGCTCCGGAGAGATTCGGAGAGATTCGGACTCTCGACCTCCAGTTTACTAGACTGGCGCTCTAACCAGCTGAGCTACGGAGCCGGAGGCCGGCTGCTCGTTAAAAAATTTAGATTTTTTTTTTTTTTCTAACCAGCTGAGCTACCGTTCATCCAACGTAGAGCGTGCTAAAAAAAAAAAAAAAAAAAATGTTAATGACCGGTAGGCTCCGGAGATTCGGACTCTCGACCTCCAGTTTACTAGACTGGCGCTCTAACCAGCTGAGCTACGGAGCCGGAGGCCGGCTACTCGTTAGTAATTTAGATTTTTTTTTTTTTTTCCGTTCATCCAACGTAGAGCGTGCTAAAAAAAAAAAAAATGTTAATGACCGGTAGGCTCCGAGATTCGGACTCTCGACCTCCAGTTTACTAGACTGGCGCTCTAACCAGCTGAGCTACGGAGCCGGAGGCCGGCTACTCGTTAGTAATTTAGATTTTTTTTTTTTTTCCGTTCATCCAACGTAGAGCGTGCTAAAAAAAAAAAAAAATGTTAATGAACGGTAGGCTCCGGAGAGATTCGGACTCTCGACCTCCAGTTTACTAGACTGGCGCTCTAACCAGCTGAGCTACGGAGCCGGAGGCCGGCTACTCGTTAGTAATTTAGATTTTTTTTTTTTTTTCCGTTCATCCAACGTAGAGCGCTAAAAAAAAAAAAAAAGGCTCCGGAGAATTCGGACTCTCGACCTCCAGTTTACTAGACTGGCGCTCTAACCAGCTGAGCTACGGAGCCGGAGGCCGGCTACTCGTTAGTAATTTAGATTTTTTTTTTTTCCGTTCATCCAACGTAGAGCGTGCTAAAAAAAAAAAAAAAAAAATGTTAATGACCGGTAGGCTCCGGAGAGATTCGGACTCTCGACCTCCAGTTTACTAGACTGGCGCTCTAACCAGCTGAGCTACGGAGCCGGAGGCCGGCTACTCGTTAGTAATTTAGATTTTTTTTTTTTTTCATCCAACGTAGAGCGTGCTAAAAAAAAAAATGTTAATGACCGTTCATCCAACGTAGAGCGTGCTAAAAAAAAAAAAAAATTTTTTTTTTCCGTTAATCCACCGGTAGGCTCCGGAGAGATTCGGACTCTCGACCTCCAGTTTACTAGACTGGCGCTCTAACCAGTTGAGCTACGGAGCCGGAGGCCGGCTACTCGTTAGTAATTTAGATTTTTTTTTTTTTTCCGTTCATCCAACGTAGAGCGTGCTGCCAAAAAAAAAAAAATGTTAATGACCGGTAGGCTCCGGAGAGATTTTTTTTCGACCTCCAGTTTACTAGACTGGCGCTCTAACCAGTTGAGCTACGGAGCCGGAGGCCGGCTACTCGTTAGTAATTTATTTTTTTTTTTTTTCCGTTCATCCAACGTAGAGCGTGCTAAAAAAAAAAAATGTTAATGACCGGTAGGCTCCGGAGAGATTCGGACTCTCGACCTCCAGTTTACTAGACTGGCGCTCTAACCAGCTGAGCTACGGAGCCGGAGGCCGGCTACTCGTTAGTAATTTAGATTTTTTTTTTTTTTCCGTTCATCCAACGTAGAGCGTGCTAAAAAAAAAAAAAAGCCGGAGGCCGGCTACTCGTTATTTTTTTTTTTTTTCGTTAATGACCGGTAAAAAAAAAAAAATGTTAATGCTCCGGAGAGATTCGGACTCTCGACCTCCAGTTTACTAGACTGGCGCTCTAACCAGCTGAGCTACGGAGCCGGAGGCCGGCTACTGTTAGTAATTTAGATTTTTTTTTTTTTTCCGTTCATCCAACGTAGAGCGTGCTAAAAAAAAAAAAATGTTAATGACCGGTAGGCTCCGGAGAGATCGGACTCTCGACCTCCAGTTTACTAGACTGGCGCTCTAACCAGCTGAGCTACGGAGCCGGAGGCCGGCTACTCGTTAGTAATTTAGATTTTTTTTTTTTTTCCGTTCATCCAACGTAGAGCGTGCTAAAAAAAAAAAAAAAATGTTAATGACCGGTAGGCTCCGGAGAGATTCGGACTCTCAACCTCCAGTTTACTAGACTGGCGCTCTAAACAGCTGAGCTACGGAGCCGGAGGCCGGCTACTCGTTAGTAATTTAGATTTTTTTTTTTTTTTTTTCGTTCATCCAACGTAGAGCGTGCTAAAAAAAAAAAAATGTTAATGACCGGTAGGCTCCGGAGAGATTCGGACTCTCGACCTCCAGTTTACTAGACTGGCGCTCTAACCAGCTGAGCTACGGAGCCGGAGGCCGGCTACTCGTTAGTAATTTAGATTTTTTTTTTTTTTCCGTTCATCCAACGTAGAGCGTGCTAAAAAAAAAAAATGTTATGACCGGTAGGCCCGGAGAGATTCGGACTCGACCTCCAGTTTAGGCTCCGGAGAGGATTCGGACCGTTCTCGACCTCCAGTTTACTAGACTGGCGCTCTAACCAGCTGAGCTACGGAGCCGGAGGCCGGCTACTCGTTAGTAATTTAGATTTTTTTTTTTTTTTTTTTTCCGTTCATCCAACGTAGAGCGTGCTAAAAAAAAAAAATGTTAATGACCGGTAGGCTCCGGAGATTCGGACTCTCGACCTCCAGTTTACTAGACTGGCGCTCTAACCAGCTGAGCTACGGAGCCGGAGGCCGGCTACTCGTTAGTAATTTAGATTTTTTTTTTTTTTCGTTCATCCAACGTAGAGCGTGCTAAAAAAAAAAAATGTTAATGACCGGTAGGCTCCGGAGAGATTCGGACTCTCGACCTCCAGTTTACTAGACTGGCGCTCTAACCAGCTGAGCTACGGAGCCGGAGGCCGGCTACTCGTTAGTAATTTTTTTTTTTTTTTTTTTTTAATGACCGGTAGGCCGTTCATCCAACGTCCAGAGACGTGCTCTAAAAAAAAAAATTTTTTTTTTTCCGTTAATGAACCGGTAAAAAAAATGCTCCGGGAGAGATTCGGACTCTCGACCTCCAGTTTACTAGACTGGCGCTCTAACCAGCTGAGCTACGGAGCCGGAGGCCGGCTACTCGTTAATAATTTAGATTTTTTTTTTTTCCGTTCATCCAACGTAGAGCGTGCTAAAAAAAAAAAAATGTTAATGACCGGTAGGCTCCGGAGAGATTCGGACTCTCGACCTCCAGTTTACTAGACTGGCGCTCTAACCAGCTGAGCTACGGAGCCGGAGGCCGGCTACTCGTTAGTAATTTAGATTTTTTTTTTTTTTTTTCCGTTCATCCAACGTAGAGCGTGCTAAAAAAAAAAAAAAAAATTAATTAATTACCGGTAGGCTCCGGAGAGATTCGGACTCTCGACCTCCAGTTTACTAGACTGGCGCTCTAACCAGCTGAGCTACGGAGCCGGAGGCCGGCTACTCGTTAGTAATTTAGATTTTTTTTTTTTTTTTCCGTTCATCCAACGTAGAGCGTGCTAAAAAAAAAAAATGTTAATGACCGGTAGGCTCCGAGAGATTCGGACTCGACCTCCAGTTTACTAGACTGGCGCTCTAACCAGCTGAGCTACGGAGCCGGAGGCCGGCTACTCGTTAGTAATTTAGATTTTTTTTTTTTTTTTCCGTTCATCCAACGTAGAGCGTGCTAAAAAAAAAAAAATGAAATGACCGTAGGCTCTCCGGAGATTCGGACTCTCGACCTCCAGTTTACTAGACTGGCGCTCTAACCAGTTGAGCTACGGAGCCGGAGGCCGGCTACTCGTTAGTAATTTAGATTTTTTTTTTTTTCCGTTCATCCAACGTAGAGCGTGCGTGCTAAAAAAAAAATGTTAATGACCGGTAGGCTCCGGAGAGATTCGGACTCTCGACCTCCAGTTTACTAGACTGGCGCTCTAACCAGCTGAGCTACGGAGCCGGAGGCCGGCTACTCGTTAGTAATTTAGATTTTTTTTTTTTTTTCCGTTCATCCAACGTAGAGCGTGCTAAAAAAAAAAAAAAAAAAATGTTAATGACCGGTAGGCTCCGGAGAGATTCGGACTCTCGACCTCCAGTTTACTAGACTGGCGCTCTAACCAGTTGAGCTACGGAGCCGGAGGCCGGCTACTCGTTAGTATTTTAGATTTTTTTTTTTTTTTCCGTTCATCCAACGTAGAGCGCCAAAAAAAAAAATGTTAATGACCGGTAGGCTCCGGAGATTCGGACTCTCGACCTCCAGTTTACTAGACTGGCGCTCTAACCAGTTGAGCTACGGAGCCGGAGGCCGGCTACTCGTTAGTATTTAGATTTTTTTTTTTTTTCCGTTCATCCAACGTAGAGCGTGCTAAAAAAAAAAAAATGTTAATGACCGGTTTAGGGCTCCGGAGAGATTCGGACTCTCGACCTCCAGTTTACTAGACTGGCGCTCTAACCAGCTGAGCTACGGAGCCGGAGGCCGGCTACTCGTTAGGCCGGCTTAGATTTTTTTTTTTTTTTTTTCCGTTCATCCAACGTAGAGCGTGCTAAAAAAAAAAAAAAAAAAAAAATGACCGGTAGGCTCCGGAGAGATTCGGACTCTCGACCTCCAGTTTACTAGACTGGCGCTCTAACCAGTTGAGCTACGGAGCCGGAGGCCGGCTACTCGTTAGTAATTTTTTTTTTTTTTTTTTTTTCGTTCATCCAACGTAGAGCGTGCTAAAAAAAAAAATGTTAATGACCGGTAGGCTCCGGAGAGATTCGGACTCTCGACCTCCAGTTTACTAGACTGGCGCTCTAACCAGCTGAGCTACGGAGCCGGAGGCCGGCTACTCGTTAGTAATTTAGATTTTTTTTTTTTCCGTTCATCCAACGTAGAGCGTGCTAAAAAAAAAAAAAAATGACCGGTAGGCTCCGGAGAGATTCGGACTCTCGACCTCCAGTTTACTAGACTGGCGCTCTAACCAGCTGAGCTACGGAGCCGGAGGCCGGCTACTCGTTAGTATTTAGATTTTTTTTTTTTTCCCGTTCATCCAACGTAGAGCGTGCTAAAAAAAAAAAAAACCAGTGTTAATGACCGGTAGGCTCCGGAGAGATTCGGACTCTCGACCTCCAGTTTACTAGACTGGCGCTCTAACCAGACTGAGCTACGGAGCCGGAGGCCGGCTACTCGTTAGTAATTTAGATTTTTTTTTTTTTTTTTTTCCGTTCATCCAACGTAGAGCGTGCTAAAAAAAAAAAAAATAATATTAATGACCGGTAGGCTCCGGAGAGATTCGGACTCTCGACCTCCAGTTTACTAGACTGGCGCTCTAACCAGCTGAGCTGAGCTACGGAGCCGGAGGCCGGCTTCATCCAACTCGTTAGTAAAAAAAAAAAATAGATTTTTTTTTTTTTCTAACCGTTCATCCAACGTAGAGATTTTTTTTTTTTTTTTCCGTTCATCCAAAAAAAAAAAAATGTTAATGACCCGGTAGGCTCCGGAGAGATTCGGACTCTCGACCTCCAGTTTACTAGACTGGCGCTCTAACCAGCTGAGCTACGGAGCCGGAGGCCGGCTACTCGTTAGTAATTTAGATTTTTTTTTTTTTTCCGTTCATCCAACGTAGAGCGTGCTAAAAAAAAAAAATTAATGACCGGTAGGCTCCGGAGAGATTCGGACTCTCGACCTCCAGTTTACTAGACTGGCGCTCTAACCAGCTGAGCTACGGAGCCGGAGGCCTCTCGTTAGTAATTTTTTTTTTTTTTTTCCGTTCATCCAACGTAGAGCGTGCTAAAAAGCTGAGCTACGGAGCCGGAGGACCGGTAGGCTCGTTAAAAAAAAAAAGATTTCGGACTCTCGACCTCAGTTTACTTGGCGCTTGAGCTTTACTTTAGTAATTTAGATTTTTTTTTTTTTTTTCGTTCATCCAACGTAAAAAAAAAAAAAAGACGTGCTAAAAAAAAAAAAATGTTAATGACCGTTCATCCAACGTAGGCTCCGGAGAGATTCGGACTCTCGACCTCCAGTTTACTAGACTGGCGCTCTAACCAGCTGAGCTACGGAGCCGGAGGCCGGCTACTCGTTAGTAATTTTTTTTTTTTTTTTCCGTTCATCCAACGTAGAGCGTGCTAAAAAAAAAAATGTTAATGACCGGTAGGCTCCGGAGAGATTCGGACTCTCGACCTCCAGTTTACTAGACTGGCGCTCTAACCAGCTGAGCTACGGAGCCGGAGGCCGGCTACTCGTTAGTAATTTTTTTTTTTTTTTTCCCGTTCATCCAACGTAGAGCGTGCTAAAAAAAAAAAAAAACTGTTAATGACCGGTAGGCTCCGGAGAGATTCGGACTCTCGACCTCCAGTTTACTAGACTGGCGCTCTAACCAGCTGAGCTACGGAGCCGGAGGCCGGCTACTCGTTAGTAATTTAGATTTTTTTTTTTTTCATCCATTCATCAACGTAGAGCGTGCTAAAAAAAAAAAATGTTAATGACCGGTAGGCTCCGGAGATTCGGACTCTCGACCTCCAGTTTACTAGACTGGCGCTCTAACCAGCTGAGCTACGGAGCCGGAGGCCGGCTACTCGTTAGTAATTTAGATTTTTTTTTTTTTCCGTTCATCCAACGTAGAGCGTGCTAAAAAAAAAAAATGTTAATGACCGGTAGGCTCCGGAGAGATTCGGACTCTCGACCTCCAGTTTACTAGACTGGCGCTCTAACCAGCTGAGCTACGGAGCCGGAGGCCGGCTACTCGTTAGTAATTTAGATTTTTTTTTTTTTTTTCCGTTCATCCAACGTAGAGCGTGCTAAAAAAAAAAAAAAACCGGTAGGCTCCGTTAATGACCGGTAGGCTCCGGAGAGATTCGGACTCTCGACCTCCAGTTTACTAGACTGGCGCTCTAACCAGCTGAGCTACGGGCCGGAGGCCCAGGCTACTCGTTAGTAATTTAGATTTTTTTTTTTTTTTTTCCGTTCATCCAACGTAGAGCGTGCTAAAAAAAAAAAAAAAAAAATAATGACCGGTAGGCTCCGGAGAGATTCGGACTCTCGACCTCCAGTTTACTAGACTGGCGCTCTAACCAGCTGAGCTACGGGCCGGAGGCCGGCTACTCGTTAGTAATTTAGATTTTTTTTTTTTTTTCCGTTCATCCAACGTAGAGCGTGCTAAAAAAAAAAAAAATGTTAATGACCGGTAGGCTCCGGAGAGATTCGGACTCTCGACCTCCAGTTTACTAGACTGGCGCTCTAACCAGCTGAGCTACGGAGCCGGAGGCCGGCTACTCGTTAGTAATTTAGATTTTTTTTTTTTTTTCCGTTCATCCAACGTAGAGCGTGCTAAAAAAAAAAAATGTTAATGACCGGTAGGCTCCGGAGAGATTCGGACTCTCGACCTCCAGTTTACTAGACTGGCGCTCTAACCAGCTGAGCTACGGAGCCGGAGGCCGGCTACTCGTTAGTAATTTAGATTTTTTTTTTTTTTCCGTTCATCCAACGTAGAGCGTGCTAAAAAAAAAAAAAATGTTAATGACCGGTAGGCTCCGGAGAGATTCGGACTCTCGACCTCCAGTTTACTAGACTGGCGCTCTAACCAGCTGAGCTACGGAGCCGGAGGCCGGCTACTGTTAGTATTTAGATTTTTTTTTTTTTTTTTCCGTTCATCCAAAAAAAAAAAAAAAAAAAATGGAGCCGGAGGCCGGCTACTCGTTAGTAATTTAGATTTTTTTTTTTTTTTTTTTTTTTTTTTTCCGTTCATCCAACGTAGAGCGTGCTAAAAAAAAAAAAAAAAATGTTAATGACCGGTAGGCTCCGGAGAGATTCGGACTCTCGACCTCCAGTTTACTAGACTGGCGCTCTAACCAGCTGAGCTACGGAGCCGGAGGCCGGCTACTCGTTAGTAATTTAGATTTTTTTTTTTTTTTTTTTTCCGTTCATCCAACGTAGAGCGTGCTAAAAAAAAAAAAAAAAAATGACCGGTAGGCTCCGACCGGACTCTCGACCTCCAGTTTACTAGACTGGCGCTCTAACCAGCTGAGCTACGGAGCCGGAGGCCGGCTACTCGTTAGTAATTTAGATTTTTTTTTTTTTTTCCGTTCATCCAACGTCGTGCTAAAAAAAAAAAAATTACCGGAGAGATTCGGACTCTCGACCTCCAGTTTACTAGACTGGCGCTCTAACCAGCTGAGCTACGGAGCCGGAGGCCGGCTACTCGTTAGTAATTTAGATTTTTTTTTTTTTCCGTTCATCCAACGTAGAGCGTGCTAAAAAAAAAAAAAAAAATTAATGACCGGTAGGCTCCGGAGAGATTCGGACTCTCGACCTCCAGTTTACTAGACTGGCGCTCTAACCAGCTGAGCTACGGAGCCGGAGGCCGGCTACTCGTTAGTAATTTGATTTTTTTTTTTTTTTTCCGTTCATTTTTTTTTTTTTCCCGTTCATCCAACGTAGAGCGTGCTAAAAAAAAAAAAAAAAAAAAATGTTAATGACCGGTAGGCTCCGGAGAGATTCGGACTCTCGACCTCCAGTTTACTAGACTGGCGCTCTAACCAGCTGAGCTACGGAGCCGGAGGCCGGCTACTCGTTAGTAATTTAGATTTTTTTTTTTTTTTTTTCGTTCATCCAACGTAGAGCGTGCTAAAAAAAAAAAATGTTAATGACCGGTAGGCTCCGGAGAGATTCGGACTCTCGACCTCCAGTTTACTAGACTGGCGCTCTAACCAGCTGAGCTACGGAGCCGGAGGCCGGCTACTCGTTAGTAATTTAGATTTTTTTTTTTTTTTCCGTTCATCCAACGTAGAGCGTGCTAAAAAAAAAAAAAATGTTAATGACCGGTAGGCTCGGAGAGATTCGGACTCTCGACCTCCCGTTTACTAGACTGGCGCTCTAACCAGCTGAGCTACGGAGCCGGAGGCCGGCTACTCGTTAGTAATTTAGATTTTTTTTTTTTTTTTCCGTTCATCCAACGTAGAGCGTGCTAAAAAAAAAAAAAATGTTAATGACCGGTAGGCTCCGGAGAGATTCGGACTCTCGACCTCCAGTTTACTAGACTGGCGCTCTAACCAGCTGAGCTACGGAGCCGGAGGCCGGCTACTCGTTAGTAATTTAGATTTTTTTTTTTTTTCCGTTCATCCGACCTCCAGTTTACTAGACTGGCGTCTAACCAGCTGAAAAAAAAAAAAATTTTTTTTTTTTTTTTTCCGTTCATCCAACGTAGAGCGTGCTAAAAAAAAAAAAAAATGTTAATGACCGGTAGGCTCCGGAGATTCGGACTCTCGACCTCCAGTTTACTAGACTGGCGCTCTAACCAGCTGAGCTACGGAGCCGGAGGCCGGCTACTCGTTAGTAATTTAGATTTTTTTTTTTTTTCCGTTCATCCAACGTAGAGCGTGCTAAAAAAAAAAAAAAAAAAAATGACCGGTAGGCTCTCGGAGATTCGGACTCTCGACCTCCAGTTTACTAGACTGGCGCTCTAACCAGCTGAGCTACGGAGCCGGAGGCCGGCTACTCGTTAACCAGTATTTAGATTTTTTTTTTTTTCCGTTCATCCAACGTAGAGCGTGCTAAAAAAAAAAAAAAAATGACCGGTATGCTTTCGCCCCGGAGGCTCCGAGAGTTTACTAGACTGGCGCTCTAATCCAGTTGAGCCACGGAGCCGGAGGCCTACTGCTATTTAGATTTTTTTTTTTTTTCGATCCTCCAGTTTACTAGACTGGCGCTCTAACCAGACTGGCGCTGAGCTACGGAGCCGGAGGCCGGCTACTCGTTAGTAATTTAGATTTTTTTTTTTTTCCGTTCATCCAACGTAGAGCGTGCTAAAAAAAAAAAAAAATGTTAATGAACGGTAGGCTCCGGAGAGATTCGGACTCTCGACCTCCAGTTTACTAGACTGGCGCTCTAACCAGCTGAGCTACGGAGCCGGAGGCCGGCTACTCGTTAGTAATTTAGATTTTTTTTTTTTTTTTTCCGTTCATCCAACGTAGAGCGTGCTAAAAAAAAAAATGTTAATGACCGGTAGGCTCCGGAGAGATTCGGACTCTCGACCTCCAGTTTACTAGACTGGCGCTCTAACCAGCTGAGCTACGGAGCCGGAGGCCGGCTACTCGTTAGTAATTTAGATTTTTTTTTTTTTTTCCGTTCATCCAACGTAGAGCGTGCTAAAAAAAAAAAAAAAACTGTTAATGACCGGTAGGCTCCGGAGATTCGGACTCTCGACCTCCAGTTTACTAGACCTCCAGTTTACTAGACTGGCGCTCTAACCAGCTGAGCTACGGAGCCGGAGGCCGGCTACTCGTTAGTAATTTAGATTTTTTTTTTTTTTCCGTTCATCCAACGTAGAGCGTGCTAAAAAAAAAAAAAATGACCGGTAGGCTCCGGAGAGATTCGGACTCGACCTCCAGTTTACTAGACTGGCGCTCCCAGCTGAGATTCGGAGCCGGAGGCCGGCTCTCGACCTTTTTTTTTTTTTTTCCGTTCATCCAACGTAGAGCGTGCTAAAAAAAAAAAAAAATGTTAATGCGCTCTAACCAGCCTCCAGTTTACTAGACTGGCGCTCTAACCAGCTGAGCTACGGAGCCGGAGGCCGGCTACTCGTTAGTAATTTAGATTTTTTTTTTTTTTTTTTTTCGTTCATCCAACGTAGAGCGTGCTAAAAAAAAAAAAATGTTAATGACCGGTAGGCTCCGGAGAGATTCGGACTCTCGACCTCCAGTTTACTAGACTGGCGCTCTAACCAGCTGAGCTACGGAGCCGGAGGCCGGCTACTCGTTAGTAATTTAGATTTTTTTTTTTTTTTTCCGTTCATCCAACGTAGAGCGTGCTAAAAAAAAAAAAAAATGACCGGTAGGCTCCGGAGAGATTCGGACTCTCGACCTCCAGTTTACTAGACTGGCGCTCTAACCAGCTGAGCTACGGAGCCGGAGGCCGGCTACTCGTTAGTAATTTAGATTTTTTTTTTTTTCCGTTCATCCAACGTAGAGCGTGCTAAAAAAAAAAAATGTTAATGACCGGTAGGCTCCGGAGAGATTCGGACTCTCGACCTCCAGTTTACTAGACTGGCGCTCTAACCAGCTGAGCTACGGAGCCGGAGGCCGGCTACTCGTTAGTAATTTAGATTTTTTTTTTTTTCCGTTCATCCAACGTAGAGCGTGCTAAAAAAAAAAAAAAAAATGTGTTAATGACCGGTAGGCTCCGGAGAGATTCGGACTCTCGACCTCCAGTTTACTAGACTGGCGCTCTAACCAGCTGAGCTACGGAGCCGGAGGCCGGCTACTCGTTAGTAATTTAGATTTTTTTTTTTTTTCCGTTCATCCAACGTAGAGCGTGCTAAAAAAAAAAAAAAATGTTAATGACCGGTGGCTCCGGAGAGATTCGGACTCTCGACCTCCAGTTTACTAGACTGGCGCTCTAACCAGCTGAGCTACGGAGCCGGAGGCCGGCTACTCGTTAGTAATTTAGATTTTTTTTTTTTTTCGTTCATCCAACGTAGAGCGTGCTAAAAAAAAAAAATGTTAATGACCGGTAGGCTCCGGAGAGATTCGGACTCTCGACCTCCAGTTTACTAGACTGGCGCTCTAACCAGCTGAGCTACGGGCCGGAGGCCGTTCTCCAACTCGTTAAAAAAAAAAATGTTTAGATTTTTTTTTTTTTTCCGTTCATCCAACGTAGTTAGCGTGTTCTAAAAAAAAAAAAATGTTAATGACCGGTAGGCTCCGGAGAGATTCGGACTCTCGACCTCCAGTTTACTAGACTGGCGCTCTAACCAGCTGAGCTACGGAGCCGGAGGCCGGCTACTCGTTAGTAATTTAGATTTTTTTTTTTTTTTTCCGTTCATCCAACGTAGAGCGTGCTAAAAAAAAAAAAAATGTTAATGACCCAGTAGGCTCCGGAGAGATTCGGACTCTCGACCTCCAGTTTACTAGACTGGCGCTCTAACCAGCTGAGCTACGGAGCCGGAGGCCGGCTACTCGTTAGTAATTTAGATTTTTTTTTTTTTTTTTCCGTTCATCCAACGTAGAGCGTGCTAAAAAAAAAAAAATGTTAATGACCGGTAGGCTCCGGAGAGATTCGGACTCTCGACCTCCAGTTTACTAGACTGGCGCTCTAACCAGCTGAGCTACGGAGCCGGAGGCCGGCTACTCGTTAGTAATTTAGATTTTTTTTTTTTTTTTTTCCGTTCATCCAACGTAGAGCGTGCTAAAAAAAAAAAAAATGTTAATGACCGGTAGGCTCCGGAGAGATTCGGACTCTCGACCTCCAGTTTACTAGACTGGCGCTCTAACCAGTTGAGCTACGGAGCCGGAGGCCGGCTACTCGTTAGTAATTTAGATTTTTTTTTTTTTTTTCCGTTCATCCAACGTAGAGCGTGCTAAAAAAAAAAAAAAATGTTAATCCAGACCTGGTAGGCTCCGGAGAGAGTTCATTCGGACTCTCGACCTCCAGTTTACTAGACTGGCGCTCTAACCAGCTGAGCTACGGAGCCGGAGGCCGGCTACTCGTTAGTAATTTAGATTTTTTTTTTTTTTCCGTTCATCCAACGTAGAGCGTGCTAAAAAAAAAAAAATGTTAATGACCGGTAGGCTCCGGAGAGATTCGGACTCTCGACCTCCAGTTTACTAGACTGGCGCTCTAACCAGCTGAGCTACGGAGCCGGAGGCCGGCTACTCGGTAGTAATTTAGATTTTTTTTTTTTTTTTTTCGTTCATCCAACGTAGAGCGTGCTAAAAAAAAAAAAAAAAAATGACCGGTAGGCTCCGGAGAGATTCGGACTCTCGACCTCCAGTTTACTAGACTGGCGCTCTAACCAGCTGAGCTACGGAGCCGGAGGCCGGCTACTCGTTAGTAATTTAGATTTTTTTTTTTTTTCCGTTCATCCAACGTAGAGCGTGCTAAAAAAAAAAAAAATGTTAATGACCGGTAGGCTCCGGAGAGATTCGGACTCTCGACCTCCAGTTTACTAGACTGGCGCTCTAACCAGCTGAGCTACGGAGCCGGAGGCCGGCTACTCGTTAGTAATTTAGATTTTTTTTTTTTTTTTCGTTCATCCAACGTAGAGCGTGCTAAAAAAAAAAAAAAAAACTCGACCTCCAGTTTTAATACGGAGCTGGCGGCTTAAGAGAGTGCCAAAAAAAAAAAATGTGACCGGTAGGCTCCGGAGAGATTCGGACTCTCGACCTCCAGTTTACTAGACTGGCGCTCTAACCAGCTGAGCTACGGAGCCGGAGGCCGGCTACTCGTTAGTAATTTAGATTTTTTTTTTTTTCCGTTCATCCAACGTAGAGCGTGCTAAAAAAAAAAAAAAAAATGTTAATGACCGGTAGGCTCCGGAGATTCGGACTCTCGACCTCCAGTTTACTAGACTGGCGCTCTAACCAGCTGAGCTACGGAGCCGGAGGCCGGCTACTCGTTAGTAATTTAGATTTTTTTTTTTTTCCGTTCATCCAACGTAGAGCGTGCTAAAAAAAAAAAAAAAAATGTTAATGACCGGTAGGCTCCGGAGAGATTCGGACTCTCGACCTCCAGTTTACTAGACTGGCGCTCTAACCAGCTGAGCTACGGGCCGGAGGCCAGCTACTCGTTAGTAATTTAGATTTTTTTTTTTTTCCGTTCATCCAACGTAGAGCGTGCTAAAAAAAAAAATGTTAATGACCGGTAGGCTCCGGAGAGATTTACGGACTCTCGACCTCCAGTTTACTAGACTGGCGGCTCTAACTTTTTTTTTTTTCCGTTCATCTCTACGGAGCGGAGGTTCATCCAACGTAGAGCTCTAACCCGGTAGGCCTGGAGCTTAGTAATTTAGAGTAATTTTTTTTTTTTTTTTTCCGTTCATCCAACGTAGAAAAAAAAAAAATGTTAATGACCGGTAGGCTCCGGAGAGATTCGGACTCTCGACCTCCAGTTTACTAGACTGGCGCTCTAACCAGCTGAGCTACGGAGCCGGAGGCCGGCTCGGCTACTTTTTTTTTTTTTTTTTCGTTCATCCAATTTAGATTTTTTTTTTTTTTACTTTTTTTTCGTTCATCCAACGTAGAGGAGTGCTAAAAAAAAAAAAATTTTTTTTTTTTTTCCGTTCATCCACCGTAGTAAAAAAAAAAATAATCCGGAGAGATTCGGACTCTCGACCTCCAGTTTACTAGACTGGCGCTCTAACCAGCTGAGCTACGGAGCCGGAGGCCGGCTACTCGTTAGTAATTTAGATTTTTTTTTTTTTTTTTTCCGTTCATCCAACGTAGAGCGTGCTAAAAAAAAAAAAATGTTAATGACCGGTAGGCTCCGGAGAGATTCGGACTCTCGACCTCCAGTTTACTAGACTGGCGCTCTAACCAGCTGAGCTACGGAGCCGGAGGCCGGCTACTCGTTAGTATTTTAGATTTTTTTTTTTTCCGTTCATCCAACGTAGAGCGTGCTAAAAAAAAAAAAAAATGTTAATGACCGGTAGGCTCCGGAGAGATTCGGACTCTCGACCTCCAGTTTACTAGACTGGCGCTCTAACCAGTTCATGAGCTACGGAGCCGGAGGCCGGCTACTCGTTAGTAATTTAGATTTTTTTTTTTTTTTTTTTTTTTTTTCCGTTCATCCAACGTAGAGCGTGCTAAAAAAAAAAAAAAAAAAGTTAATGACCGGTAGGCTCCGGAGAGATTCGGACTCTCGACCTCCAGTTTACTAGACTGGCGCTCTAACCAGCTGAGCTACGGAGCCGGAGGCCGGCTACTCGTTAGTAATTTAGATTTTTTTTTTTTCATCCAACGTAGATCCAACGTAAAAAAAAAAAAAAAATATGTTAATGACCGGTAGGCTCCGGAGAGATTCGGACTCTCGACCTCCAGTTTACTAGACTGGCGCTCTAACCAGCTGAGCTACGGAGCCGGAGGCCGGCTACTCGTTAGTAATTTAGATTTTTTTTTTTCCGTTCATCCAACGTAGAGCGTGCTAAAAAAAAAAAAAATGTTAATGACCGGTAGGCTCGGAGAGATTCGGACTCTCGACCTCCAGTTTACTAGACTGGCGCTCTAACCAGCTGAGCTACGGAGCCGGAGGCCGGCTACTCGTTAGTAATTTAGATTTTTTTTTTTTCCGTTCATCCAACGTAGAGCGTGCTAAAAAAAAAAAAATGTTAATGACCAGTAGGCTCCGGAGAGATTCGGACTCTCGACCTCCAGTTTACTAGACTGGCGCTCTAACCAGCTGAGCTACGGAGCCGGAGGCCGGCTACTCGTTAGTAATTTAGATTTTTTTTTTTTTTTTTCATCCAACGTAGAGCGTGCAAAAAAAAAAAATGTTAATGACCGGTAGGCTCCGGAGAGATTCGGACTCTCGACCTCCAGTTTACTAGACTGGCGCTCTAACCAGCTGAGCTACGGAGCCGGAGGCCGGCTACTCGTTAGTAATTTAGATTTTTTTTTTTTTCCGTTCATCCAACGTAGAGCGTGCTAAAAAAAAAAAATTAATGACCGGTAGGCTCCGAGAGATTCGGACTCTCGACCTCCAGTTTACTAGACTGGCGCTCTAACCAGTTGAGCTACGGAGCCGAGGCCGGCTACTCGTTAGTAATTTAGATTTTTTTCCGTTCATCCAACGTAGAGCGTGCTAAAAAAAAAAAAAAATTAATGACCAGTAGGCTCCGGAGAGATTCGGACTCTCGACCTCCAGTTTACTAGACTGGCGCTCTAACCAGCTGAGCTACGGAGCCGGAGGCCGGCTACTCGTTAGTAATTTAGATTTTTTTTTTTTTTTTTCCGTTCATCCAACGTAGAGCGTGCTAAAAAAAAAAAATGTTAATGACCGGTAGGCTCCGGAGAGATTCGGACTCTCGACCTCCAGTTTACTAGACTGGCGCTCTAACCAGCTGAGCTACGGAGCCGGAGGCCGGCTACTCGTTAGTAATTTAGATTTTTT
Organism: Acanthosepion pharaonis; assembly: GCA_903632075.3. Classification (NCBI taxonomy): domain Eukaryota; kingdom Metazoa; phylum Mollusca; class Cephalopoda; order Sepiida; family Sepiidae; genus Acanthosepion; species Acanthosepion pharaonis. The sequence continues at coordinate 688,233 of CAHIKZ030000237.1, read as the reverse complement.
TTTTTTCCGTTCATCCAACGTAGAGCGTGCTAAAAAAAAAAAATAATAATGACCGGTAGGCTCCGAGAGATTCGGACTCTCGACCTCCAGTTTACTAGACTGGCGCTCTAACCAGCTGAGCTACGGAGCCGGAGGCCGGCTACTTTAGTAATTTAGATTTTTTTTTTTCCGTTCATCCAACGTAACGTAGTGCTAAAAAAAAAAAAATAGGCTCGGAGAATCTTCTCGACCTCCAGGCTCCTGGCGAACCAGCTCGGACTCTCGACCTCCAGTTTACTTAGACTTTTTTTCTAACCAGCGTGAGCTACAGAGGCCCGGAGGCCGACCTACTCGTTAACCAGCTGAGCTAATTTAGATTTTTTTTTTTTTTTCCGTTCATCCAACGTAGAGCGTGCCAAAAAAAAAAAAAAAAATGTTAATGACCAGTAGGCTCGGAGAGATTCGGACTCTCGACCTCCAGTTTACTAGACTGGCGCTCTAACCAGCTGAGCTACGGAGCCGGAGGCCGGCTACTCGTTAATAATTTAGATTTTTTTTTTTTTTTCCGTTCATCCAACGTAGAGAGTGCAAAAAAAAAAAAAATTTAATGACCGGTAGGCTCCGGAGAGATTCGGACTCCCGACCTCCAGTTTATTAAACTGGCGCTCTAACCAGCTGAGCTACGGAGCCGGAGGCGGCTCCTTTTTAGTAATTTAGATTTTTTTTTTTTTTTTCCGTTCATCCAACGTAGAGCGTGCTAAAAAAAAAAAAAAATGTTAATGACCGGTAGGCTCCGGAAACATTCGGTCTCTCGACCTCCAGTTTACTAGACTTGCGCTCTAACCAGTTGAGCTACGGAGCCGGAAGCGGCTACTGTTTAGTAATTTAGATTTTTTTTTTTCCGCTCATCCAACGTAGAGAGTGCAAAAAAATAAAGTTAATGACCGGTAGGCTCCGGAGAGATTCGGTCTCTCGACCTCCAGGTTACTAGTCTGGCGCTCTAACCAGCTGAGATACGGAGCCGGAGGCCGGCTACTCGTTAGTAATTTAGATTTTTTTTTTTCGTTCATCCAACGTAGAGAGTGCAAAAAAAAAAAAAAAATTTTAATGACCTGTAGGCTCCGGAGATATTCGGACTCTCGACCTGCAGTTTACTATACTGGCGCTTAAACCAGCTGAGCTACGGAGCCGAAGGGCGGCTACACGCTAGTAATTTAGATTTTTTTTTTTTACTGTTCATCCAACGTAGAGAATGCAAAAATTAATGTTATTGACCGGTAGTCTCCGGAGAGATACGAACTGTCGACGTCTAGTTTAGTAGACTAGGGACGAAAGCAGCTGAGCTACGGTGCCGGATGACCGTCGCGTCTCAAGAATATATCTTTTTCGGACTCTCGACTTTAAGTTTACTCGACTGGCGGCCTAACCAGCTGAGCTACGGAGCCGGAGGCCGGCTACGAGTTAGGAATTTAGATTTTTTTTTTCCGTTCATCCAACGTAGAGAATGAAAAAATAAAAATTTAATGACCGGTAGGCTCTGGAGAGATTCGGATTCTCGACCTCCAGTTTACTAGAATGGTGCTCTAACGAGCTGAGCCACGGAGCCGATGTCCAGATATGACTTAGGAATTTAGATTTTTTTTTCCGTTCATCCAACGTAGAGAGTGCAATAATAAGAAGTTAACGACCGTTAGTCTCCGGGGAGATTCGGACAATCGACCTCCAGTTTACCAGACTGGCGCTCTAACCAGCTGAGCTACCGTGCCGGAGGCCGGCCACGATTCAGGAATGTAGTTTTTTTTTTCGTTCATCCAACGTAGAGAGTGCAAAATAAAATGTTAATGACCGGTAGGCTCCGGATAGATTCCGTCTCTGGACCTCCAGTTTACTAGACTGGTCCTCTCACCAGCTGAGCTCCGGAGCCGGAGGCCGTCTACTAGTTAGGAATTTAGATTTTTTTTTCCGTTCATCCAACGTAGATTGTGCAAAAATAAATAGTTAATGACCGGTAGGCTCCGGAGTGATTCGGAATCTCGACCTCCAGTTTACTAGACTGGCGCCATAACCAGCTTATCTTCGGAGCCGGAAGCCGGCTACTAGATGGGAAGTTACTTTTTTTTTTTCCGTTCATCCAACGTAGAGAGTGCAAAAATAAGAATTTAATGACCGGCTGGCTCTGGACTCTCCATGTCTAGTTTAGTGGACTTGCGCTCTAACCTGATGAGCTTCGGACCCGAAGGCCAGAAATGAGTTAGAAATTTATATTTTTTTCCCTTTCATTCAACGTAGTGTGTAAAAAAATATTAATGACTTGTAGGCTCGGGAGAGTTTAAGAATGTCGACCTCCAGTTTACTAGACTTGCGCTCTAACCAGCTGCGCTACGGATCCGAAGGCCAGAACAGTGTTAGGAATTTAATTTTTTGTTACCGTTCATCCAACGTAGAGAGTGCAGACACAAGGTTATGACCGATCGGCTTCATCCAACTTGAATGTTTCAGGCTGTCATTTTACAATTTAGTGTCTTTGCCCCCTAACCTAAACAACCGGCTTCCCCCGTAATTTCTTAGTATCTCGACGTACAATTCATTAGACTGCCTCTCTCACCTGCCTAGTTTCGGATCCCAATTCCAGGATCGCGTTATCAATTCAGAATTTTTTCCGTTTATCCCCGTTAAATCAAATCCTGAATGATCTCTAGCCGCCAGAGTGATTTGGTCCTTGTATCTCTAGTTTACTGGATGTTCATTCTAACCTGCTGAGAAATTGTTCCGAATGGCAGAACGTATACCTAATTTAAATATTTATTTGCGTTTATCCAACGTAGAGAGAGCTATATATAAATGACCATCAGGCTCCGGACCTCTACCTACAGTTTACTCAACTGGACCTTTATCAACCCACGTTGGGCCAAGAAACAGGTAATGACAAGCAATTTCTGGTGTGTTTCAAACTATCGAGATTCAGTTTTCTAGATTGGAGCTCAAGCCCGTTGATCTCCGAAGGCCATCCTCCAGTTAATATTTTTTCCTTTCTTCAAACGTAGTAAGATCATAATTGAATGTCTGGCTGACGGAATGTTTCAGACTCGCGACCTCTAATCTGCTGATCTACGGACGCAAAATCTTGTCGCGTGTTAGCAATTTTATTTTTTCTGTTCATCAAACGTAGAGAGTGCAAATTCTGATTGACTATTTGCTCACGAGAGATTCGGACTGAGGTCCTTCTGTTTACTTGATTGGCGCTTCCACCCGCAGATATACAGAGCCGAAAGCGAGAATCGCGGTATTAATTAATTTTTTCCCCTTTCATTAAACGTAGATACAGCAATAATTGAATGGCCAGCTTGTAGGCAGTATTCGGAGAGTTTCTGTCTCTCGACCTCTAGTTTACTAGACTGTTGTTGTAAACAGCTCAGCGACGGAGCCGAAACCCTGAACCGCGTTTGTAATTCTAAAAATTGAATGACCAGAAGACACAGGAGAGATTCGGAGCCTCTTCTTCCATCTTACGAGACTGGCACTGAGCTACGTAGCCGAAGGCCAGAAAAGTGTCAGGAATTTAGATTTTTCCCCGTTCATCCAACGTAGAGAGTACAAAGAAGTTAATGACCGGTAGGCTCCGGAGAGATTCGGACTCTCGATATCCACTTTACTAGACTGGCGCTCTCACCAGCTGAGTTACCGAGCCGAACGCCAGAAAAGAGTTAGCAATTTAGCAAATGAATGGTCGTCATTCTCTCGAGGGGTTCGGTCTCTCGTCCTCCAGCCTACAAGCCTGGGGCTATTACCATTTGAGTTACGGAGTAGATGGCCAGAGGCGCGTTATTAATTTATTATTTTTCCGTACATCACACGTAGATATAGCAAAAATTGAATGAATCTCTTGTAGGCAGGCTGTCTCCGGAGATATTCAGCCTTTGGAACTCCAGTCGATTTTTATTTTTTCTGGGGGAATAAAAGCGATTCTCACTGTTCATTTCTTGCCTTGTTCATTTGTAATATACGTGAAAATATCCGTAAATTTTAAAGTATTATGATAAAAATAATCAAATATAATGTCTGCAATTTATTCCATTATATATATATATATATATATATATATATATATATATATATATATATATATATATATATATATATATAGTTTTAATGTATGCTATATTTATGGATAAAGTGCTCAATATCAAAGATAGAGCGTATGTAAATATAACGGTGAACATTGAAATCAAAAATTCAGAGGCCTGATTTAGTGCATTTAACATGAAACAATCTGTCGCCTCTAGTGTTGACTTCAATGTTCACTTTATCAACTGGTGTGTTTCACACACACATATATACACACATATATATATATATATATATATATATATTTGTGTGTGTGTTTGTGTGTGTTGTGTTGTTTCTGCATGGCTAACTTTTAAGCAACCTTTATAAACATTTAAATTCTATGTGACCAAATTTTACGGAACAGCGTTTTTATGCAGGGGACTATTGTATTTTTCTGATTTATAAACGTAGATATAGTATTTGAAAATTTGCTTACAATAAGTAGGAACATTACTTAAATTTCCCTTTGGCGTGGATAACAGAGCCGAATATAGCCCGTAAATTAAATAAAGTGTTCTGTTCGAAATTCGCTGAAAGCTATCTGGATCGACAAGCCTCTGATGAAGACCTTAGGGCACATTGTGATAACGACAACAAAATTTGTATAACAGTGATAACTCCTCCTCCAGAATTTTAAACAGTAGTTATGAATCATATTTTTTCTCCGGACATGTAAACTTTTATTATAAAATAAATCTAAAACCCACAATGAAATTATATTAAGAAAAATAAAAATGATAATAGTATAATATTAACAAAAATAAATCTATAATAAAATAAGAAGTTAAAAAGTTGAACTCATGAAAAAGTAATAATAATGAAATACAAAAGCATAATAAATAATTATGAAAGAAAATAAACTCATAATAAAATAATAAATAAATTAAACCCATATTAAATAATCGCCTAAAATTATAATAAAGAAAAATACGATAAAATATTTATAATGTATACTAAACTCGTAATAACATAATAATAAAGAAAACTAAACCATATTGAAATAATAATAAATTAAACCCATATTAAAATAATCATAATTAATACTAAACTCATAGTAAAATAATAATTATAATAATGAAAACTGAAAACTATAATAAAATAATAATAAAGAAAGTTGAAAATTCATAACAAAATAATAATAAATAAAACTAAACCATAATAATAAAAAGAATAATAAAGGAAACTAAACCCATATAAAAAATAATAATAAATAATAGTAAACTCATAATAAAATAGTAATAAAGGAAACTAAACCCCATAATAAAATCATAATAAAGAATAGTAAACTCATAATAAATAGCAAAATGGAAACTAAACCCCATAATAAAATCATAATAAAGAATAATAAACTCATAATAAAAATAGGAATACAAAAACTAAAATAATAAAATCATAATAAAGAATAAAACTTCTAATAAAATAAATAAAGGAAACTAAACCCTCTAATAAAATCATAATAAAGAATAGTAAACTCATAATAAAATAGCAAAAAGGAAACTAAACCCCATAATAAAATCATAATAAAGAATAGTAAAATAATAAAATAGTAATAAAATAAACTAAACCCAATAAAAAAATCATAATAAAAATGAATAGTAAACTCATAATAAAATAATAAAATAAAGGAAAAAACCCCATAATAAAATCATAATAAAGAAATAGTAAACTCATAATAAAATAGTAATAAAAAAACTAAACTCCATAATAAAATCATAATAAAGAATAAAACTCATAATAAATAGCAATAAAAAAAAAACCCCATAATAAAATAATAATAAAGAATAGTAAACTCATAATAAAATAGTAATAAAGAAAACTAAAACCCTCTAATAAAATCATAATAAAGAATAGTAAACTCCTAATAAAATAATATTAAAGGAACTAAACCCATAATAAAATCATAATAAAATAATAATAAACTCATAATAAAATAGCAATAAAGAAAGTTAAACCCCATAATAAAATCATAATAAAGAATAGTAAACTCATAATAAAATAGCAATAAAGGAAACTAAACCCCATAATAAAATCATAATAAAGAATAGTAAACTCATAATAAAATAGTAATAAAGGAAACTAAACCCCATAATAAAATCATAATAAAGAATAGTAAACTCATAATAAAATAGCAATAAAGGAAACTAAACCCCATAATAAAATCATAATAAAGAATAGTAAACTCATAATAAAATAGTAATAAACTGAAAGTGGTTTTGGTATGAGGATTATGATACTGGTTGGCTGCTTGAATTCGAGTTACGACCGTCGAGTTTTGCGGCTGGTCAATCCTTGTTTCAGAATCCCATTTGTGTTTGTTCAACACTCACAGAACTGCTGAGCAGACCTATCTTAGAGCTTCTTGGAGAGAGAGAGAGAGAGAGAGAGAGAGAGAGAGTATTTCCAGGCGTAATCAACAGTTCTGACAAGCTCATTACGCTCAAACCCTCGGCCACGATGACTTGTGATTTATGGCACAACCATCGACGGCTCTCAAAGGTTCCGTCTACCCAGTTTCCCTCACAAGGCTTGGATCAATTGGTGGTTGATGGTATTGTTTTCAAAAGTTGCCGCAAGCTTGGATAGCACCCCCCCCCGCCATGTATAATATAACATCAAGAAGTCAACCACCGTGACAAATCGACTATAGTTAGATTCAAATCCGGGCTTCATGGTCGGAAAGCGAAAGGTCTAACCTCTTGGTCACGTGCCATGTGGGGATTATAATAACTCTAGATTAATGAATCATTGTTTCGTTTTCTACGGCTTATCAACCCACTGCAGGTTATTTAAATCCAGAAAGAAATATTTTTCGATTGTAAGATTGATTTTAAATAATAGCAGCTTAGTGATATGTCTTACTAATTAACCCATAACTGGGGGAGAGAAGAGGTAGATTCATACCTTTCCCAAGGGTATTTGCGCGTAAGTGAATATAACGAACCCAAAGGGCATTCGAACTCGGCTCCTAGATTAACAATTCCATTACTCCACCTGCACACCCAAGCTTACTGTACCTGGTATTCTTGAGCATTTACCATCTAGGTACTGACCAGGCTCGACGTTGCTTAACTTCGGTGATCGTACAGGAACCTGTGTTTAAATGGGATGTGTCCGTAAGTCATACCACTCGCTCATCTAAGCTTACATCACGCTGTATTCCCAAGCTTTCGCTGATATAGGTACTGACAAGGCTCGACATTGCTTAACTTCCATGATCATACAGGAACCTGTGTTTCAATATGATATGACTGTAAGCCTCATTTATTAACCTATATGCTATGGTAATTTACCCACGCACGCATGGACTCTCCCAGCTATAAATAGGAGCAGGTACTGCCTTTTGGAGAGGGAAGTTTCCAGCAGTCAGCTCTGACAGTCGGACCGAACATTCTTGCTGTAACACACTCGTTTGTATATGTTTGTATTACTGTTTCTGTTAATATATTTCTTTAACTCAATTCCTCTCTTTGTGTCTTTATTTCTGACCTTAACAAGGCCACAGCACTGTGTATGTGACTTAGGACAGGCTGATTTTTCATTTTGTTTTAGAAAATCAATATTTCACTCGATGGGACAGCTAGGGTTTGATGTTGTAAGTACTGTCACCATACATTAGCCGTCCTGGGTAAGACGATAAACTACATCCGCGTCCTGGGTATGACGATAAACTACATCCGCGTCCTGGGTAAGACGATAAACTACATCCGACAGTAAGTCCTTTGATCAGAAGGAACCACCTCTTAAATACTGGTGTTCCTAGGTCCACACTGATCCGGGGTGGTAGCACCTGTCAGGGTCCCAGCTATGGACAAATAGCTACCCATCCACAAAATAGAGGTCAAAATAACATGAAAGTATAAAAATAGGTTTTAATACCAGCAATAAGTGTAATATATGAAAAACTGTTCATGAATATGAAAAGATTATGATAAAAATAAGCAGACATAATCTTTGTTATTTATTCAATCAGGCATATATATATATATATATATATATATATATATATATATATATATATATACTATGGCTGGCTACTCCTTCGTTTCTGAGCATACCCACCCATTTATCAGTGCAGGCTAGGAAATTCCTATTACAACCTGCAGAATCCACCTGTAGTTTATACTGTAACTACGCTGAGCGGACCTTAGTTATAGCTTATGGGAGAGACCGCATAGTCTGGCGTGATCAGTTTTCTGAATAAGGGAAATTCGGTAACGTTGACTTGTGACTTCGTGCTAGCACCAATCAGATCCAGAATATATATATATATATATTGAAATTGATTTTTTCTTGATAGTTAGCGATAATGAGTTTTTTTTCTTCAAAAGAGAGCGTTTTGCGTGTAGAATTTGCCATATTGCTTAAAAATAAAGTCCTAAAGATAAATGAAATTTTACTTATTGTTGAAAAAGCTCCATCGAGTTTTTTAACAATGTAAATTAAAAAGTTATGCAAATTATTAACATCGTTCCTTAACTTTTGTCCAGTAGCTTATTTCCTTTGTTCCAGTTAATCTTTATTTAAAAAAAAAACTGTTATGTAAATTTTTGTAACTTTGTATAATATTTATGCATTACACCCGAATCTTTATTCGGTAAAAATTTCATTGCTAATCATGCATTACTTTTTAAGTAATACACATATTTATGTCTTTGTTGTTTATATATATAAATATTCTTTAGAGTATTTATACGTAAAAGTTCTGTTTGTAGCAGTAAAAGATTACTTTCAACCATGAAATAGCCTGTCGCCTCTTGATGTTGACCTCAGTGTCCACTTTTATATTTCCATACATAATAATCTCTGATAATGTGCATAAATATAGCATATCTTAAAACTATATTTAAAATTGCAGTGAGATTTCTTTTCCTTTTATATGCACTGGAAACAGTGGGGTTGCAAGCTAGCATGATTTTTTTGATGTGTGGTAGTTTTGGTTGGCTGTAATAATATTTAGTCAGTTTTTGGTATTGGAATTATGGTACATTTTGCAGTTATTTGTAAGAAACTGTTGGATCTTACTATAGTTGTTGTGACGCTTGTTGATATGCTGTCAAATTAGCATGTTGTAGGAATAAATGGCACGGAAATCTGCGAAAAAAGTGCTTGTTATGTAACCTATATAAGATATTTTGCTTATCATTTACAGCAGAAAGTGATAGTTAAATTTAAGATATAGAATCCCTATACTTTTCAATATCCATCCATCCCTCCATCCATAAACACATGCATATTGTTAAGGGGTCCACCCCTTTTTCATACAAGTGGACTCGCTCAGTGTGTACTTGTACTGCTGCCGGTGAATACCCGGAAGTCAGACAGTCAGAGTGGAACAGTGACAGTGATACAGTGAGAGAGTGAGAGTGTGAGGTAACCGCTTTGTAGGAGTCACAGTTGCGAGCACGTAGCCTCAGAAGGAAGTCCTACTTCGATACTGAATTTCCCATACTGTATATATATTATTATTGCTACTAACCGCATTTCTGGATCTACTAATCGTATTACCAATTGTATTATTACGTCAATACATTTATTTGCTATATTTCATTCCTGCGTTTGTCATTCATTTGAGACCGGATTTCATCCGGGAATCCACACACACACACACACACACACACACACACACACACACACACACACATATATATATATATATATATATATATATATATATATATATATATATATATATATATATATATATATATATATATATATCAGTGTAAATACAAACTAAATAACAAGATATTTGGTACTATATATTCATGCAATAGAGTTCATACGCAGGTAAGCAAATAAATATTTATCTAATTTATGGTGTAAACAAAACGGTGATCAATGTAGTTAAACAGAGCTATGAAGTATATATTTAAAGTTTCATTGTTTCCAAGGCGTCAGGCACACGTGGCATATTATGAGCCTATACATACATACATATACACACACACACACACACACACACACATATATATATATATATATATATGTGTGTGTGTGTGTGTGTATCAAATAGGAAACAGAATCCTAACAAAATTTGGAGAATATCACAAACGGAAAACCGTTTAATTGAAACTAGATTACGCTTTTCGACCTTATTTGGCGCCAGTGAAAGAAAGAAATATGTGTGTTTATTTGTGTGTATGTTTAAATAATCAATCGTTAGTACTTTTTCCGCTAAGCTTGAGTTTCTCGTGGCGAAAGAAAAGAATGAAATTGTGCAACTTTTGTAAAAACCGTTAATATTCATTTCTGTATTTTACACTTTTCGTGTTATTTGTACATTCGCATAGTTTTTCAACATTGAATTTTTGGTAAATCTTCATCATATTTTCAAAATGTCTTGAAAACAAAAGATTCATATAACCTTTTCTTAAATGATTTTAAGGTAAATCCTTATTCAACTTTTCGTAATCGGTTGAAAGTACACACACACACACACATACACATATATATATATCTAGGGTTTGATGGATAAATTGTCGTCTAAATTGTGAAAAATGAAAATAACACTGGCATTTCATTTTAACAGATATATTTACCAAAATATTAAAGAGTAAATTTATTCAATAAAATTGTCATTGACATCAACCACGGCCTCCAGACTAATTCGAAATCTCTTGCAACTCTTCTGGACGCTTTCCTTGTTT
>CAHIKZ030000237.1:645000-672500 GCA_903632075.3 Acanthosepion pharaonis | reverse complement strand
TATATATATAGAAAAGGATTAACATATAGTAAGAAATCATTATTTATTTCGACCAGTAAGTCTCATCAGATCGAAGATATAAATATTTATAGCTTCAGTCCGATGAGACTTACTAGTTGAAATAAATCATGATATATTACCGTATTTTCGTGATGTGTTAAGCTTTTCCTTGACATATATCATATTTCTCTGCATTCTCATTTACGTTGATCTTTCTACAGATTTATCTATATTTTATATTAAAAAGAACCACTTGTATTATCTTTTCCACTTACGGACCACCACACACACACGTATATGTATATATATATATATATATATATATATATATATATATATATATATATATATATATATATATATATATATATATATATATATATATATATATATATATATATATATATATATATATATATATATATATATATATATATATATATATATATATATAATTTTTATATAAAGATTACCCATATAAAAATAATTACAAATTGCATTCATAAATTAGATTTAAAGATGTTACCGTAACTATTTTTTACAATATTAAAAAAGTACGATCGGTTGGGTAAACAAACTGTTATAATTTAAAATATATTTTTAATATGTTCGCTATAAATGTGTTAATAAATATAGTATTTAACTTATATTAAATCCATAAACTATTTGTTTAAAAAAAATTAAATATTTATATTGATAGCAAACATCAAATTAATTTATTCCGTTTTTTTTTAGACATCTAAATTACTATCAAGCATTAAAATCTATTCTTTACATAAATTGCTAAAACCCAATTACAGCCTCTTTCTCTTTACTTCCCTCGTCTTTCTTTTCTCCCTCCTCCCTTCCCATTCGAATATATCACTTCCGTTAAGTTAACCGTCTAAATAAGTCAATGTCTGGTCACTCCTCCTCCCCCAATACAAAGTATACTTGAGAGAGATATAAAATTAATCCCTCCCTATACTCTACCATGTCTCTTTAACTACTCCTTTTACACTCTCTGTTAAATTACAAAAACTTACACTACCCATCAATTTTAATTTCATTTTACGTTTCATTTCATTTTTGGAAGTGCTATCTGATGATCCGGCGTCCTTTAAAAGTGCTCTGGTGAAATAAATTATTAGAATGGTACCTTAAAATTGGTCTGTTTTTCTTTTAATTTATATATATATATATATATATATATATATATATATATATATATATATATATATATATATATATATATATATATATATATATTTTCTTTCATAGGGTTGCATATTTAAATAATTTAGATATATTATGTCTCTTTATATATATTTCCTTTCAAGTCCACGAATTAATTTCTTGGTGGCTGTAGAAAATTGATCAAGAACAATTCCAAAATTTTCTTTCAAATAATTTTTTCCCCCAAGTACTTTTAATCTCATCTGAGACCATTTTCAGGGTGTTGCATATCGATGGATGTGTTATGCGTTAACACCGTAAATTCAAAATATTTTTTCACCGCTATGCAGGGGAAGTAACTTATGGGAATTTAAAAAAAAATATGTTTTAATTGTAGTATTTTCATTTAGTATTTTTTATATAACACTTTGCTGCTACAAACATTTAATAACATTGTTGCTATACTCGTAGTTGACTTTTTATTTTTTTTATTTGGGGCCGCAATTCTCTTATATAAAGGGTTTCTAGTTTTTGCTTACTATTATCTTGATGAATGTCTAATATATTTTCGACTAATATCTGTCTAACCTGTGAACGTAGACATAAGTGTTCCTTTAAATGTTCTGAGATTGAACTATGATCGTTCAAGTGAAACGTAAGCCTTCTCGTCATCGACGTTGTTGTAAATCAACCAATTTTAAATGTATCCGTTGTAGTTATGAAATTTTTGCATAACAATGTTTTGCATTTCTACCAATTCTGGTTAGCTCCCTTACATTGGAACGGTTTTTTTTCTCCCCAAATACCCAGAGCTACAACAGATAAATTAAAACTTTTAAAATAATTATAACAGATCGCGTTCACTCGTGTTTTTTTTTTTAAAAACGCCTTCACAACGAGTTACTATAAATTTGTCTTTGTTATTCACTCCTGAGGATGATCTTGGAGGAGATCCAAAGTACATGGGCAGGAGAAAGCTATAACGCCTTCCTTGATAAATTTCATCTCAACATCAAGAAACTGATTAGAACTAGAAAAAGATTATTATAAAAATAAATAGACAAAATATGTCTATATTATTCAATGAAATGTTTGAATATATATATATATATATATATATCTGTGGATGACTATATATATATATATATATATATATATATATATATATATATATATATATATATATATATATATCTGTGGATATATATATATATATATATATATATATATATATATATTGTTATCCACAGACAGACTGTTTCGCTGTATCACAGCTCATCATTGTGGCTAAACGTTTGGTTTCCTCTAGCTAGGATCGAAACCCGGCTTAATTGGCGTCAGTCGGAAAATCTACCCCTAAGCTTTTGGATGAAGGTGTATTTAAGCGTATTTATTTTTAGATAAACATACAGTGACTGGAAGAACTCGATTCGTTTTTAACGAAGAGTCTTGCATTATTAGCAGTAGTAGTTGTATTTACAAACTCACATTCTTCCCTGAGAGCTCAACTGAAATAATATTTCAGGAGATGTGTATATGTGTGTGTGTGTGTGTGTGTGTGTGTGTGTGTGTGTGTGTGTGTCTGTGTGTGTGTGTGTGCCCTTATGTTTATCTCCCCATGTATCATTGTATTCAACATTCAATATCAACACAATGACTTCATTCTCCTATTTTTTTTATTACTGTTCATGTTGTCATGAATGAGATTAAAAAAAGAAAAATCCCCAAGCGCAAATGTTACAAGTTTGGAACCGATTTGAAAGCCAGTATTTGGTGTCAAATTTATGCTCATTGTTCGGCTTTTTCTCAGGTAAAAAGGTTAAAGTGATAAGCTGGCATCCTGTAGAAAGATAAGTATTTCATGTATCTTTATAATAGATGAAGCTATCTATCTAGCTCTTGAGTTGGAATCAATATTCTTAGCAGTTGTCAAAGGTTACGTTTTAACATTTGATTCTGAAAGGCATCGTTTCAACGCATCTTTCTGTAAATGAGTGAATTGTTAATTAGAAGACAATTTTAGTCTGTTTCTATTAAACATTTCGTTCATTCATCGACATATTTTAAAAAATACTTTAATAAGCTAAGCTATGCAGAATATATAAACATATGAGATATAAATCAAAGAGTACTGAACTGTTACGCGATATCTGTCCTATAGCAGGGATTACTGGACAATTTACTCAAAGATGGGGAAGAGACTTGAAGCAAAAGAAATGTGATTCTGCAGAAGGATGCTGAAGATACTATGGACCGAGCAACGACGATATTTTAGAGAGAATGCAAACAAAAAAGTAACTTCTACTTAATATCAAAAAAAGGCATTCGAAATATCCGGAGCCCATAATAAGGCAAATCTACATTATTTACATTATTCGGACAATTGTCCTCATCTTTGTCGCCATATTTATTACAACGTTTCGGCCGTTGTACGCTCCGGCCTTCTTCAGGTGGTTGGAATGTCGAACTGAACGCTTTATTTCGCTCAATGGGGTAGACTGTTCTAGTTCCACGTGCCATGTTTAATGGATGTCAGTTATCTCCCTCTGAAAGTTCTCCACTGCCTTAACCGGGCATTGAACTCACACTCTTTGGGTCCTGTCACAGTGGATAAAGGCGTTGGTTAGATCCAGTGACAAAAAGTCACATATTGTTTATGGCATAGTATCCATTCTAGTAGGTAAATTATGCTATGACTTCTGCAGTTAGGGACATGGTAGATTTTGAAAGTAGATTTAGTGGCTGAGCTAGTGAACGAATTGGTGTGTCTAATGTGGTTACCGGATAACCTCTTATTGTTTTGGGTTGGAAAAATCCTGTTGTTTTGTTGTTACTTAATTACGGATTACCTTGTCCCCTGAAATGTGGTTACTACCTATGATTTCTTTTAGGTTCTTAGGTCTATGATATGCTAGAAGGCCTGGTACTTCAAACAATTTTTTCAGGTCTGGTTTGAGATGTAGTATTTCCCAGCGACTTTTGATTATTTGGGATAGTGGAGGCAGACTGGGGTTGAAAGTGATTACTAATCTTGTACATTAGGGTGTCTTCTCTAGATGTGGAAATTGCTTTATTTATTTGTTCCCTGATTAGGTGTTGTTTATAGCCACGTGTTGTGAATTGATGCTCCAGATTTTCAATGGGTTTATTTACTTCTTCATTGTTGGAACATATCCTTCTGAGTCTAAGTACCTGTCAACAGGGAAGGTTCTCTTTGAGGTGTTTAGGGTGGGAAGACTTAAAGTGTAGATAGTTGTGAGTGTTGGTGACTTTAGTGTGTAGTTCGGGTCAGTGGCGTCTCGCGGTCTTTGACTGCGCGCGCTTTCTGTCGAACTCTTTGCGTTAGCAGAGAGGAACCCGGACGAGGCTTTGCCGAAGGACAAGGTTTCGTCCGGGGAGGTAGACAGGGCCTGAACCCGTCTCGGCGGGTTCAAAGGCTATATTTTTGGCCGAGCCTACGGGCTCGGGGATACCCACATTAAAACCGGCCTTGTGCCATATTCGGTCCTCGTGGGTGGAACGATAAATACTCAGTGTGTAGTGTAATTGTAGTTTTCTGTTTTTATCTATGTAAATGTAGGTGTGTAAAATGTTAACGATCGTGTAGAATTTTCGTAGTCAAATTTAATTGAGTCGTGTACTGCGTTTAGGGTCATAAGAAATTGAGTAAGTTTGTCGTCAATGCCCATGTATACAAAGAATATAACATCGATATATCTTTCGTAGAATACGCTGTCTCTACCGATGAGGGGATAGATATGGGTCTCCTCAAATTTTCCTATGAATATTGTAGCATATGATGGAGCTGCAATGGTGTCCATGGCACAGCCTCTTACTTGCATGTTAGTGATAGAAATTAGGACGAAACGGGCGTCGAGTGCTTTCTGCATTCTGTTGAGGTTTCTTCTAGACTCGATGAATTAATTATAATCATCTCAAATCCTCCTAATTTCTATCACTTGTATATCCTTGCTTGAACCGGCTTCTAATGCTCTGGACTTAGCGGCTTGGGGATAATAGCCGTGGCTCAGGGGCACAGTTCTATGGGTAAAAGAGAAACTCGGATGAGTTTCACCACGGAGTATGTGATCTTTTCGTCACCGAAGGCCGTTGGTACAGATGGTATGACATTTGCCTGATAACGTAACTATCCGGGTTTCAACTCTTTGTAGTGGATGCGCACTGCTGATGAGTACCAAATATAGAACGAAACGGCCATCCAGTGAATTCTGTTGAAGTTTTTACACTCGATAAATTATTTAATTATTTTATATATATATATATATATATATATATATTGAACAATAAAAAAATTAAAATCTTCAGACACACTGGGTTGTAGATTAATATTCTTTCGTTTTTTTATTATTATTTCATTTAGATTCCTCGACTAGTTTCGGCCAACATGGCCATCATCATCAGAAGAAATATTTCTGCTTGCTGGTAGCAGTAAACTACAGAAATGAATGTCTTGATGGAGAAAATGAACTTTTGTCTGTAGTTTTCATTTGTTTTTTTTTTTTTTTTTTTCTTTTTAACATGAATCTTTTAACATTCATTGTGTTGGGCAAGCAGTCTCTTTTAAGTTGTTATTTGAGATAAGAGCTGGATGGATCTACGCTTCCCTGAATTCCCTTGATCAATTTAATAGTTTTATTGGTCCTGGAGAGTGGATGTGTCTCTGTTTAGTGTTTTTATATATATATATATATATATATATATATATATATATGCACTCAGTCACGTATCCAAATGTAAACATGCTATTTTCTAAGGTAATGGCATTTTTCATTTATCAATTGGACATATTTTTATCACTTTAAATGTTATTATTAGCGGGTATTTGAATTGACGATGCATTTATTTATTAAACAGTATATTTATTTATTTTAGTTTACAGACCTGAATATACGATAAATCCTATTAAAAGATATAGAGCGCATATTTTTCTTTAATAACCCGCTATTCCCAAGCAGTCACCCATGTAGGTACAGCCCAGGTTTGACATTGCTTAACTTCAGTGATCGTACAGGAACCGGCGTTTTAATGTGACACCGTCAGCACATCCAGCTTACAACATGAAATATTCCCAAGCAGTCACCCATCT
Organism: Acanthosepion pharaonis; assembly: GCA_903632075.3. NCBI lineage: Eukaryota > Metazoa > Mollusca > Cephalopoda > Sepiida > Sepiidae > Acanthosepion > Acanthosepion pharaonis. Next base: position 666,238 of record CAHIKZ030000237.1, on the reverse strand, counting down.
AGGTACTGACAATGATCGGCATTACTTAACTTCGGTGATCGTACAGAACCTAGTGATTCAACGTGATATGACTGTAAGACATACCACCAGTACATCCAATCTTACAGCACGCAGGAATTCCCAAACGGTCCCCTATCTAGTTACTGACGATGATCGATATTGCTTAACTTCGGTAATCGCACGGGAACCAGTATTTCAATGTGATGTGTTTGTAAGTCATAACACCAGCACATCCAATCTTACAGCATGCAGTATTCCCAAGGAGTAACCCATTTTGCTACTGAGAAGGATCTTCATTGCTTAACTTCGGTGATCGTACAGGAACCAGTGTTTCAACGTGATGTGGTTGTAAGCCATACCGCTAGGACATCCAATCTTACAGCAGGCATTATTCCCAAGTGGTCACCTATCTAGTTACTGACAAGGATCCACTTTGTTTAACTTCGGTGATCGTAAAGTAACCAGTGTTTCAACGTGATGTGACTGTAAACCATACCGCCAGGACATCCAGTCTTACAGCACGCAGTGTTCCCAAACGGTCACCCATCTCGGTACTGACACGGATCAACATTGCTTAACTTCGGTGATCGTAAAGGAACCAGCGTTTCAACGTGATGTGGTTGTTAGCCATATCGATCGAACATCCAGTCTTACAGTACGCAGAGTTCTCAAGCCGTCCCCCATCTTGGTACTGACACGGATCAACATTGCTTAACTTCGGTGATCGTACAGGAACCAGTGTTTTAACGTGATGTGGTTGTTAGCCATACCGCTCGAACATCCAATCTTACAGTACGCAGTGTTCTCAAGCGGTCCCTCATCTTGGTACTGACACGGATCAACATTGCTTAACTTCGGTGATCGTACAGGAACCAATGTTTCAACGTGATGTGGTTATTAGCCATATCGCTCGAACATCCAGTATTACATTACGCAGTGTTCTCAAGCGGTCCCCCATCTTGGTTCTGACACGGATCATCATTGCTTAACTTCGGTGATCGTACAGGAACCAGTGTTTCAACGTGATGTTGTTAGCCATACCGCTTGAACATCCAATCTTACAGCACACACTATTCTCTTGCGGTCACCCATCAACGAAATCACTTAAATTGAGTCATCGTAGTGGTACCTGTAATTCAACAAGATATTTATTTTATGAAGAATAACATTGATAAACAAATTATTTGTTACCCAACCTAATATTTTTTGTTAAAACAATCTAGTTACTTTGTATAAACCTCCCTCAAGCATTAGGCATGTTAATATTTATACTCCATGGCTTTTTAAAGACAATTGAAGCTGCTTTTTCTTGATCTGCCGAAGCATGACATGATTCCCAAGAGAAAAAAAAAACAGGCTGTACTTTGCCAATACTTTAGTTTAAAAAAGCAACTATCAAAAAAGGAAGAAAGAGAAAAAAATTCTGCTTTCTGCTCAACATTCCGAACGAGCATCAGACATCAAGTCAGATTATCTTCGTTTTTGCAAACTCTGCCATTCTTAGCGAGACAAATTCATCCACGTGAGACGGATGTGTTTCCCGATTCAAGCATCTCTAGCCAAAATCGATACAGCCTCGATTGTTTTCGGGGTTGGCGGGGGGAGGGGGTTGTAGGGGTTCAAAAAGTGGGTGAGATGTGACGTTGCCAAATCACACTGGTCCCAACTTAAAATAGATATCTTCGCTGAGAATTACGAGACAAGCATTGGCACTTGAGAGTATTTCGTGACTTTTGTTGTCTGTACCTGACGCGTCCAAAGTTTTGGCGGGAAATGAAACGGCGGTAATGGTATTAGAATGTATGTGGATTTAGAAGACGGTAAGTGTGTGTGAGGGTCTTGGCGATGATTTAATAGTGATGATGACAATTGTTAAGGAAAATCATAGATATATATATATATATATATATATATATATATATATAACGTAATATGTGGGTGTGCGCTTTCGAGGGGTTCCTTTTTGGCACGGTTCGGTTTAAAGATGTTTTTATGAATAAATAATGGCGTCTTTTGTTAGTGGTGAAAAGAAGAAAGTAATTTACAATCGGACACGGCGTTTGTTGGTCTATTTGCTGGTATTGTTAAGTTGAATAAAGGTTGAGCGTCTGTTTGGTCGTTTTGGCGTCTTGCAGGGATGTTTTTGTCGAGTACTTAAAAACTTTTGCGAAAGCTATTCTTTCTTGTTTATTTCCCTATGATGATTTCAAGTCAAACCTATTCCTAATACAGTTGATGTTCATTAATAGCGAGTTTGATTTGCATAGAAGGTCGCATTAAAATCAATAAGTGTTCGATTTTCATTGAAAGTTCCATAAAAAAAAATCATCATGAGTTCAATTTCCTTTGAAAGTTCTACAGAAACAATTAATGGTTCAATTTGTTTTGAAACTTCCTGTAGTGAACGCATCGAAGACGAACCGGCGTCATGTGAGCCGTTTTCCAAGGAAGAAGGGAAACGTATAAAAGCCAGCCAGAAAAAAGAATATAAGAAATGCTTACCTGAGTAAACAACGTTCCACATGTTGGCCTGTACAAAAGAAAAATGACACGCATGGCCTGTGTAAAATCTCGTTATCAGCGTGAGTCTCGAAGGATATGTAAATTCTGAACGAGATTCGCGTTGCGCTATGCAAATTAGGTTCTATACAACGGGTAACTTGATTGCTGCCGGGGAGTTTGTCTCCGAGTCGTTAAGTTGCATGGAGGACAAGATCCTGAGACGTGCGACTGATGGATTGAATTTTATCCACCACATAAAATTCTGTTACACTTCCACAAAAATTACTATGGCTCTGATTTACTATGATAGTTATAAAGGTAACTATAGCTATAAAGGTAATTTACATTAACCAGAAAAAAAGGCTGAGACACAAGCGTCTATCTTTTTAAATTTGGATTTTTTAATGTAACTATAACAACAAAAACATTTCGATTTCATTTTTGCCTTGAAAAAGTCGGAAGACGAAACGCGTCGGCATAATGTAAGATTTTTTTCCAATTGTCATTTGATACCAATCTGTCTTGTCCACAGAATTCATCTGGGAATTTAACTATTTGATAGTTATATAAAAATCGTTAAGAGACTGACTTGCATTGGCAGTTCCATAAAAATCCTCAAGCGTTCGATTTGCTTTAGAAGTTTCATAAAAGCCATGAGTTCGATTTGCATTGGAACTTGCATAAAAAATAATTTAGAATTTAATATCTATTGAAAATTGAATAAAAATCATGAAGGCTTTGATTTAGATTTCAAGATCCATAACAGCATCAGGAGTTTGATTCGTTTTGAAAGGCTCATAAAAAATCATTAATGTTTACATTTGCTTTGAAAGTTCAAAAAAAAAAAAATCTTAATAGTCCGATTTCTATTGAAATTTCTAAAAATCGATTTTTATTAAGCGTTTTATGACAATCATTAAAATTACATTTGCATTGAAAGATCTATAATAAAAATCATTATGTTTTCCATTTTCTTTGAACGACTCTTGAAAAATAATTAATAATTCAATTTGCATTGAGCCATCAATAAATAAATTAATTAATGGTCCGATTTGAATTGAAAGATTCATAATAATAATTTAGAGTTCGACTTGCATTGAAATTTCGGTTTTTATTGAAATTTATTCCTGTTTAATGTGTCTACTTGCATTGGAAGTTCTATAAGTGGTGGATTGTTTTGGTTTTACGGCTCATCAACCTTTTGTGTGTCAGCAGCGAGACTTTATTCCTATATAAAAAAATGTGCTATATTCTTTCAGGGATGTTAGCGATCATGGCCCGTTTTTTTTCAGTAAGGTTTACGCTGTACAAGGCCCGAGGTTCAATTGAGGTAGAAGGATACGCCAAAGAGGAGTTTATATGGATAGGAGGGGATGATTTGGTTTGGTTTATTTTTTTTTACAGTATATCAAGCTCAATGGGTTATTTAATGCCGACAAATTTTTTTATTGCTGGTAATATTTTGTTTTGTCAAAAATCTGTTTCTGGTAATATTTTTCCTTCAAAATTGTATTGCTGGTAATAATTTTTTTCAAATAAAAACAAAAAAAAGTTGCTGGTAATAGTTAACTAGCTGGGACCCTAACAGGTGCTACCACTCCGGGCCAGAGTGGACCTTGGAACAATAGCAATTAAAAGGTGGATCCATGCTCCTCAAAACCTCCTGATCAGAGGCCTTGCTGTTGGACGTAGTTTATCGTCTTACCCAGGACGCGGATGTAGTTTATCGTTTTACCCAGGACGCGGATGTAGTTTATCGTTTTACCCAGGACGGGGACAAGAGGAGAAGATAATTGTTAACTCAAGATTTGTAGTAATTGGGGGAAAATCAGGGAAGTGCTTTGCGGGAAGAAGCTGTTTTGACGGGAACTTACTTCTCGCCGATGAAATACGGGGGAATGTCAATGGATAGCCAGGTCCTAACTGCGAAGGTTAGATCTGGTGGAACCAAGGAATGTAATCCGTCCGAGCACTTTCGATCTAAGCTCAATTTGTCTCTGCGGTAGTCTTTAATGTATTTATTGAACTTTGTTAAACTGGTTACTATTTGCTTTCGTCTACATTTCCTGCATTAAACAATTAACTAAAAAAAAGTGTAAATTACCCTCTCGAATAGTTTGTAACACATTATTTATCATGTCTCAGTTGCATCTCAGTTTTGGGGCAGAGTGTGCTCAAGGGCGGCTCCGTCAAAGGACAGAGTCGCAACTGAGGAAAATGATACTGAGAGGTGCCATGCCATAGGGAACAGCTTTCCGACGCTACGCCCTCTCATTGCACTAGAGGGAGGGTGGGATCGGTGCTCGCAGCGAGGTCAGCGCAAAAGATGGTTGCGGTGGCTGCGGGTAGATTTTGTTTCTAGCACCGGGGGTACGCGATGGAGCTCCGCACATTAAACCGACCTTGTCTCACAACCTGATCTCGTGGTGGTGGTGGTGGTGGTGGTCGAGTGGTGGGGGTTTGAGTAAATACAAATTACTCTCTCGAGTAGTTTTTAACACATTATTTATCATCTCTCAGTTGCATCTCTGTTTTTGGGCAGAGTGTGCTCAGAGGCGGCTCCGTCAAAGGACAGAGTCGCAACTGAGGAAAATTCTACTGAGAGGTGCCCAGCCCTAGGGAACAGCTTTCCGAGGCTGCGCCATCTCATTGCACCACATGGAGGGATCGGTGCTCACATCGAGGCCAGCGCAAAAGACGGTTGCGGGTATTTTTTGTTTTTACCATCGGGTGTACGCGCTGGGGCTCCCCACATTAAACCAACCTTGTCTCACAACCTGACCTCGTTGGGGCGTTTGAGTAAATAAAAATTACTCTCTCGAGTAGTTTTTAACACATTATTTTGTCATCTCTCAGTTGCGTCTCTGTCTTTGGCAACTGAGGAAAATTATACTGAGAGGTGCCCAGCCCTGGACATGGGAACAGCAGCAACACGAGCTCTCTGATTGCACCAGGGAGAGGGAACGCTGTTCGCACTGAGGCCAGCGCAACAGACAGTTGCGGGGGCTGCTGGCAATTTTTGTTTCTAGCCCGGGTGTACGCGCTCGGGCTTCCCGCATTAAACTGACCTTGTGTCACAATTTTTCTTTTTTGAAAAATCGTACCGAAAAAATTCGATATTCATCCATCTAACATCCGATCAATAAGGAGATATAAAATTGACCAAGGTCTATGGAGTTCTATACTACGTGCCTACTCATGGTGTAACAAGCTCAGAACTGGAGGCCTATTTTGAAATGTTTGAATTTCAGAAATTTTTGGAGAAATGGTAAAAGTTAAACAACATTCTTAATAAAGTGTGTTTTTTTTTAATTTTTGTAGTACAACATATTACATTTGTTTTTGTTTTATATTTTTAATGTTAAGCGAAGCTAAAATGCTACTATGAAGATTTGATATTTAGCTGTTAATGTCCCTTCGACAGAGAAACATGAACTTGAATAACGTTGAAAATATATAAGATATTGTCACTCCCCAATACACACTCAGCTACCTAATGAGACGAGATTCTCGAACGCGGGTGTAACAAGGGGAGATAATTTGAGGTTTCGCAGTTGTCGTCGACTTTGTTGTTGTGAATATGTAAAAACGCCGAAAGAAAATATGGCTCTTTATAATTATTCATCAATTTTTAACTGGCTTTTATTTGAATTCATTTCACATATGAATGACCCGATGTTTTCAGCTTGTAAGACAAGGTCGCAATTGCTAGGCATGGAAAGTTTGCCCGGAAACAAGAAAGAATATTTCTGATGAAGATACAGGAGGGACCGCTGTAAAATCGTGATCCGGAGGAAGAATTAAAGAACGAAAGAAATAACAAAGGAAACAACAGTTAACGATACGAAGAGGGAGAAAAAGAAAACATAATATATTGAACGAGAGTGGGGAGAAGAAAGGACAACAGCAAAATTAGGAAGGAAAGAAAACCATAAAAAGAGAGAGAAAAAAAGGTTAAATAACATTATAAGGGTGGATAAAGAAATAGATGAAAGATGAAAGAAAGGCAATGGGATAATAATAACAATAACAAGAGATAACAATAAATGAGTATGGAAAGAAAAAAAGAAAGAAGGAAAGTAAGAAAGAGTCGATGACTGAATGAATCAAGAAGTCAAGAAAGAAAGGAATTAAGATAGGAACGAAAAAAGAGAGAGTAATTAGGACGAGAAAGAAGAAAGGGAGACAGGAATAGAAAAATCTAGAAAAAAGCTATTAGAATAGGAGTATGAAAACGAGACAACAAAGGAATGGAAAAAGGAAAGAAAGAAAGAAAGAAAGAAAGAAAGAAAGAAAGAAGAGTGGTTGAAAGAATTAATAAAGAAGGCAAGACACAAAGGAATTGAGAGAGGAAAAGAAAAAAGGACAACAAATTAATTAGGATGGGAAGTGGAAAAAGAAAGAAAGAAAGTAAGAAAGAGTCGATGAATGAATAAATAAAGAAGTCAAGGAAAGAGGCAACAGAGCAATTAAGATGAGAAAGAAAGAAGGAAGGAAGGAAAGAAAGAGGAAGGAAGAAATAGAAAAATCTAGAAATAAGCTATTGGAATAGGAGTGAGAAAAGGAGACAGCAAACGAATAAAGAAAGAAAGAAAGAAAGAAAGAAAGAAAGAAAGAAGAGTGGGTGAATGAATTAATAAAGTAGGCAAGACACAAATGAAGTGAGATAGGAAGAGAAAAAAGGACAATAAATTAATTAGGATGGGAAGTAGAAAAAGAAAGAAAGAAAGAAGGAAAAAGAGAAGAAAGAAAGAGCAGAGAAAGAAAGAAAGACAACTGAGCAATTAGGATGGGAAATGAGAAAGAAAGAAAGAAAGAAAGAAAGGATGAATGAATAAATAAATAAGACAAGAAAGAAAGTAATTGCGATAGGAAATGAGAAAAAAGAGACAATAAATGAATAAAAATGTAAGACGAGAAAAAAGGTAAGAAAAAAATCAAGAATTATAAAAGGAAAGGAAAGAATTGAGACTTGAATGTTAGAAACTGAAGAGAAAGAAAGGGAAAAGAAAACTATTTAAAAAACGAATGACGAATGAAATGCGATAATTAGAATCAAAGCACGAATAGATTCAGTGAAAAAGAGAAAGTCAAACAAATTATTTAAATGATAAAGAATAAAGAACGAAAGAAAAAAGTAGAAAGGGAGAAAGAAAGTAATAATGAAGCAGAGAACATAAACACAGGAGAAAAAAAAAGAAAACATGAAAAAATATGAAAGAAAGAAAGAAAAAAAGACGTGTAAGAAATTCCATTATGCCTATATTTTTGTTTTCTATTAGAAGAAAGAATGAAAAAAGAAAAATTGATGGAAGTGGCAACAAGAAGGAATCTAATGGCCAAAAAATTCATAAAAGGTAAAAAAATGAAGAAAGTGAAAAAGTTAAGCGAAAAATAAATAAATAAATAAAAACAAGCATATAAATAAATAAGAGAAAATAAATAAAATAAAAAAACGAGAAAAGATAAAAACTTCTAAAAATAAGAGACAAAATAAGCAAAGAAAATGTAAAAGAGAAAAAAAAAACGAACAATTCAAAAATTAAGAGAAGGAATAAATAAATAAAATTAAGAAAATAAGAGCAAGATATAGAAAGAATTTAAAAAACTTAAAATATAACTAATATAAATATATATATATATGTATAAATAATGTACAAAATTGCATAATTAGGAGAGAAAATGAAGCGATTTAAAATTTTAAGAAAAATACAGATTAATAAATTAACAGAAAAATAATTGAAGAAAAATTATAAAAATATATGTAAAATAAAAGATTAAATTTAAAAATATCAAGAGAGACATTAAATAATGAAAAAAGACAAAACAAAAAAGTAAAAAATAAAGTAAAATTATAAAAAAAAAACAAACAAACTCAATGAGATAAAAATAATAATTAAGAAGCATAAATAAAATGCTTCGTTCAGATTTTTCGATCTCCAAAGATGACACCTTTACGAAATCAAAGTGAATTTCTTTTAATTTTTATATCTACCCACACGGGCAAGTGTGGAAATTAGAAACGCTGACAATGAATTAGTTGCATCGAAACGGCATAAAAAAAAGACTTCCAAAATCATTCTTTTTAAATGCATCCATTTCTCCCTGAAATTCACTTTTCAGCGCCATTTGTTCGTGATTCAAGTTTCCAATTTCCCGTTGCATCAATAAACCGTCTAATAAATAGTGTTCGCTTCTTTTTGACTTGATTGTTTTTTGTTTTTTTTTTTGTTTCTCTCCAGAATTCCCCTTTTCTTGGAAGTTTGTTACAGTATCTTCGCCATTACCTATTTTTTATTTGCTTTGTTGCCTTCAGAATTTTGTAAAGTTTTTCGTTCATTTGTTCGTAAAATAAATTGAATAAATGCGATATGATCGAATGGGATGAATAAGGCAAATCTATCTATCTATCTATCTATCTATCTATCTGAGGTAGTTAATATTTTATCTATCTATCTATCTATCTATCTATCTATCTATCTATCTATCTATCTATCTATCTGTTCACACGTCCATTTTCGTATATATATTTCTTCGGCTATTTATCTATCTATCTATCTATCTATCTATCTATCTATCTATCTATCTATCTGAGGTAGTTAATATTTTTATCTATCTATCTATCTATCTATCTATCTATCTATCTATCTATCTATCTATCTATCTGTTCACACGTCCATGTTCGTATATATATTTCTTCGGCTGTCTATCTATCTGAGGTAGTTAATATTTTTATCTATCTATCTATCTATCTATCTATCTATCTATCTATCTATCTATCATCACTGTTTACGCATCTATTTTCGTATATATATTTCTTCGGCTATCTGTCTATCTATCTATCTGAGGTAGTTAATATTTTTATCTATCTATCTATCTATCTATCTATCTATCTATCTATCTATCTATCTATCTATTTGAAGTAGTTAATATTTTTATCTATCTATCTATCTAGCTATCTATCTATCTATCTATCACTGTTTACGCATCTATGTTCGTATATATATTTCTTCGGCTATATGTCTATCTGTCTATCTATCTGAGGTAGTTAATATTTTTATCTATCTATCTATCTATCTATCTATCTATCTATCTATCTATGTTCACAGATCTATCAATGTTCTTATATATATTTCTTCGTATGTCTGTCTGTCTATGTTCGTATCTATCTATCTATCTATCTATCTATCTATCTATCTATCTATCTATCTATCTATCTATCTATCTACACATTGGCTGGGGGGAAACAAATACTCTTACACATGCAAATGTTTAATTTATTTCATTCCCAACTAATGATTAAACATAATTTTCATATAATTAACTGTACACAGATGTATAATGACTAAATATGTATATACAACGGAACAAAAAAAACTTGATTTAACATAAATAAATCTCATTTATATATTTTAATGTGTGAAAAAATTATTCGTACAATGCAAAAAAGAATACATAATCTTCATTTAATACTTTGTAGAATAGCCATTATTCACTTCTACAGCAACCAACCTCTTGTAATTCTCAATTAAAGTTTTGCAAATTTTAGCTGGTATTTTGTTCCATTCTTCTTCGCATATGATCTTCAGATCCAGAATATCTGTTGGAGCTTTCGATTGGATTTAAATTTTCAAATAACGCTACGGATTCTCGACTGAGTTTAAATCTGGGGACTGACTTGGCCAATTCAACATATTTACATTATTTTCAGCAAGCTATTTCTTCGTAGATTTGGCAGTGTGCTTAGGATCATTATGTTGTTGAACGATCCAATCAGGAGGAAGTTCAAGATTTTCAACCAAAATTATTAAATTTGCTTCCAAAATATTTTGATATGCTGCAGTATTTATTCTACCATCTATTACTGATATGTTGCCAATACCTTTTACAGAAAAAGATCCCCAAACCCTGATGCTGCCAGCTCCCAATTTCACTGTTAGAAATCTGTTCTTTTGTTTGAAGGCATCGCCATCTTTTCTGCAGACATGATTTTTAGAATTACATCTAAAAAACTCATTTGGTTTCGTCTGTCCATAATACTCTTTCTGAATACGATTTGTCTTTTTACTTATATTCATGAACGAATTTCAACCTGGTGTCTCTGTGTCTTTTCAATAGCAGTGGATTTTTCCGAGGGGAGCATAACTTTAGATTGTTCCTATGAATTTCATTGCTTATTGTCTGTTTACTGACACAGATTGCTGATGAAAGCAAATCATCTTGCAAGTCTTAACTAGTAACCATTGAATTTTGTTTATTTTGATGCATTAATTTCCTCAAAGATCTTGAAGAAATCTTCCGCTGAGCACCTGTTCTTTGGTTTTCAACAGTTTTGAGTTTTTTATGCCCCGCAAGGAATGAACAAATGGTAGTAAATAGAATATTCAGGCTGTCTATGATTTTCCAGTAACTTTTACCTTCTTCCAGAGTTTAACAATCAGTTCTTTTTGCAAATTTGTCAATTCTTTACCACTAGCCATGTAGAAACACAAATATCAATTATAGAATGTAATTGATACAGTTTGTATTTTCTAGGCTAAAATAACTAATGATATCATTATTGGAACATTCTAGAATATTCCACTTAAATAATCTAGAGTATTAAAGCAATTTAAAAGTTTTAAAATCTGAAATTTTCATTGTACGAATAATTTTTCACCCATTAAAATGTATAAATGGGATTTATTTCTATTAAATCAATTTTTTCTGTTTTCTATGCATATTTAGTTATTATGCATCTGTGTACAGTTAATTCTGTGAAAAGTATGATTATTCATTAGTTGGAAACAATAAATTAACAATTTGTACGTGTACCAATACTTGTTCCCCCCACTGTATATCTATTACTCTGTTCACACATCTATCTATCTATCTATCTATCTATCTATCTATCTATCTATCTGTTCACACATCTATGTTCGTATATATATTTCTTCGACTATCTCTCTATCTATCTATCTATCTGTTCATAGATCTATGTTCGTATATATATTTCTTCGTGTGTCTGTCTGTCTATGTTCGTATCTATCTATCTATCTATCTATCTATCTATCTATCTATCTATCTATCTATCTATGTTCGTATATATTTTTCTAATGTCTATCTATCTATCTATCTATCTATCTATCTATCTATCTATCTATCTGTTCACACATCTATGTTCGTATATATATTTCTTCGGCTATCTATCTATCTATCTATCTATCTATCTATCTATCTCACTGTTCACACATCTATATTCGTATGTATATATTTCTTCATCTATCTATCTATCTATCTGTTCATATATCTATCTATGTTTGTATATATATTTCTATATATCTATTTCTATCTATCTATCTATCGATCTATCTATCTATCTATCAATCTATCTATCTATCTATCTGTTCATAGATCTATGTTCGTATATATATTTCTTCGTATGTCTGTCTATGTTCGTATCTATCTATCTATCTATCTATCTATCTATCTATGTTCGTATATATTTTTCTTCTATCTATCTATCTATCTATCTATCTATCTATCTATCTATCTGTTCACACATCTATGTTCGTATATATATTTTTTCGACTATCTATCTATCTATCTGTTCACAGATCTATCTATGTTCGTATATATATTTCTTCGTATGTCTGTCTGTCTATGTTCGTATCTATCTATGTTCGTATATATTTTTTTATGTTTATCTGTCTGTCTGCCTATCTATCTATCTATCTATCTATCTATCTATCTATTCACACATCTATGTTCGTATATATATTTCTTCGGCTATCTATCTATCTATCCATCTCACTGTTCACACATCTATATTCGTATGTATATATTTCTTCATCTATCTATCTATCTATCTATCTATTTTGTTCTGTTTTGAATATGTCTTATTATATGACCACGTGCAGCTATCCTCGTTTAATTTATACCTCCTTTTTAAATGATCTCCTTCCCTATTTATTTCCCGCTCGATCCTTCTTTCTTTCTTTCAAATGAAATCTGCAGCCTCAAATCTGTTTCCAATGGATTTATTAAAAGAAATCCTTGCTTCATGGCGCTCAAGCCAAGAAAACTGTTTACGGTTTCACACTTGATGAGTTGCAGAAAATATTTCTTCGCCGTCTTTCTTTAAACACATTCTTCACGTTTATCGCGCGATTGGAAGCCGTGAGATTTCTTTTAATTAAAAATCATATTTCTCTTTTATTTTCGTAATAAAATATGAAGGAAAAAAGTGGCGAAATCCAACTCAACAATCAGAACTAATTGGAATTATTAAAAGAACGGAAGCAGACCATTTGAATGGCAAGTGTATTTCGAATAGTGAACCGTCGGCTGAATGTAGGTGACGTAAAAAATATTAATTAAAAAAAAAAAAAAACGTAACCAACCCGGCCAAAGAAACAGTTAATTAACCCTAATGATGTCACGTTTATAGATAAACCTTTGCCATTAGATTGACTAACCATCGAGCGGCTGAACTAAGTAAATCTTAATTCGTTAAAGATCAAATATATGTAGGGTGCGATGAATAAATTGTCATCTAAATTAAGCAAAAATGAAAACACTGACATCTCATTTTAACAGATATATTTACTAAAAATACACATAAATATCTTAAAGAAGTAAAGAGTAAATTTGTTCAATAAAATCCCCATTAGATTCAACCACGGCCTCCAGACGACTTCGGAATCACCTGCAACTCTTACAGACGGACTCGTTGTTTCAGTTGGTGAATGCTGCCATAATCCTTGCCTTCAGATTATCTTTGATATTACAAGGAGTTTTGTTGGTCTTTCGCTCTACTGCGCCCCACACATAATAATCAAGGGGGTTGCAGTTTGGGAATTTAAGTGTAAGAATTGATGTGGTAGAAGAAATTGTTTGACAGCCATGACTGGGTATTTCTACTTGTGTGGCATGGTGCAGAGTCCTGTTGCTATACATAGTTTCTTAGTTTTGTCAACGATACCAAATTTACTACTGAGCCAGAAGGAAATAGTAGTAAATGGTCTGTTTATAATAAACAGTATTAACAACATTTACCTCCCTGAATGTCCGAGAAATCGCAAGGAAAATATCTGTGCTCCGACTGGTATCGAACCTGCGTCCTACACGGAACCGTCATATAGCTTGACGTGCTATACCATTTAGCTACAGAGAAAGCGTCTGGCTAGTAAGATTAAATTACTGTTTTTAAACTACAAACTTCCTATTATTTCTCTCGAATGCCCATATCTGATCGAAGCGCATCTTAATGTAAACGAATGACATAATATATTATGAAATGGACAAAGTCTGAAAATTATTTTAATTTTTACGCAATTTTTTATAGATACAAATATTTAAGTAAATGCTATGTTTATAATAAAGAGTATTGCTATGTATTTAGAAATTCTTAAAAATACAAAGGAGAATCAGCAGTGTTATTGGTCCTGATCTGGCATCTCGGCTTCAGTCACTTTCCCACCTCCGTGACATAATTTTATGTGACTTTTCTATAAATCTTTTTTTATGGTAATTGTTCTGATGAGATTTCCTCTTTGGTACGCAGGCTTTATGAATTTAAGCGCAGTACTAGATGGGCAGCATGGTCTCATCGTTTTACAGTTGAAATAGCGAGATATAACCGTAAATTCTATTCCCTCTCCCCCCCCCATGGATTGAAACGTCCGTTTGTCCATTTAGTGGTAAGGTGAGTTTTTTTTTTAAAATGGTGTTCCTTTTGTACAAGCCCCAAGAGCTACTCGAGGTAGAAGCTTACAGAATAAGGAGCATAGTTTACGTAAGAAAGATAACGATTAACTCTAGATTTGATAAGCGCAAGAGAAGCAACCTCTTGGGAGTTGGTTCTAAAGAGGAGCGGTTCTTAAGAAGAAAATTCTCAAGTGGAATTTACATCCCCCCAATGGAATAGGAAAGGAATGAGGATGGTCCCCTACAATATGCATAACATGGTGGGTCTTAGCCCTGAAGGTTAGAAGCATTGTTTCACCCAGGACGCCCTATTTGGGGGTACGAGGTGCAGTAGGAACATTCTGAAGCCCCAGCTGGCAGGGGGAGATTGGTTTGGTATTTTTAGGCTGATCAACTTTTTGCAGGTTATTTAAAGCTAGAAAAGATGTATCAGCAAATCATTATTATTTTCGAAAAACTCTTAGAATCTAAATAGGTTACTAGTATTTAACCCATATGTAGGGGGAGATGACTCGGATTCATATATTTCTCATGGGTATTTGCTCGTAAGTGAATATAACAAACCCAACTGGAATTGGAAAGTGTGTGACCAATTATTACTGGGTAATAAAAGAAAGGAAGTTATGTAGAACCGTTATTAATCATATCTTGAACGCAGTTGATATATCGAGAAAAGTAAAGAGACATCTTATATTTTTGATTGATTTGTTTTTACGGCTTATCAGCCTTTTGCCGGTTATTTAAAGCAGAATATTTTTTGTGATAATAATGATTTACTGATACAAAGTCAACTATTTAACCCATAGCTGCAGACGGAGATGATGTGGATTCATATATTTTCCAAGAATATTTGCGCGAAAGTGAATATAAAAACCTGACAAGAATTGGAAACACTTGGTGTTATCAAGCGTTCAGTCCTCTAGATACTGAGCAGGACCGTCGTTGCTTGAATCGTACGAGATATCCGTAAGACAAGAGCTTTTCTTTTGGTAAGTAGTATATGTCTACATACGTAGATTTTTGTACTTAGCTCGATCTGATACAGGGTCATATTTCTCAGCATGTTTATGGCGTAAAAACCTGCCATTAAATATATCTCAGATCATTGCATCAATGAAACGAGTTAATTGCTCAATGAAAACGTGCGAAGTAACTGTTTTTTTTTCCTTCCCACGTTCCTGTGTATTGCTATTGAGTTCGACAAATAAAATTGGTGGATTCGGGTTGGATTGAGATACTGAAGGAAGTTCGGGCGCCAAAAATCCCCCTAAAAACAATTTTCTCAGTTTGAAATACTCGTTATGAATCCACACTTTTATTCCAGTTGATTATCTTGTCCAGAAAGGGTCACTTTCTCTGCTCATCGTGGAGAGAACGACAACGCAAGTTAATATCCGGTCAGGTACCCTTCATGATGCTTATTTTCTGCTCCTTATTAAGGGTCGGGAACGACATGCTAATATTGATATTGACTAATATTGAAGGAAATTTGTGTACCAGTTGAAAGGCTATATCTTTCTCGTTTATATATGAGCCAAACACTTCCTGCGCTCTGACCTCTTGCCACTGACCGCAATTCTGAGCTTGTCACAAGCATGCTACAATAGTTGACATAAAAATGGAATCGGCAAGGGGAATTCGTGTTCCGGATGAGAAGCTTTCTATATCACACTAATGCATGAACCCAATTCTCCCTGCGCTCTGACCTTTTGCCACTGACTTCAATTCAGATCTTGTCGCAGTTATGTCACACACAGGCTGAGACAAAATGGAATTTGTGGAAAGAGAATTCGTGTTCCGAGTGAGAAGTTTTTTATTTCGGGCTAATGCATGAACCCAATTCTCCCTGCGCTCTCACCACTTGCCACTGACTTCAATTCTTTAGATCTTGTCGCAGGTATGTCACGCAGGCTGAGACAAAATGGAATCTGTGAAAGGGAATTCGTGTTCCGAATGAGAAGTTTTCTATTTCGCGCATGAACCCGATTCTCCCTGCGCACTTACTTCTTGCCACAGACTTCAACTCTGATCTTGTCGCAGGTTTTCATTCACACAAGCCCCGTCTGGTAGTTGGCTCGCTGCCTTCCCTTATCTCTCTTGCCTGATATATGCCCTGTCGGTGTGGAATAATCCACGTTACCTTTTCACCCCTTTGCAGAACAATCCATTCTTACACCCACACACCTGTTATCCATTCAAAACACTAGTTCTGACAAACTCAATTTCTCATTGGCTAACAGCCTAAAAAAACTAAGTATGCACATGAAAAATGCCTTTGGCGCTCAAATGTGTTTGAGCTTATTTTTCCATTCCAAAACCTATAAAAGAAAGAAATTCGAACCAACTTACTAGTCAGAATTCCACACTCAGAGAGATGCCAACCAATTCCACGCCAGTTTAAACTTTGACTTTCCCGCGCGAATTAACCTCTGACTCAACATAATTTTGGCATACTCATTCTCTTTTAAACACACTTCTCAAAAAATCATTTACTTTACTTGAAGAAAGTAAAATATATATTCACTACATATTAGTAACAGTAACAAACAAAACTTTTAACAATTAACTGTTCAAAGTACGCAACTTCGTACAACTTAAGTATATTTTACATAACACTCGTATACACACACTAACATTTGAACTGTAAAATCGAACACTTTTGTACGTTGAACAGCAAACTGTTTAATTCTTACAACAAATCATCAAAACACTGATTTAAGCATTCTAACATACTCAACAACAAACTACATGTCTTATTACATCAACATACAACAAATCACCAATTCATAACTCATTTGTATATATTTAAATTGTATATAAATTACTGTATTGTTGTGTATTTTACTTGTCTTTGTTTTTAACTCTGCTTTGCATGATCTGTTCTAAATATTCGTTTATTATTTGTTGTGGATGAATGTTAACGAACACGCCACCTAAAAATTCTTTCTGATTTAACCAAATACATTCACTAATCCCCAACATGGGTATTAAATTTTCCTAGCCATATTTCCTCTTCATGCGTCCAAGAAATTTCAGCTTCCTCTTTGTGATTATAAATAAAAGTGTTCATTTTGTTATCGTTTTCTTTAATATTTCCCCCTTGCTTAGTCGCGCTGTTCATAGCATTCTCAGTATCCTTCTGTTGAATCACATTTTTGTTGCTTCCACTTTGTGAGGAGATTGTCCAACATTCATTGCCATACAAGAGGATGGATATCACATTGCAAGTCAGCACTATTTTCTTTGTCAGAAAGAGAGAACTGAGAATTCTGGGACGTATTATGAGGAAGGAGGGCTTAGAAAATGTAACACTCACATGACACATCGAAAGAAGGAGAGCAGAGGGAAATACCGACTAACTCACTTAATGAATTTGAACGAATGGATATTGTCTCCCACACATCTTTCTCTCTTTTGTTTTTGTAAATAACTTTGGCCCCTATCTTTGGACTTAACGAGGACCATATTTCTTCGAATCAAGTGAACAAAATGGAAAAACAGTGAACTGTACAAAATAACAGCAGAAACGGCATCACTTAAAGACGTTCAACAGCAGCAACAACTAAAATGGATAGTACATGTAAGCCGAAGAAAAAATAATTACATCATCAAGATGTTAACATTCCACACACTTCCAAAGACAAGATTAGGAAGGAAACCCCCGCCAAGACTGAAAAGGGCTACTGGACTTGAGAAACCTATTTTCCTGAAAATTTGTTTCAATAGAAAGATTTTATAATTTTAAAAATTTCATCCGACGATAGTACTGGCTGCTCGATCAATGAATGCCGAAATTTTCCTTATAATGGAACGGCTAATATTACAATTACCATTTCTGAAAAATAGCATTCTTCTGGGAGTTTTATACTACTACTACTACTACTACTACTAATAATAATAATGATATGTAACACAGTTCTTATATAAATGGCCAGTGAGCAGAAAAGAACTATGTTATTAAGACAACACTTTACTTGCGGAAATTACCTCCCTTTGTGAAAATAAATGAAAAGACTGGACAAATTGTCAACTTAAAACTTTTAAAAATAAACAAAATAAATTAGAAATTTAAATACATTATACTTTCATAGAGAAAACGAATAAATAAAATATTTACAATCATCAAGCATTGTGAGTTCACTGCTAGACAAAGGCTTCTACCAACTCTGTGACAGTAATATTCTTTGCTAGTTCTTTCAAAGCCATCTATTACAGACCACCATTTTCTGAGTCTTTTTTCTTTAACTTTTTTCTTTCTCGTAATCAAATTTTCACTTCTGTCGGTTCCATCTTGACCTTATTGCTCTTTCTTCGATTTTTTAGTGTTATCGTTAACATTGATTTTTCCTATTGAATTTTCTAATTTTGTTTTTAAGCCAGTGCTGGAATTATGCATTCATGATATACATTATTTTTTATGCCTATTGGCAGTCCTTGTATATCTCTGTTTATGCTCATTATTTTCCTTTTTATCGTTATACATCGTTTTATTGTATTTATGAAGTTTACCTTAATATTATCTCTTGCCCTAGGTAGATGTAATTTTGGACCTCTTCCGGGTCTTCATTTTTTGGAAACTTATAATTGAATATTACTTTTGTTTTATTTCTGTTCATTTATAAATCTACATTGAAACATTCTCTATTCAGCTCATTTTAATAGACTAACGTCGTAAGCAAATCATAGACAAGTGAATTATTGAGTTCGTTTTTAAATGATTTTAGTAATTCCCATGTTTCGCAACCATACGTCAGTTTGGGATATACAGACAAAACTCTCATCTACGGACACCCCATCAACGGACTTCGGATGCAGGGGGACAAAATCTTTAGGTAAAATAAAAAAAAATCTGCTGGTAAAAACAAACCAAAAAAACTTTCAAATCATCAGCGACGTATTTCAAAATTTACGAGCTTAGCGGCACGAGTCGTATTAGTTCTCAAAGTGACCGCTAGGCGTCGGTGGCTAGCCTTTCAATTGTAAACAATGACGAGTGTACAGTATATAAAGTATGATACATTAGTGCATGCGTGATAAAGTAGCTGTGAGAAATCTATTATTTTTGTTATTTTTATTAATATATGTATATTAAGTATATATTTATTTATGACATATATACATGTTTATATCATTATGATCATAACTTCTGGCAGTTACTATAGTGGTTTTATAACTTAAAAATAATCCCTCCCCATTTACAGACAATCGGCTTTAACGGATGACCCATACCTTTTATTTGTCCATTGATGAGAGGTTTGTCTGTACAATACTTTTTAAGCCTATTGGGAAAGTCCTTGTATATCTCTGCTTATGTTATCTCCTGCCCTAGACAGATGTGATCTTGGACCTCTTCCAGATCTTCATCCTTTATTTTTATAATATTTTTCGGAAAGCATATCAGTTTTGTTTTAAATGGTGTTTCATTAAGACGGATTATATATAAGGGTGTTTCATTAAGACGGATCAAAGTCCGCAGTAAATAAATCAGTGTTATTGGTGACAATTTATTTATTTTTCTATTGGATCATGTTATTTAAGTCATTGGTATTTATGTGTGAAAAATAATATCGGCCAAATGTCCGCCAAATCTGATTAGAAAAAAAATCATTAGACGCTTAAAGTTAATTCACATTTAAAATTGGTCTAAGTTATTGGAACACCCATTATTTCTATTCATTTATAATTCTACATGAAAACTTCCCCTATTCAGGACTTCCTGATAAAATAAGTTTGTTATCAAATCAGAGATAATTCAAATGTGCTCAGTTGATTTTCGGATATATTTTCAGGGTTGGCAGTAAATAATCGAGGCAAAATCATATCCACCTTTCTCAGTCATTTTTCGAGCTTCTATATTTTTGCAATTTTTAAGCAATTAGTAGATTTTTAAAAGTCTGACATTAGCTTTAACTACTATGAACAGTTTTCAAATATATATTGGATATTTATATACCTGTTTCTGTAGACATACGGGTCTATTTTGTTTAAGCGAAATAAATTTTACTGAAAATCTTATTAAAGAAAATGTACTTCTCGTCAGGAATCGAAACTGAATCCCGTTTTTACTCCAGTCGACCACCTTCAGGGTCGCTTTGCGGATATAGACTTGTCATCAAGTCAGCAGACATATGCAATTCTTAACACTATTTACATTGTTCGGACTATCGTCTTTGTTGCCATATTTATCACAATTCCTTCTTGGAATCGCATTGCCTCAAGTGTCAGCTGAATTGCTTTATGTATCGAATGTTAGCCGTATAGCTGCATGTAACAAATGTTCGGCTGCATTGTCTCATATATCAAATGTTCAGCCGCATTGCCTCGTGTATCAAATATTAGTCACACTGTATCACATGTTTCGGCCGCATTGCATCATGTATTAAATGTTCAGCCGTATTGCCTCATGTATCAAATATTACCCACATTGTTTCATGTATCAAATGTTAGCAGCACTGCCTCATGTATGAAATGTTCAGCCGCATTACCGCATGTATGAAATGTTCGGCCGCATTGGTTTATATGTCAAATCTTCAGCCGCATTGTCTCATGTATCAAATATTAGCGACACTGTCTCGAAATTTTCGGCCGCATTGCTTCATGTATCAAATGTTCAGCCGCATTGCCTTAGTTCTGAAATATTAGTCACATTGCCTCATGTATCAAATGTTAACAGTACTGCCTCATGCATTAAATGTTTCGGCGCATTGCCTCACGTATCTGTTATATAGAAATAAAGTAACATTGCCGACACTTAAGTTTGAACATAGATCGCCAGTGAGCAAACACAGGCGATCCCATTACTGAATTAAGTGGGTCACATGACCATAAAGGAAACGCATGTATGTAGGAAGTAGCTGAGGACTAACGATTTCTACTCTATCCTCTATCACTATACGGATCACCATTTCTAGTCTATACTATTTTTGTACTTTATTCACTATACTATTTCTCTATTCGAATCACTATACGGTGGTTACTATTTGAGCTAGTATTATCGAGCAAGTACTATTAGTGCGAGTGCTATTTGAAGGCATCTGACACCAGTATT
>CAHIKZ030000237.1:617500-640000 GCA_903632075.3 Acanthosepion pharaonis | reverse complement strand
GATACACAAGATAATTTTAATATATATTTATGATCCGCTTTTTGCACAAAAATCGACATTGATGAAAAAGTGGTAGCGGAATGCTAAAATGGAATCAGGATAGGCGGAATCACTGCTTTCATTCCAATTCCAAATCATAGATTCTCTTTCGAAATGGTTTGTCTCGAGTTTTATTTCTTGGAACATTTAGGAGAGAATGGTCATTTTTTTTTGTTCAAGATCGTTCTTATCCCAACTATGAATATGTAAATCATTAGCATAGACGTCTCATTATCAGTACAATGGCTTCGGTAGAGACAACAGGAACGCTGTCTTTTGACCCTACTTAATAATTCCGTGTCCTGAATTCTTATGATGGATTCAGTGTAGGTGTCAACATTGCTTTCATTTCCATTACAATGTAGATCATTGTTTCAGTTTTGGAAAACTGTCTATACCACTAACACTGGGGAACATGTATTTTATTGAATAATATATTGATTCTAGATAATTTAGGTGCGCTGAATATGAATTTAAACTCAGTATGACGCTATCGGGTCTTAATTCTTATCAAAAGCCTATGTACCATTTTTCACATTTTTCAAATTAGGACTAAAATGTTAAGTTATACAGGGTGTTTCAAAAAATTTGATATCATTTCGCAATCTAATAACTTTGTTAGATCTCCTTCAAATGACTTCAAATTTTAATAGCATCTTTATGTTTAATGTTTGTTTTATGTTTTTATGTCTTTATGTTTTTGTGTTTTTCTTATTTGTATTTTTATGTTCTTTAATCTTTAATCTTTTTCTTTCCAGGTATAAAAATGCTATTTACTAGAAGAGAAAAGGCGTTTTGTGTGTTGGAGTTTGCTAGAACACAGTCAAACAAGACTGTGCAGCGTGCATTTATGAGAGAGTTCTCTAGAAAGTCACCAACAGGAATGCAGATTTGGAGATGGCATAAAAAGTTCAAAGAGGAAGGCTGTCTGTGCAGAGCAAAAGGATCCGGACGACCACAAACTTCACATTTGTGAAATCGTTCACATAATCCACATGCTTTTGAATTTCTCATTCAGATTTGGAAGAATAAATCTTATGATCTTCAACATTAATACTTTTTTAATTTCATTTGCCTTAATCATGTACTTTCTGTGATATTTACATCTCAAAGGATATCAAATTTTTTGAAACACCCTGTATATTAAAATTTATTTTCAAGTTTCATGAATAAAAGCAGTTCAGACTACAGTATTGATTGATTTGGCTGATTAACTCCGGAAACGGATCGCTTTTATATATTTTAGTTGTTCCTCTAGAATATTCAACAGAAAACAGGAACGTTCGAGGAAATTCTAGAATTCTATGATATTTGTAGCTTAATTTACTAATATTGAAATGAGTTAAAAATGACAAAATTAAAAATAATTTAGGGTGTTACATATAAAAGTGTACATAATACAACAATACCTTAACAATAGGTACACGTGGTTAGATAACAACCTAGTTGCATAACGCGTAACTGCAAAAAGAATTAGCGAATATTGAGAAAAAAAATTATGAATACGACAGGAGAGTAAGAGTGTTGAGCAAAACCAGGACCTGAAAAAAAACTGAGTAAAAATCCTTGCTCAGTGCATCCAAATTACATAGAACTAACTGTTAAATCTAATAGAGAAAAAATTGAAATTGTTCCCCAGTGTAATAATTCCAGACAGAACCTTTATCTGTCCTCTGATAGCTTCGCGTACAGGATTGTATACACAGTTTAAAGTAGATTTTTTTTTCACTGGAAAGTTATGAACACAACTCATCCCTGCTTACTTCCCAAGAATTGATGCTTTATGGAACAGACTCCTGGTAGGACGTTTTTCCAATCAATACAACCTTGAGCTCTCCAAGTGTAGAGTTAGCCGTTATCTTTCTTGCATATCCACATAGACTTCTTGCCTTTTCTTACGTTCATACAACACCACACGATTTTTTGTTGAAGGTCACTTTTATCCTAACTATGAATATCTATGTTATCAGCATAAAGGCTTCATTATCAGTACACTGGCGTCGGCAGGGTGAACAGGAACGCTGTCTTTTGTTCATACTTATTAAGCTCTTATTGAGTTCATCGTTATCATTCCTGCATACACCGCGGTGTTCACTTCTTGCTTTTTTTAATCTCGTGCAACACCGCCATTCGATAATCATCTACACTGAGTGGCTCTTGGGGAATTGTATAAAAAACTTGATTATTTAAAAAAAAAATGAATATATTATATTATTATTATTTTCTGGGCCGCTTTTTTGTATTAAAAGATTTATTCTTAATCTTTTGTTATTAAGTAATTTTTTTATCGCGTGCTTCTTTTATATAATCTATACTATATCGTATTCAAATAAGTGCTACGATCAGAATGACGTACAACTGTATCTTGACATGTTGGCGGGGTTTTCGCTATATCTAAACGTATTGATTTAAATATCAATACGTTCAGATAAACGTTAGGGCAAAATCGTCTCTCTTTTATTTATTTTATTTTTTTTTTTGGCATTCCTGCGTCATTTTGAGTAATATGTCGTTTATCAGCGAAATGATACCAGAAGAAGATCGGAGATTATATCGATCGGATAGCGATGATTAAAATGACAATGAAAAAGAGAAACCCGGTTCGATAAAAAAAAATAGGTAATTGACATTGCACTTATCGATCAGAATGGCGTATATTCCACCCACTGTTGTAAATCAAGGCGACAATTGACAATATCTGAATTGTAATTCGAACGATCGATAGGTAGACTACAGTGAACATAGAGAAATATGGAGGAAATCTATCTATCTATCTATCTATCTATCTATCTATCTATCTATCTATCTATCTATCTATCTATCTGTTTCGGGTAGTTAATATCTTATCTATCTATCTGTCTATCTCAGGTAGTTAATATCTATCTATCTATCTATCTATCTATCTATCTATCTATCTATCTATCAAAAAGTTTATATGTAGATATATGAAAAAAAGGCGCCCATGTTTAGGAGGTTGAGAAATTTAAAGGGAACAGAACATAGAAAGTAACTGAAAAATGAACGAAATCATGTGAATGGATAATGTATGGAAGCAAGAGAAAAGGAAAGAAAAAACTGACAAAAAACGCACAAAATTAATGGAGAATAAAATTAAAGAAGAATGTAAATACAATGACGTAGAAAGAAAAGAAAGAAAGAAAGAAAGAAAGAAAGAAAGAAAATGGAAAAAAAAATTATAATGATAAAAAAATCATAAAAATGAGAAACATTGATAAGGTAAATACAAAAAAAGCCAATGGAAGACATACAAAAAACCCCCCAAAAACAAAAAAAACTAAAAAATACCAGATAAATAATCCTATCCAAATATATTTAAAAAAAAAGAAACAAAAAAACCCCTCAAGATTAAAACTATTTCAATCTTTTCTTAACAAAAATCACGTGATAGTGTGCGTTAATGACATTATTTCTAAAGCTGGATATATATTTTTTCCGATAATTGAATATAATATTTCTGGTTTGGGCTTGGCTAGAAAAAGTCAAGTATGTTGCAAAGCCATATTTACGAGGTGTTAGCTAAAATGTTCGGGATATTTGAACACGCCGATAAAGTTCTTCATTTGTGGACTTAACCGCAAATATTGAAAGAAATATTAAAAACAATAAGCCAATGTTCTAATCTTCATTTAAGAGAGAGTCAGACTATTGGTTAATACATCTTAGGTTTTTACTCGTTAGAAATCATGTCTCAGTGTAAAATATACAATGTGTGTATTGGACAAAAACGTTTGGGGACCGCTGATTTAAACGTTTCAAGATTACATGTACATATTATCAACATTTGAAAGTAAATACACAGACTCGTTTTAAAATAAACGGTTTTATTTAACAACCTGGAATACGTAAACATGCCATTCTGTTTATAAATAAAGTCTTTTATTCAACAATATGGAGCAAGTAAACAGACCATTCTGTCTTATAAATAAAGGCTTTTATTCAACAACATGGAACAAATAAATAGACCATTCTGTTTAAAAATAAAGCCTTATATTTAAGAACATGGAAAATGTAAACAGACCATTCTGTTTATAAATAAAGCCTTTTATTCAACAACACGAAACAAGAAAACAGATCATTCAGTTTACAAATAAAGAACATATATCGTAGGTACGAGGGGTATGATTTCACCTGAATCATTTGCAGCATATCTCGAAAGGATTGTCAGAGAGAATGGCAATCACAAATGATTCAAGAACATGGAAAAGGTAAACAGGTACCAGAATTTTTAAATAATGGTTTCTATTCAACGACTTCATCAATTCATATTCTATTAATTGAGTTAAGATAGAATTTAAGTACTGATAAAAACAAAGGAATTCTTATAACAGACATGTATGGGACATTTTCATTATTTAATGATTTAAAATGATCCGGACACGTTCAATTTGAGTCTTGCCAGGAGACTGACTTGGGCCTGAGATCTTGATCAATATCTTTTCGAATTCGCTATATAAGATACCTGTTTTGTTTTGCTTTAAAATAAAAGAAGTTTTCGCCAAATCGAACTTAAGAGAATACTAGAAGTTTAGCTTGCAATGTGTACATAGTATACACATATTTTCCCTGTACTTATATTCTCCAATCACGCCGACTATTGCTGCAAATTGCTCGGCTCATATTAAACACAAATTTGGCAAATCCAAAGGCCATCTTAAATATAAATTTTGGGTTACATACAAGCATCTTGTTTGATTTGTTTGTTTAATGACACATCAATTCCTTAGGATCATTTAATGTCGATATTGAATTTTCTTGGGAGCTTTGAAGTAATGAAAATAAGATATATCATATTCTGCTTTCAGAATTGACTACGTGGAAGATGATACTCAGCTTTTGTGTATATACATGATTGTGTGGACATAATTATTATTGGTGGTGATATGTGTATCTCCTGCAACTCTTCTGGACGGTCTCCTTGTTTAAGTTGGTGAATGCTGCCATAATCTTTGCCTTCAGTTCATCTTTGTTGCTACCAGGAGTTTTGTTGGTCTCTCGCTCAACTGTGCCCCACACATAATAATCAAGGGGGGGTGCAGTCTCCAGAATTAAGTGGCCAGATATAAGGGGTGATGTGATCATAGAAATTGTCTGACAGCCATTTCTTGCTTGGGAGTTCATTTCTGATCAGAATGATCAGAGTGAGTTTTCTGAGCTGCCGTACCTTCGTAATCATCATTAGGCTCATCCGACTCTTTCTGAATCCTCTGCACTTTTTTCATTTGTTTTCATTGTGTAGAGAAAACTTCAGGTTGAAATAGTGTTAATTATGATGCTGACTGATTGATTTCTTTGTTTAACGGCATATCGACTCCTTATGGGTCATTTAATGCCGAAATTGAGTTTTCTTGGGAGCTTTGAAGTAATAAAAATATGATATATATATCATTCTGCTTTCACAAGTGATTACATGGAAGATGATACTAGACGTTTGTGCATATATGTGTATATGTGAAAATAATTACTAGAGGCGGTGATATGTATGTTTTAGATCTGTTGAAGTTAAATTTTGGAATAGAGTTTGATTTCTTTAAGAAATTGTAGGATAATATGTGGATTAATGTTATGAGAGATTTCTTTGATATTGTTTCTTTGTTTGGTTGATTTTGTTTAACAAAATATCAATCTTTATGGGTTATTTAATGCCAAAATCTAAATACTTTAAAAAAAAAGTTTTTTTTTTATTCAACTAAATATATTTTGAACGCAATTGTATTAACTACAGGTAAAATATATTGTTAATCATTTTGCTATAAAATATATTATTGGTAATCCTATTAAAATAGTTATTGTTGGTAATTTTCTTTATATGAAAATGTATTGCTGGTATTTTTAGGATAAAAATGTTTTTTATACATTCATTGTCTTTTGATTTTGTTTGGAGGTTCACTATTTCCCATCTCTGGTACCCTAACATTTGCTATCAACCCGGTCAGGGTTGTCCTGGGAACAACAGCTATTAAGAGTTGGTTCCAAGATCCTTACAACGTCTTATATCCCAATCAGTGGGATTGCTTCTGGATGTAGTTTATCGTCATACCCAGGTCTACCATACATGAAACAAGAAAACAGATCATTCAGTTTACAAATAAAGAACATATATCGTAGGTACGAGGGGTATGATTTCACCTGAATCATTTGCAGCATATCTCGAAAGGATTGTCAGAGAGAATGGCAATCACAAATGATTCAAGAACATGGAAAAGGTAAACAGGTACCAGAATTTTTAAATAATGGTTTCTATTCAACGACTTCATCAATTCATATTCTATTAATTGAGTTAAGATAGAATTTAATGAAAATACTGCGTTATGAAAATGTGTGTTCAACAGCAGTAAGACATAGCGTAATTTTCTAATGTTATTCATATAAATTTAAGAAATTAAGCCTAGCCAAGACACAAAATAATCATCCATTAATTAAATTAAATCGATAAAATGATCAAACATTTATAACTTTTTAGTTTCTTACAGCAATATCATTAGTCATGATCTGGCATCTCTGTTTAAGTCACTTTCCCTAATGTCATAAAGTTGTTTCCCGATCACTTTTCTAAAAATCCTTTCATGGTAACTGTTGCGATGAACCCTTCGTTATGGTACCTAGACATTATGAATTTAAGCGCAGTACTTGATTGGCAATAAGGTCTCATCAGTTTACAGTGGAAATGGTTAGATGTAACCCTAAGTTCTATGTTAACAGTTTCTTTTCTCGCACTTCTGGATTGTGGAACTCTCTTCCGGCTCCATGCTTTCCAGCAAACTTTGAGCTACAAAAATTCAAATGCAATGTCAATCGTTATCTACTGTCCTCTTGATTACTCTTCTCCTGTTCACGGTCCTTAATGTTTCTCTTGTTTCTTTTTTTTTTTTTTTTTTTTTTTACACTCAGTAACACCTTGTGTCTTAGGAACTTTATTGCTTTGCATTGGGTGATATGATTACAAAAAAAAAATGCTATTCTGGGTTGAAAGAAATGAGAAAAACGTGGTTACGTTTATGATTTCATTTGAATCATTTACAGCATATCTTGAAAGGAGTGTCAGAGGGAATGGCAATGACAAAAACAGAGAATATCCGAACCATTATCTTAGTTAACCTCAAACTTAATCTAATGAATTTGGAACGTTTAATGAAGTTCTTTCTTCTGGCAACACAACAAGAAGAACTCCTGTGATAATGAAACCTTACTCGCATTCTTTGTTTCGTTTGAACAAAACTCTGTCAACTTTGCCTCCTTGAAACAGAGTTTTTTTAAAAAGTTTCCTACTGAAAAGAATATATATATATATATATATATATATATATATATATATATATATATATATACAAATTTGGATTGAACGAGAGAAGGGATTTCCTCTTCATAAATCGTAAATTTTCTGGTCACCAGATCCCAACGGTAAGGAGAAATTTCCGATTTAATGCTGTCAGATGCTGACTCATTCTGCTTTTGCATTGGCACATAATCCATCATTTTAAAAATCAAATAATTCTCCTGTGCTGTTGGCGCCACTCGCCGTGAAAACTATTTTCGTTTAATCTTTCTTTTTTTTTCTTTCTTAACCAACGTGTACTGAACTACAGCTTACGGTCATATCTCGTTGAAACACTGGTTCTTGTCGAAGTTAAGCAACGTTGAACCTGGTCAGTAGGTAGACGGGTGAGCGCGTGGGAATATATAGTTGACTTTTTTCTTTCTTAACCAACATGTACTAATTTACAGCTTACGGCCATATCACGTTGGCGCACCGATTCTCGTTGAAGTTAAGCAATGTTGAGCCTGGTCAGTAAGTAGATGGGTGATTTCTTAGGAATACCAGGTTGATTTTTCTTTTATTCTTTCTTAGCCGACATTTACTAATTTACAGTTTAGAGCCATATCACGTTGAAATACCCGTTCTCCTCGAAGTTAAGCAATATTGAGCCTTGTCAGTACGTAGAGGGGTGAGCAGGACACACTGGGTTTTATAGCCTGGGTTGGAAGTCAGTCTACCGTAGAAAGTAACGACTGCCTACTGCGGGAATTCTGCCAAGTCAATAATGAATCAAAACCAGACATGATTGACAAAGCGTCCATGACACATGGCGCTTAAGGGAGAGAGGAAAATGTAAGGAAGGAAAGAAGAAAGGACTATTTACAGGATTTTTTAAAGTTAGAATGAAGTGCTTTGCTGTTGTGTTAAGTGAAGTGTAATGTAACCATCTACGTATAATCCGGCAAATATAAAAATATTATTGATGATTACTTAAACTTAGAATGAAATAGTTTGCTGTTGTGTTAAGTGTAGTGTAACGTAACTATCTACGTATAATCCGGCAAATATAAAATTATTATTGATAATTACTTTACTACATTTTTAACGCTTTTAGATTTCGATAATAAAGGAAAAGTGAATGATTTACTTTAGAATTACAATGAAAAAATATCAATAACCAATTTTTCTGTGGTCAGTGTTGTCTTTTTCCCATACCAGTGCTACGGATCAAATATTTAAATGAAATGAGATAGGTAAAAGATCAGTCTAATATGTAAATTCAAACTGTAGATGCCAAAATCAAACAAGTTAAAAAAAAAAAAATCCTGGAAGTGTTTTAACAGAGTATGGAAAGTGTGACAGCGAAATCCAAAGGCGCGTTGAGATAGCGAAAAATGCCTTCCAAAAGCTGAGCAAGGTATCAAGAAATAGGAACATTTCGTTAGAAACAAAGAGAAAAATATTGAACTGTTATGAAACATATATAGCAAGAAATACTGGATAATCTACTCACAGATGACGAAGAGACTTGGAGCAACAGAAATGTTGTTTTGCAGAAGGATACTGAGAATGTCATACAGCAAACATGTAAGCATCAACGAAGTTTTAAATAAAATAGAAACAAAAAGGAAACTTATACTTAACATCAGTAAGAGACAGTTGGAATGTCTCGAGCACATAATGAGGAAAGTGGGCTTGGAAAATTTGATAATCAAGAAGGACAGAAGAAAACAAAGCATAAATGGATGGCGAAACATGATTTAAGAGTTGTTTTTGTTTAGCGGCATATCAACACCTAAATGGGTTTTTTAATGACTGAATCTAAATATTTTGCTTTCAATCTTTTTTGGAGATAATAATAGATTATTGATACAAATATTACTAATTAACCCATAGCAATGGGAAGAAGAGATGAACTAATACTTTACAGCATTTGACATTCCCAAGCGGTCACCCATCTAGGTACTAACCAGGCTCAACGTTGCTTAACTTCGGTGATCGTACGGAAACCGGTGTTTCAACACGATGTGACCGTAAGCCAACGTTTCGGAGACATAACTAAAACACAAAATGTATTAAGAGCTACAAAGGACAGGAAATTGTGGAGAGTCATGATCGCCAACTTCCTCAAGAGACACCGTATACAGAAGAAGATGGATTGAACCGTTTTCTACGGTGTATCAACCTTTTGCAGTTTATTTGAATCCAGTAAGTACTTTTAGATAATAATGTTTTAGTGATATAAGTCTTACTAATAAACACACAGCTGAGGGGAGAAGAGGTGGTTTTATTCTTTTCCCAAGGGTAAATGACTATAACGAACCCATCGAGAATTGAAACTCGACTCTCCGACTAAAAATACCGGGGCATTATACATTACACCGTCCGCACACACAAGTTTACGATACATTGTATACACAAGCTGTCACCGATATAGGTATTGACCATACCCAACGTTGCTTAACTTCGTTGATCTTATGGGACTTGGTGTTTCAACGTGATGTGGCCGTAAGTGTAAAAAAGAAGCTGAAAGTGGAGAGGTCGAACGTTTTTGAAGATCAACGCGAGGTTGTCAAATCAATGAAACATTTGCCTTTTTCATGGGTCATTTTGCTCAGCAGTGAATTCCTGAACCAGGAGGCCTTGGTGATCAAAAATAAGAAATAGTCGCAGACAAGCGAGAGAAAATAATCCAAACAATAAAGATCTAAAGAAAGATATGGAGATTTGCAAGAATCAGAGGCCAACACTTAGATTAAAAAAAAAAATGAGGAAACCAAAAACAAGTTTCTTTCCAGTGTGTTCTCTTTGACTGTTTTCTTTGATCACCGTATGTCTTCTGTCCTTTTTTACTTTTTTATTTGGAATAGAATTTTATTTCTTGAAACTATCAATAAGATGTCAAAGCGTCCGGAATAAGATGAGAAAAAAAAATAGCAAAAAAAGGCAATCAAAAACGGGAAATAAAATCTTGAACATAGTGTTAGAACGAAGACGTTCATCGTGTGCATTCAATGGAGTGTGTTTGTATGTGAGTATATATGAGTAAGATAGATAGAGAGAAAGAAGAGAGAGAGAGAGAGAGAGAGAGGGAGAGAGTGAGAGAAGGAGAGAGAGGAAGAATTTTATTGAAAGGGAGAAACAGATATAGAAAGAAAAGTAACCTAAAATAATATCCCAAACGATGAAAAATGAAAGCAGGAAGAATAAAAGAAAAGAAAAGAAAAGAAACTGCGCATTTTAAAATTAAATTGAGATTTTGTATAAATCAAAACGCGCCATAAAAATAATAACAAGAGTAGCAAAAAAAAAAAGAAAAGAAAAGAAAAGAAAAGAAAAGAAAAGAAAACAAAAAAAAACAGCAAAACAAGATGGCTACCATATTTTGCGTTTTCAAATAAAACCGGTCCAGTCACAAGATACAGTTACTTGAAAAAATAATTTTATTTTAATTTTTCTTATACTTGAAGACTCATAACACTTGCCAACTTGAAAACTCAGAAAAAGAATGATCGTTCATATATATATATATATATATATATATATATATATATATATATATATATATATAAAAGAAAATAACTATGTTGGTGTAAAATACCTTAGACCATAAAAAATTCCGAACAAGGAAAGAAAAAAGAATGAAAGACCAAAAAGCAAACATCTCAGTAAAGGGATCAACATCGAGATTACCTAGACAGAAAAAAAAATGCATCACAACGCCAAATCCTAACAAATGAGGCATCCTGGGTAAGACGATAAACTACATCCAGCAGCAAGGCCTCTGATCAGTAGGTTTTGAGGAGCGTGAAACAACCTCTTAATTTCTGGCGTTTCCATGTACACCCTGACTCAGGCTGGTAGCACCTGTTAGGGTCCCAGCTATGGGAAAATAGTTAACACCTAAATTGGGGTCAAAATCCTATGAAAGCGTAAAAGTAGGTTTTAATACTAGCAATACATTTTTGTTAATAAATTATTACCAGCAATGAATTTTTGAAGAAAAAAAAATTACCAGTAATTCATTTAAAAAAAAAAAAAAATTACCAGCAATACATTCTTGAAAAAATATATTTCCAGCAACACATTTTTGAAGAAAATTATTACTAGCAAATATTGTTTACATTAAATAAGCCATTGAGGTTGATTTGCCGTAAAACAAAACAAAACTTAACAAAGTGCAGCCCGAGTCGTTACTCGAGTTTCACGCTCTTGCGAACTTCAGACGACGAGAATTATATATTCGGGTGGGGGGAGCGAAAACTCACTATCGAAAATTGTTTCGTTGAATATGACAGAAAAATTTAATGAATTCTATATTGAGTTTTTCTAGTCTTATTAAATTTTTCTGTTTAAACAAACAATATGCATCACATAATTACATCTTAAAAGACAATCATGAAAAGAAATTAACAACAATTAATAACAATCCCATTGGCTAAAGAAGTGACCGAAATCATTTGGGTTAATAGACACTATAGAATAGTTTACACTCCTTTACCGGACCAAGAAGAGAAATTTAAGAATACTAGAAAAAATAATCAATAAAAATTCAAATTTTCCTTGCCTGTCATATTTAACGAAACATGTTTGAAAGAAAGGTTACTGTTAAAATATACATTATACTTATATAATGTCCACTTATATATATATATATATATATATATATATATATATATATATATATATATATATATATATATATATATATAGAAATACCGAACTCTCCCATCGCTTTTTTTCGACATATGAAAGTCAAGCAACTCACTTCCGAGGAACTGAGAGCCAGTGACATGCACAGGTGATTCTATTTTAGTGGTGAAGGCTGTGTGCAAAACCAAACACACTTTCTGAACAGCCGAATACAGAGACCTGGTGCACCACGTGTCACGAGGTTCGCAAACGGCCCTCTGCAGGTTTTGAATTCAGAGTTGTCATTCTCGAAGACAACTTGCCATCCAGGGCTATAGAACCAGGTCTGTCCTGCTATTTACGCATATAGTTGGGTGGGAGAAGAAGAGGTTTCATACATTTCCAAGTAAGTGAATGTAATGGTTTAGACTGGAATTCGAACTCGGCTCTCCGAGCGGCTATCCATTTCTCCACCGTGCCTTCCTTCTCTCTTTATCTCCCCCCTCTCTCTCTCTCTATATATATATATTTATATATCTTGACTTCAATGTTCACCTTTCTCTCTATATATTTCTCTGTCTCTCTGTTTTTCTCTCTGTCTCAGTCTCTCTCTCTCTCTCTCTCTCTCTATATATATATATATATATATATATATATATATATATATATATATATATATATATGTGTAAATAAATATAAATAAATAAATATATATATATAATTATTTATATATTATATGCGCGGTACTTATTAGAAAGCGCT
The DNA here is from genome assembly GCA_903632075.3 of Acanthosepion pharaonis. Classification (NCBI taxonomy): domain Eukaryota; kingdom Metazoa; phylum Mollusca; class Cephalopoda; order Sepiida; family Sepiidae; genus Acanthosepion; species Acanthosepion pharaonis. The sequence continues at coordinate 627,291 of CAHIKZ030000237.1, read as the reverse complement.
CACCCAGGGTCACAAACTCACATCTATCAACCAAATATAAATATATATATATATATATATATATATATATATATATATATATATATATATATATATATATAGTGGGGAAATAAATATTCGTACACTTGAAAAAATTGTATTTTTATAAAAGCCTTAAATAAAACAAATCTCGGCACATTTTATGTATAAAGACACATACTATTAAAAAAATAATAATAAACTTAATTAATTCTTATTCTAACAGAAATTAATGCATTTTTTTCATTCTATCTGGTGAAAAAAGTATTCGTACAAATCAATTATTAGAATAAAATAATCAATTAATTATGAAAAAAGTATATTCTAGAATGTTCCAGTAATGTTATCAGTAATTATGGTTAACGCTATTAGCCATTATCTGAGCATTCTGCAATTTCTAGTCTTACGAGAAGGTTCTAATAATGCCTAAAGGTAAAGAATTGGCTATTTCACAAAAACAACACATTTTGTCTCTTTGGAAAGATGGGAACAGCTAAAGAACGATTTCTAACAACCTGAATATTCCTTTTACTACAATTGCTTCGTTCATTACAAGGTTTTAAACTCGTAACAGCGTCGAAAACAGAAGACGAACAGGTGCGCCGAGGAAGATTTCTCTAAGATCAGCAAGGATGTTAGGACACCAGATCCAACAAAATCCACAGATTACCCGAGAAGAGCTGCAGGAACATCTGCGTGCATTAGGGATTAAAGTAACCAAGCGTACAATAATGTAAGGAACTACACAAAAACAGTCTGAAATCACGCATCTCAAGGAAGACTCCACTCCTCTTGAAACGATACAGAGATGCTAGGCTAAAATTCGTTAGAGAGCATAAGGTTAAAGAATATTCGTTTTGGGAAAAAGTACTATGAACAGATGAAACTAAAATAGAGTTGTTTGGTCATAATTATCGAAATCATGTGTGGAGGAAGGACGGTGAAGCCTACTTACCAAAGAACACGTTCCAACTGTAAAGTTTGGTGGTGGCAGTATCATGATCTGGGGCTGTTTTTCTGCAAAAGGTGTTGACAGAATATCAATAATAGATGGAAAGATGAATGCCGAAAGATACCAGAAAATCCTGCAAGACAATTTAATGCGTTCTGTTGAGAGACTTCGTCTACCTCCTGATTGGGTTTTCCAACTGGATAATGATCCTAAGCATACCGCTAGATCTACAAGGAAATGGTTAACTGGAAGTAACGTTGATGTCTTGCAATGGCCAAGTCAGTCCCCAGACTTGAACCCAATCGAGAATTTATGGCGATATTTGAAAATTCAAATTGGGAAAAGAGCACCAACAAATATCAAGAATTTGAAGACAATCAGCCAAGAAGAATGGAACAAAATCCCACTCAATGTGTGAAAATCCTTAGTTGAGATGTACAGGAATAGACAGGTAGCTGTTGAACTCAATAAAGGATATTCCGCAAAGTATTAAATTAAGTTAATATGCTTTTTTTGTTTTGTACGAATACTTTTTTCATCAGTTAAAATGAAAAAAATGCATTAATTTCTGTTAGAATAAGAATTAATTAAGTTTATTACTATTTTTTAATAAAATTTATCTTTACACATAAAATGAATCAAAATTTGTTTTAGTTAAGGTGTTTTTTTAAGGTTTTTTACATTTATAAAATACAATTTTTCATGTGTACGAATATTTATTTTCCGTCACTATATCTTACTTATTATAAAACGCAGATTGTGTGTGTGTGTGTGTGTGTGTGTGTGTCTGTACGTTTATATATTGGATCAGATTTCCTACACTTTTCAACTGATTTCAACAAAACTTCATAGGACTGCATAAAATTACCTTGCGGTGGTTCTGACAGCGCCAAAATTTGGAAAAACACAATTGTTTTTGCACGAAATCAATTTGAAAACATGATAAAACACGATTCTGTCGCCAGAATGAAAGAGGGACAACTCATATCGAGTTATACTTATAAAAACCCAAGTTGTTTGTGTGTGTGTGTATGTTCCTTTATGTATGGGATCGGATTTCCTACATTTTTCAACTGATTTCAACAAAACTTCACTTTTTTTGGCAGATAGTGTTTCTTATTGTCTTGCACACTTTTTTCTTTATTTTTACATTCATGCTTTAAAAATTCGATTTACAAGACAATTGTTTATAATAAAATTCTATTCAATTGATAGACTCATAACGATTGAAAACAATGTTTTTGTTTGAGTTTGGGTTTGACCAATTTGTAAAAAAAAAAATAAAACAAACAAAAAAACTAATTAAGACATGCGTGTCTGTCAACCTTAAACAATAATCTTTGTCAATTTTATTTTTCAGTCTTTATGATGGTCAATACTTGGTCTATCTCTTACTGTTACATCCCTGGCAACGCCGGGCTCTACTGCTAGTATATATATATATATATATGAACGTTGAAGTCAGAAAACAGAGACGACATTGTTTTATGTTTAAATCCAATCGTCAGGCCATACGTTGTTGCCTCTGGCTGTTGCCTTCAATTTCCACTTTTATATTTACATACGCTCTGTCCCTGATACTGAGCACTTTAACTAATAAATATAGCATACCTTAAAACTATATTTTATCATATATATGGTGAATAGTGCAAGTAAGAAACTTTTAGCATAAATACTACAGTTACATCTAGCCATTTCCATTGTAAAATGACGAGACATTGCCGCCAATAAAACACTGCGCGTAAATTCATAAAGTCGAGTTCTTCTGATTATTTTTAACGTATTTATAGAAAAGACACAGGGAAACTACATGACCGAAGAGCGAAAGTGACTGAAGACGAGATACTATGTATTAAATTGCATATATATATATATATATATATATATATATGGAGTGAAGAATGAATAAACTGTTATATGTTCTTAAAAGTTTCTCGATAGGACTCAAGACGTGTCGAGTAAATCAAAGAGTAAAATATACATGAAGTATCCGATTTCCATGTGATGTTATTGACTGAAGAAGACACTTGTCGAAACATGGAACACACCAGTCCCTGCAAAGACAAGTCAACTGCCCTGAAAGAATTATTGTACGATAACGCTTCAATTGGAATCGTATCATCTTCCTCACATATCCCCAGGATCTGTTCCTCTGACTTCATAATATGTAACCGTCTGCCAGGAGTTGTTTTTAGGCTTTGTACAGGATGAACACCATTGAAACAAAAAAGGATATGGCCGCTGGCATTGCTTACAATATCGGGTGTTATCAAATAGTTTCCCATATAAGTGCTGGCCAAACTCGAGGCTGATGGACTTCGAAAAATTAAGCGGAAAGCATGATTTGAACGTACGTGAAACACACAAGACGTTGATTTGAATAGGAAAAAATATTCATACATTAACTTGCATTCACTGCGCTGCTATTCTAAATACTAGATTGTCAAGTGACAGTCTTCTATTTGCACTTGTAAACACTAAGTATTATTACCAGCAAGCATGGTGTATATAAGCAGACCCCCCCCCAAAAAAAAATATGATACTAGAATAAAATTATTTGTAAATAATTAGGTTTCTGTTTACTCTATTTATATTGTTCGGACTGTTGTCCTCATCTTTATTGTTATATTCACGACGTTTCGATCGTTGTATTCTTCAGCCTTCTTCAGGTGATATACGCTGGAATTTCGAACCGAACCTTTATTCTCGTTCCATGTACCATTATTTTTCTGGATATCTCAGTTTTAGTTATTTCCATTTTACGACAGTCCGAAAAGTGTAAATAATTACAATACCTCATCCGAAAAAAAATTACGTTCCTGTTAACGGCTTGTCGGAAATTGCATTCCAAATCACAAGCTGTTATATGTTTGTCTATGTTATTCATTTTGTTGTGATGTTAACGTTCCTTTTTTTAGGGTCAGTATTTAATAAAAAAAACCGTAATAGGAATTTCTTGCCATTAAATAGACACATGTACAAATTCCTTGTCAAAGGTTAGCGAAACTTGAGCAAATTGATCGATCTATTCATCTACCAAATTACACAGCGTCCTCCCTATCTTTCAGAACATTTTGCACATTGCAGGAATGCGCCCACAAAAATAACCTTAATTTTTATCGTTTCTTTTTAAGAAGCCATTATGTGGCTGAAGTTAACAGAACATTTGCTTCATATTTCATATATGAATTCCCTCAGCTCTCCTCCAAAACAGAACGTTCCTACGGAGCATTTGAAATACCGAATAAGTAAAGAAACTATTGAATTTAATTTATATAGGAAATAATTTTGTGCGTTCTTAAACCCAAGCATAACTTAACGTTATAGCAGTGCTACACATATAACAAAAGCAAGTATGACTTCATTTTGGAATGGCAATGTGACAATATAAGGCTTTCAGAAGGTTTGAGCGCATTTTTTATCTCGTAGGGCCACCATCTGTACATCAGTCGCAGTAGAAGTGGTGGTTCTTAGGCAAAATAACCTGACAGAGCCCAAATCTCTCCAAGACGGTTTCTTCCTTCTCCTAGACCAGTTGCCATCCAAGGCTATAGAACCCAGTCTGTCCTGCTATTCACCAATAGCTAGGAGAAGAAGACGAGGATTCATACCTTTCTCAAGGGTATTAGCCCGTAATTGAATGCAATGGATCCGACTGGAATACTTCAATCCGAGCCGCTATCATTAGTCCACCGTACCTCACTTTGAGCACATACTGATAGAAAAAATGCTGAGTTAGACCAGACTTTTCCAGATATGTGCGCTGACGACACACTTAAAATAAATGTCTACGTTTTTATTGACAGCCATAATTCAACATATCCATCGTCATCACCATCATCTGTCACATGACCGAGTCTGGTCGTCGGATTATTGCAGAAGTGGGCCCCTAACTAGCTCTCACGACATTCATGGTTAGCTTAGGCAAAATAGACATGGCGCAGCTCATACCTCTCTAGCTGAGGTACTCCGACTTGCTTCCCCGTTCTGGGTATGATGATAAATTACATCCGCGTCCTGGGTAAGACGATAAACTACGTCCAACATCAAGGCCTCTGATCAGGAGGTTTGATGAGCGTGGAACCACCTCTTAATTGCTGGTTTTCCCAGGTCCACTCTGACCCGGGATGGTAGCATTTGTTAGGGTCCCAGCTATGGGTAAATAGTTAAACCCCAAAGTGGGGTCAAAACACTATGAAAGTGTAAAAATAGGTCTTAATACCAGAAATACTTTGTAAAAAAATTGTTACCGGCAATAAATTTTTTGAAGAAAAAATTATTACCGGCAATATATTATTATCAGCAGTACTTTTTGGAAAGAAAAAAAAGTATTACCAGTTCTGCATTTCTGGAAAAAAAAGTATATTACTAGCTATATATTTTTGAAAAAAATGTAACCAGAAATAGATTTTTTGAAGGAAAAATGTTACTAGCAATACATGTTGAAAAAACAAGAATAAAATTTTGTCGGCATTAAATAACACATTGTGGTTGATATATCACAAACCAAACCAAACCAAACAGAATTGGTCATAAACTGAAAGCTGATGATTTATACATGATGGCTGTCGAAATTGTTATACAAGCATGGCCATCTCTGACCACCCACCCTCTTCCCCTACTATATCCTCTCTCTGGTGTTATTTTGAATTTAAATTCTCGGCTCTTATTTGTTATGTGAGCAGCAGTGACTTTTAAAACTAGCGAGGGTCTTGCAATGGTTTTGACAGTAACGCCTGTTTAAAAGGTAATTGCTGTTAATACTGTTTATTATAAACTAAGCATTTATTTAAATATTTGTATCTTTTTGTATATATATATATATATATATATATATATATATATATATATATATATATATATATATATACCGATACCGTGCCTATGAACACTAATGGGTATATCTCAAACCTCATAAATACTTTGGACACTATTGTAAGTGGGGGTAATATGCTAAGTAGTCCACGACTAGCCGTGGCCTACCTACTTCAAAATATACGGAACCGTCATTTACGCTGACGTGCCTTAACCGTCTCGGCCACGTATAGGATGCAGGTTCGAATCCTGTCAAAGAACGAATATTTTCTATGAAAATTTCTCGGACATTCAGGCCGGTAAATGTTATTTAATACTGTTTATCATAAACAGAGCATTTGCTTAAATACTTGTATCTATAAAATAACAACGTTATACATAAAAATGTCTTTAATAAATAAATTGTCGGACCTTGTCCATTTCTTAATATATGACGTCATTTGTTTACATTTGATACGCCAGAGCAGTTATGAATGTATGAGATTCATGGAAGATTGAAGTTTATAAGCAGTAAATTCGACCTTGTCTACCGAAAGGTTCTTTGTGGCCGAGACGGTTAAGGCACGTCAGCGTAAATGACGGTTCCGTATAGGATGCAGGTTTGAATCCTGTCAAAGAACGAATATTTTCTATGAAAATTTCTCGGACATTCAGGCCGGTAAATATTATTTAATACTGTTTATCATAAACAGAGCATTTGCTTAAATACTTGTATCTATAAATAACAACATTAAACATAAAAATGTCTTTAATAAATATATATATATAAATATATATATATATATGGGGGGATGTTTATATGTATATCATACAATAAAATTGTAACTAATAATTACAAAAACACTTCATTAGATACATTCAAAATATAACGGACCGATTTGGAAATTTATCGAATGTCTGTTTTCATTGGTTCCAAATCAGACGTCAAACCTTGACCTTCGATACTCAGGCAAGTTGACAAAACGTAGAAGTTTATTTTAGGGGTCTGAGAAGGCTCAGAATCTTTTCCCATATAATCTTTTACAGTAATGTTCACTCTGTAAAAGGCCGGGGCGCCACTCGTGGTAGAGGGTTACGTTACGGGGCAGTTTATATGGATAATAGAGGAAGATAACGGTTAGCTCTAGACGTGAACAAATTAAGATTGTAGTGATCGGGGAAGCATTATCTTGGGAGTTTGTTCCACAGGGCAGCGGTTCGCGGGACGAAGCTGTTCGAGGGGAACTTACTTCTCACTGATGGAATACGGAGGAAATGCGGGTGGTTTGCAACGATGTAAGTGGCATGGCGGGTCCTCGCCCTGAAGTTTAGAACTGGTGGTACTAAGGAATGTAGTTCGTCCGAGCACTTTCTATGGAAGTAGCGAAAGAGCAGTGAGAGGCTTGTTAGATCCACCACCTCACAGGTAACGCCTTCGTTTTACGGCAGTTTGGTCTGAGAAATATTGGATATCGGGATATGTAATGTATGTCTTTCGAAAAAGTGAAATTTATAAGATAGAGCTTACGAAAAGAGAACTACAAAGGATAGAAAGTTGTGGAGAGCTATGATCGCGCACATCCTGAAAAGAGACAGCAGACTAAAGAAGAAGCTACCTAACGAACTTGTGTACATGCATGGCAGAATAGTGAGTGAGAGGGGTAGTAAAATTATTTTATATAAACAGTTCAAGAAATCCCTTCCGTTGATATAGGAATACGCAGAGATCAATAGGTTCTTATATCTTCATACAAGCTTGAAGTCCTCCAGGTTACAAAGCAAATCAAAAATGATTTCAAAAACGATGGAACAATTTTAAATAGTTCAATCAACTTTTTTAGTATTTTAATATTTGGAAATCATCTTCGAATACGTTTTCACAACATCGCCCACGTGACGACGACGTGATCATATTTAAACGGAATGCTGATCTTATATAAAAATTTCAGTTATCTGTTTGGATTAGTTGTGCTCTCATGTCCATCGTCTTTTGTGTTAAATTTTTATATGTTCTAATGTTAATTATGTTTAAATGAAAATGTCCATAAAGATGGTCTTAAATAAACCGAAACGTCCGACGTCGACTTTATATTGACATTAATACAGCATAATTACATATTAAGATTTTTGTTTGTTTGTATTTTTCTTCATATATATATATATATATATATATATATATATATATATATATATACAATTTGTGTATTTAGGCAGAAAATCCTCTTGCTACACATGTATGACCATTCATCTATTGCGAGACATTTACACCCACATTCCTTTCCATATTCACAGGATAATCAATTTTAATATACGGAAAAATATTCGTGAATATGAAAAGATTAGATTATAAGATATATTATTAGTAATTTATTTAATCAGATATACCTAAAAAGACATATATATATATATATATATATATATATATATATATATATATATATATATATATATGGCCAAAAGTTCAACTCAATAAATGCCAATCTGGTCTGTGGAAAAAAGGGTTCTAAAAAGAAAATGCATTGAGAGTGCGCTAATCTCAAAATTTCGACTATAAACCAAAGACTAAGAACATGCACAATGTAATCAATCAATACTAGGGTACACGATATATATTCGGAATGGGGTGATTTAAAATCCAACACACACACACACACACACACACACACACACACACACACACACACACACACACACACATATATATATATATATATATAGATAGATAGAAAGATAGTTTAAGTGGTCAATATACATATACATACAGTGCTGTTCGATAAAAGTGACTCACCTGATTTTTTTTACTTAAAAATATTTTCGCCTAATGTTTTTGGGGTCAAACTAATTTTTAATTTTACTAATATAAAGACCCCTTCCCGACCACCTAGTAAAAAAGTTTACTCACCCTAAGGTATTCTATTGATAATTATAATTTTGGAGATGATTGAGATTTAGGGAAAAACTCTATGCAAAAAAGTGACTCACCTATTTCCTGCAACTAGTAATCAATAGAAACATAACCGAACAGCTTTAAATAAAGAATAATAGAGGTATAATTTATTTATAATAGGTAATATAGTTCGAAATATTTAATAAACTATGCGTCCTCCTTTATTTTGAATAACCTTTTCAACCCTTTTTGGCATTGACTTGATTAGGTTCTGGCAAATCTCATCTCCAAACATTGAATTCCATTCGGATATGAAATTCACAATCAAATCCTCTTTGTTGCTTAACTGCTTTCTCGAGGGCCTGTACTTTATAATGATTCAAAAAAAAATATAGGTGAGTCACTTTTATCGAACAGCACTGTGTGTATATATATATATATATATATATATATATACATATTAATTAATGCATCGAGTCTGATAGAAACCTGAACAGAATGCAGAAGTACTATCAGAATCGATGAATAAATTAAAATATAATTATCAAATCCTCCTAATAATTACTATATATATATATATATATATATATATATATATATATATATATATATTTCAAGAGGATTTAATCCATGTCACAGACAGAGCAAGAACATAATCTAAAAAGCTTAAGAAATAATATTTCATGGTTATAATTATAATCCAATTCATCAGACCTATATTTAAAAAAAAAACAAAACTAAACAAAACAAAAAAAAAAAAAAAACAACAAAAAAAAAAACCCAGAAAATATACCTCTAGGTTTAAAAAAAAATCTGTGATATTGTATATGTGGGAGTGAGAAACAAAAGTGAGAAAGAAATGTATGAAAGATCTAGAGAGAGGTGTAAAGAAAGATGAAGAACAGGATAAGGCCTAAAGTAAGAGTGAGGAATAACATTTTTAGAGAGAAGTTAACTTTTGTAATGAGTGAGATTCAGATAAATACGAGTTAAAACCGTTATTTAACTTCATCTTTTGTGGTTTTTTTTTTCAAACCCGGATATATATTTTCTTTTTTCTTTTTGAATTTGTAGGTCTAATGAATAGGGTCTTGATTATGATTCCAATGTAATAAATTATGACCAGGAAATATTATTATT
>CAHIKZ030000237.1:595000-607500 GCA_903632075.3 Acanthosepion pharaonis | reverse complement strand
TGCTAGTATCTCTCTCTTTTTCTCTATTCCTTTCTATTCCTCCCTCTTTATTATTTTTTCTATCTTCTTTTTATTCTCTTTCTCCATTTTATCTATTGTCTCTCCCTACCAACCTCTCCCTTATTCTATCTCTCTCTTTTTTTCTATCAATCTCTATCTTTGACTTTCTCTCTGTTTCTCTCTATATATATTTCGCTCTTTTTTTATCTCTTTTCTTCTTTTCTCTTTCTTTCTCGTTATTTATTTCTCTGTTTTCCTTATTTTTCTCGTTCTTCCTTCACTATCCCAACCTTTCTCTTTTTAGTTTTGCGTCCTTTTCTTCCACTTTTCTTCCTCTTCTTATCCACTCTTTCTCTTTCTCACATTACTAATACTCTTCTTTTTCCTTATTTTTCTTCTTTCTTCCTTCGTCTCTCCGTATATAATACTCTTAGTTTGTCTTTCTCTTTTCTTTCTCATTCTGTCTATAACTCCCTTTTTCCATTTGCTTTCTTCTTTTACATTCTTTCTTTTCTTCCCTCCCCCTCTTTCTCTCGTTCTTCTCTCTTAAAGACTGTAACCAGGGAAATCTCTATGGAATAGAAATAAGTAGCTACCGATTCATTTCTCGTTCAAACACGTTTAATACGAGATTTTCTACGGCGAGAGATAGAATGGTTTTAAAGTTTCTTGTTGCGTTTAGAGATTTACCATTAGTTGCCCTGGATAAGATTTCGTCGCAATGAGAAAGAATCTAGTAAAAGATAACTCAATTCCTGTCTCTTCTTTTATATTTAATCAGGCTGTCAGCTATTTTTGCTGATATCATTTACATATTTCACTCTTTGTAGATTTAACTTATCATCTTTTTACCTCGACTTTTTTTTTAGACTTTTCTGTCTCCATTCTGAGAAATCTCTCTTTTTCTTTCTTTCTTTCTTTCTTTCTTTCTTTCTTTCTTTCTTTCTTCATCTATCTATCTATCTATCTATCTATCTATCTATCTATCTATCTATCTATCAAAGAAAGAAAGATAAAGAAAGAAAGAAAGATAAAGATAGAGATTTCTCAGAATGGAAGAGAAAAGTGCAATACAAGGCTCTATCGTAACTGATTACATGCCAAAGCAAATGAACCCCCTTACCTCTAAAAAAAAAATGAGGGACTCTGATTGACGGTTCGATGATAAGTTAAATTCCTTCAGGGTTGATAAGAAGTAGAAAAAATAATAGTTGATAGTTTATTAGATAATAAAAGAGAACAAACAAATAAGAGCCCATTTGAATCTTTTGACATAGAAAGAAAAAGAAGCAATAATTTATTCTGTTATCATGTCATCCTGACAAATGAAAAAAAGAAAAAAAACAATGACTGCAGGATTTATCGAAATAAGAAAAGAAAAAAAAAAGGAGGAAATAAGTCGATGAGAATCTGGTAGAAATAACGATCACGCTGTAAGCAGCGTGGAGGAAGCTTTGCTCAGTTGTTAATAATCCTTGTCGGCTTCCAGCGTAGATGGCAAGAAAATAGCGCTTGTATAATTTTCAAAAAAAAAAAAAAAATAAATAAGAAAAAAAGGTTCACTAGTCAGAGCTCCAACTGGTACTTATTAAAGAATTCGTTGGCTGAATAACACGTTTACAAAAATTAACAAATCCTAAACATAGACAAACAGAGTGATGTACGATTCTTATTGGTGATGATAATATTAGACGTTTCCCTGTAAGGAAACATTTGGCATATATAGACCGAGCAGCCTTTACTGTTTTCGGTTGAAATTTATAAAATATTTCTATTAAAACCCTTTTTTTTTTTTTTTTTTTAAGAAAACAGGTTTCTCAAGTCCAGTAGCTGTTATCACTGTTTCTAATAATTTTTCTATTTGCCTACATTTTCCAAACATTTCATACCCTGAATGTACCAGTTATTATGGGACTGTAGTAATATATAATTATTTATATGATATTAATTCTATCGCATAATAATTGTTTCACTTGCTGTTGTGGAGTGATTTCACAGTGGAGGCTTGTATTTGTACTAAGTCGGTCTTAAAATAGGTTCGACGTACAAAACGTTAGGAACTTCATATAGTAATTATAACGCAGAGTAATCTAGTTGTGGTCGCTGATACATTAGTATCCGACTAACAGTCGTCCGACATCGATTGACTGACCGACCCGCTGACCGACGATATTCAGTCACCCCCCACCACGAGGGTGTCATGTGGCACAAGGCCTATTTAACGTGGGATCTCCGAGCCCGTGGGCTCGGCCCAAAATATGCCCATTGAACCCGTATAAACGGGTTCAGGGTCGGTTTACCTCCCCGAAAGAGAATCCGCCCTTCGGCGTAGCCTCCTTTCGGGTTCTTCAACCGATCAGCCAGTCAACTCACTGACCGACGATACGCCCGTCAAGGCCTTTATAACGTGGAATCAGCCCGTGTGTTCGGCCCAAAATATTTGAACCCGTATAAACGTGTTCCGGTTTACCTCCCCGAAAGAGACTCCGCCCTTCCGCGTAGCCTCCTTCGGGTTCCTCCCCGCCCGAAGGCAGAGAGTTCAACCGATCAGCCAGTCAACTCACTGACCGACCCCCACGTTACTCATACTACTTCTACTTATTATAGGTGGGAGAGTCTATTAACTATAGAATAGGTGTGTTCCACTATAACACACATTTCCTATATTAAATGTACCTGTTATTACGGGACGGTAGTAGTAAATTATTATTTATATAATACAACTTTTGTCCCATAACAATTGTTCCATTTACCTACACATTTCCTAAACTAAATATACCAACTATTATGGGACAGAAATATTTTTTTTTCTTTTACAGTAATGTTCACCCTGTACAGCGCCTGGGGTCTTCGAGGTAGTGTTGTAGAGTAAGGGGCACAATTTATGTGGATAGATGGGAAGATAACAGTTAAACTTAGACATGGACAGGTTAAGATTGTAACGATCAGGGAAACATGCTCTTAGGAGTCGGCCCCACACAGCCGTGGTTCATGGGAAGAAGCCATTTGAGTTGAAATTAATTCTCACCAGTCGAATACGAATAGAATGAGTGTGGTCCACTACAATACAAGTGTGATGGCGGGTCCTAGCCGTAAAGGGTTAGAACTGGCGGAAGTAAAGAACGCAATTCGACCCCAGCACTTGCCATCGAATTAACGCTATAATAGTGAGAGGCTTCCCATATCCAGTCTGTGAGAGAGGGGTTGCAGAGCGGAAAATTTGTTCCTTACAAGGCCGCGGAGATGCTTTTGGACTTGATCGTGATTGTAATGTGAGGACTGGGCAGCTCCTGCCAAAATATAACAGCATTTTCGGCCTGATCTGGCTCTTGTAAATGCAGAGGATGGCACGAGGAGTCAGGTTCTTACTGGGGTGGCAAAGGGAACCGGCCATCTTTCCTGGATCTTTAGTGATGGATCGTATATACGTGTTTCACTTAAGTTCTGGGGTGGGTTAAGCCGCTCAAGTCACAGAGCCTTCCCGAGGAGACAGTCATTCATCGTGATTTGTGGTAGTTCGGGATCCGATCGGCGATGATGGAATGTAGTTTGATTTTCGAGGCAGTGGATGTAACCAGCCATTTTTCCTCTACTGAGATGTTAGACATTGATCGGATAAGAGAACAGCTACAAATCTCTTGTCATCACGATTTTTAAAGGTCCACACTCCTTTTTCCATTTGCTTTCTTCTTTTACATTCTTTCTTTTCTTCCCTCCCTACTGTATATTATTATTTATAACAAGATTTCTGTCTTATAATATCTGTTCCATTTGCCTATATATTTACTAAATTTGAAGTGGATTATTTACACTATTCGGACTATTGTTCTCATCTTTGTCGCCATATTTATTACAACATTTCGGCCGTTGTACGCTCCGGCCTTCTTCAGGTAGTTGGAATGTCGAACAAATAATTTACATAATACCTCATCTCAGAAATATAGACAGATATTTGAAGTGGTGTGAAATATTAACATCTTGATTATGTCATTATTTTATCTTCGAGTTACTATCCATTTTAGTTGTTGCTTCTTTTGGTAGTCCTCGAGTGATGTGGTTTCTCTTATATGTTATAGTCCTTTGCTTGTGATTCTGTAGCGCCAGTCGACAATGTTCCAAGCAGTATGAACCTTGTCAAGACCCTCATGTTTTAGTCGCTCAAACCGTTTTTTCCACCATTGATCATAGGAAGCAGTTTGCAGACAGCTAACAGTTTGGATATTTCTGAACGGCTTTGGTGCCATGTATGGCAACCATATGAGATTTTTGATCTGTTGAAGCTATTTAAGAACATGACTCGAGTTTTCAGGTTGATATTTTGGCTTTACAAATGCAAATACAATGTGTCGCGCCAGAAAGTTATTCTCGTCTGAGTCCATCCTCCAAATCTATAAATCAATCATTCGTCCTTACATGGAACACTACTGCTGTTCTTCTCAAAGTTCTCGACAAAATCCAGAGATGTAATGTGATTGGTCCTGATCTGGCATCTCGTCTACAGTCACTTTCTCACTGACGTGATATGGCGTCACTCTCTTTTCTACAAATATTTTCACGGTAACTACTCCGACGAGCTATTTTCGCTGGTTCCCAAAATGCATGAATTTAACCGTGAAATTATATATATATATATATATATATATTACTTCCATGGTAACTGCTCTGATGAGCTGCTCTCTCTGGTTCCCAGACTCCATGAATTCAAGCGCCCTACGAGGCTGGCATCCCGCTCTCACCCTTACACCGTAGAAACCTTCAAATGTAGCCGTCTCTTCTACTCCAATAGCTTCATACCTCGCACCTCTCGCCAGTGGAACACCCTCCCCAATTACTGTTTCCCTGAAAGCTATAATCTCCAACTATTCAAATGTAATGTCAATCGACATCTCCAATTACCTTGATCTACCCACTATCCTTCTCCTCTTCCTTTCTCCTATCACTCTTATCTGCTCTCGCTCCAAACCCCCTGCATCCTAGTGGCTTCACGCCTTGCTTGGAGCACAATGCTTAAAAAAAAAAAAAAAAGAAAAAAAGTAAGATATATAATCCGGTGTTCTTATAGATATTTTTATTTTTACAAAATAGTGCTCAATGTAAATTTACATGCATTAATATTATAAATTAATCAATTTAAATTAATTGATTAAAACCATATTTTAAATCAAATAATTTATAATACATACATACATATATACATACATACACACACACACACACACACACACACACACACACACATATATATATATATATATATATATATATATATATATATATATAAATCATATGATATAGAATCCCGACAAAGTTTTAAAAAAATCTAACAAGCCACTTCTTTGAAACTAGATTTGATTGATTACGCGTTTCGCCTTTCTAGGCTTCATCATACTCAAAAACGAAAGAAAGAAGTGTATTTGTGTGTATGTTTAAATTATAAATCATTAGTATTTTTCTGCTAAGAAGACGTTTCTCGTGATGAAAGAAATGAATGAAAATGAGTGACTTTTGAAAAAGCCGTTAGTGTTTATTTATTTCTCATTTATAACTCTTAGTTCTCGTCGAAAGTTATTTATAGACTTCTCTGGCTTTTCTTTGTTGAATAGTAAATCATTATCTTATTTTCAGAATGGCACAAAAGGAAAAGATTCGCATAGCTTTTTCTGAAATGAATTTAAGGTAAATTCTTATCCAGTTTTTCAGAATGAGTAGAACGTATCTCTTTGTCAGCACGACTACATCGCTAGCGAATGTGACACAAGGTCGAGGATTAAATATATTGTGTGGAAAGAGGGTATAAGAAAGAGATATTGAGAAAAAAGGGAGGAAGAAAGAGAGATATTGAGAAAAAAGGGAGGAAGAAAGAGTGATATTGAGAGAAAAGAAGGAGAAGGAAATAAAGATATTGAGAGAAAAGGAGGAGGAAGAAAGAGATATTGAAATTAAACAGGGTGAAAGAAAGAGATAATGGGAGAAAAGAAGTAGGAAGAAAGAGAGATACTGAAAGAAAAAAGGAGGAAGAAAAATTGAGAAAAAAAAAGGAGGAAGAAAGAGATATTAAGAGAAAAGTGAGAGGAAGAAAGGGATGATGAGAGAAAAGGAAGAAGAAAGAGATTTTGAGAGAAAGGAGAGAGGAAAAAGATTTATTGAAAGAAAATAGGGAGGAAGAGAGAGATATTGAGAGAAAAAGGCGAGGAAGAAAGAGAGATACTGAGAGAAAAGGAGGAGGAAGAAAGAGAGATATTGAGAGAAAAGGAGGAAGAAGAAATAGAGATATTGAGAAAAAAGGGAGGAAGAAAGAGAGATATTGAAAGAAAAGGAGGAGGAAGAAAGAGATATTGAAAGTAAAGAGGGTGAAAGAAAGAGATAATGAGAGAAAAGGAAGAAGAAGAAAGTGAGATACTGAAAGAAAAGAGGGAGGAAGAAAATATTAAGCAAAAGGGGTGAGAAGGAAAGAGATATTAAGAGAAAAGTGAGAGGAAAGAAAGGGATAATGAGAGAAAAGGAGGAAGAAGAAAGAGATTTTAAGAGAAAAGAGGGACTAAAAAAGACATATATTGAAAGAAAATAGGGAGGAAGAGAGAGATATTGAGGGAAAAAGGCGAGTAAGAGAGAGATACTGAGAGAAAAAGGGAGGAAGAAAGAGAGATATTGAAAGGAAAGAGAAAGAAATATTTTGTTTTTGCGCAGAGACTATTGAGACGAATCTCTCGACGGTTGTATGATTTTTTCTTTATATCCGAAGCAAGAAATAAGCAGAAACCAATAACCAAGTGATGATACTAATGCGAATCTAAACGTATCAGCGTCGATTCTCGGAGACTCTAAATACACTAGCCTCGTTCTGATTGACACCAGGTGTCGCCTGCATTTGAAGCGGTTCCGCTGGGAAATCAAGATTAGCTAAAAGCGTGAGTTGTGATTTTACTTGGCCTCCGTTACACCAAGCGACGTATCCGCGAAAATAGACTGATATAAAAATGAAATATCAGTACACGCTTGAATTAGATTAATCATACACACAGGCACACACACACACATACACACATATATATATGTATATTATTTAATGCGGGTTGTTTATTTTGTATTAAAACGGCTTCTAGAGTCTATTGTATAATATTTTAACATTATCTATTAATAATGGATATGAGCACCGCTTGCACAATGTATCGACAAGTGGCAAGTGAACCAACGAGGGTGTGCGGTATATGTAAGTAATTATTTTTTATTAATATTATTGGGGACATAAGAATTCATAAACAACATTATTTTTCTTATTTTTGAGGTGCATTTTTTATTTTTATATAAGGATATATTTTTTTGGAACTGTATTATTTGTAATAAATCAAATAACATTTTATAGTAACTTATGGGAGAAAAATGATATATAAATGTTTATATACCAGAACTATGTCAGTAAAGTTAATGATAAACTTTAAAAAAAAAAACATTCGTGTGACGCGTTTTGTCTTTTCGGACTTCATCGGAAAAAAAGCCATGTTTATGTTGATGTAACTACGCATGCGCGCAAAGGAGAGGGGTTTAATTTTAAAAAAGAATAATTAAATTTAAAAACTTCTGTTTACCACTTTGGAGCCAGATATTGAACTCATAACTCTTTGTGTCAAGTCACTGGACCCAACCATGGCTTTTATCCACTGAGCAATGTGCCCTCAAGGAGAGATGAGTTAAAGGGAGGTAACTGAGACATCCGGAAGCAGCATGGATCGTGGAACTTGAACAATCTTCCCCGGTGGACGGAAAAAAATGTTCAATTCGAAATTCCAATTACATGAAGAAGGCCGCAGCGTACAACGGCCGAAACGTCGTGAATATTGCAGGAAAGATGAAGACAACAGCCCGAACATTGTAATTAGTGTAGCATTATTTTTGTCAAAATTTTGGTCCTTCTCATCATGGTGGGCAACCAACGCATTTGATGTATTGTTTTGTAAAATGTTCCTTTTGTGTTCATATATGATTTTATTCAGATTCCTTGAGCTTTCTCTTAGGTAATTTTTGTGACAATTATTACAGGCGATGGAGTAAACTCCTCCTCTAAGTTCAGCCTACTGTTTTAGTTAGTATTGACTAAATCTTTTATTGTTTTAGTAACAAACTTTATGTCGAGTTCTTTGTATGTATGTGCATCCGTATGCATTCCTGAATGGATATATGTATACTACATTTATTCTTGCATATATCTATGGCACAATGAGACTTCACACTGCAACGAATGATGTAAACAATGGATGTAATATTAAAAGGTTGAACAAAAGTCTTGACATCGGGATTTAAAAGTCGGTCTTTTACAATATCGTCCCTTGTCAGCTCTTGGAAAATTAATATTGTTCCGCTTGATTTCATTTAGGGATGGATTTAACAAATCAAATGGATTACCATATGTATGTAAACTCTGCGTTCGGATTTGATGACAGACTTTACTTAAAAAGATTAAAGGTCTGAGTGTATAATTCTACTTTTGCGTAATCAATCTATTTTATTGCTTTCGTGCCAGTAATAAGATGCAGAGACGAACGGCAAATAGATATTAAAACATCGGAAATGGTGTCTAGTTGGCAGGGATTCTAAATTTCAATGCTGCAGCACTTGAATGTTGCAGAATCAGTGAGTCAAATTCCAGCTGAAAATTTTGTGTTTATTTTACCCCTATGACCTTGGAAAGGGCATGGATATATAAGTTAAATATCAGTGTAGACTGTCTCTTTAACCTTGAATGGCAGTCAGTTTATCCGTTGACAAACTCTGAATTCGACACAGTAGAAACATCAATGAGGAAACCACGCTACTATCATTGATAAATATGAAAAGGAATCTGTAGAGAGCCATAATCGATAACGTTCTGAAAGGAAGAGGGTAGTAATTTTTAAACAGAAGTGCCATAAACATTAACTTAATTAAGATACTCAATTCTACACTTTCTACTGATATAAAAAGTTCTTTTTTTGTTATTGTTTCATTTTCATTAATTCATTCTAATCTATCTATCTATCTATCTATCTATCTATCTATCTATCTATCTATCTATCTATTCCAGTCTGTTCAGATCTATCTGTCTCAGTCTGTTCATATCTATTTCTCTATCCTAGTCTATTCATATCTATCTCTCTATCATAGTCTATTCATTACTATCTATCTATCTATCTATCTATCTATCTATCTATCTATTCCAGTCTGTTCAAATCTATCTGTCTCAGTCTGTTCATATCTATCTCTCTATCCTAGTCTATTCATATCTATCTATCTATCTATCTATCTATCTATCTATCTATCGCATTCCTTACTCCAACCAGCATTTAAAACGGGAACTCGGCATGCGACATACAGAAGGAGGAATGGTCGTTATTTCTTTTGTATTCCATTAGTAAGAAAGATGTTCGACTAAGACAACTTCTTTCCAAGAACTGCTGCTTTGCGGCACAGATTTATGGCAGTAAGTTTTCGTAATCACTGCAATCTTGACCTCTTCATAACTCCATGAACTTTTGGACATACGTTTACATAGCCATTTTAACTTGTATCTTTGACGCACCGTATATATATATATATATATATATATATATATTGTCATCCACAGACAGACTGTTCCGCTGTATTACAGCTCCTCAGTGTGGCTAGACGTCCGGTTGCCTCTAGATAGGATCGAAACTTGGCTGAATTGGCGTCAGTCGGAGATTCTATACCTAAGCCGTTGGCGCACGGCAGGGATGAAGGTGAATTTAAGCGTATTTATTTTACATAAACACATAGTGACTGAGATAACAAATCGACCATATACCGTGTGTAACAACAAAATTGGCCAAATCTTGCAGCAACATAGGATAATTGTCCATTCCACAAAATGTTTAATATCTAAAAAACAACTAAATTGAGTTTGTTTTTTTCCATGTTTTCAGATAAGACATTTAGCCATCTTGACGCCATTTGTCGTAATTATCACTGAAAAATCATTTGTGTTATTCAGCTGGAAAGAGAACAGGTTAACATCATAGCTACACTATGACATTCCAACTGAGCAATAGTGAGAGGAAAAAATCATTCAGGCCTTCAGTAATGGTACCAACAATCATACTCTGGCTTCCATCTTTATAGTCCACTCAATAACCATCACGAGAACGGTGAATAAGTTTTAAAAAAGAGGGAACAGTAGAGAGGAAAACTGGATCAGGAGGTCACAACAGGAAGAGGGATCATCGTTTCAACTTAGAGCTAAATACATTCTTATTGTTCAAGGTAGAGTCCAATAGTGTTATAAAAACATCGGAGAATTCCAGTAAGATATTTTTAATCATTTCTAAGATACAACGGTTCAAAGCTTAATCCAACAAATGAAGATTTTTGCTGTTATAGGATTTTGACAATTTTTTGTTTACACCCGGTATATATATATATATATATATATATATATATATATATATATATATGCTGTTACACCCGGTATATATATTTGGAGGCCAATTCTTGTAGTTTTGTAGGACAGTTCTAGTTGAACTAATCCTCTGCCTCCTTCGGATCTGGGCACATACAGACGATTAACATCAGCTTTGGGATGATGCATGCGATAGCAAGTGAGAAGCTTTCTCGTTTTGGCGTCCATTCGCTTAATTTCAGCTATGGTCCAGTTAAGGACATTAAAGCTGTATTGCACCACGGGACAGCCAATGTGTTTATGGCCGATATTCTGTTTTTTGAGTTTAGCTCAGTATTTAGTACCAGATGTACACGCCTGTAGTACTCTTTTCTTATGTTTTCCTTCATTTGGGAGTGTTGTATGCTATCTCCTTCGCTAATTCCTAGGTACTTATATGCTTCATCATGCTCCAGTTCCCTAATCTTTGTGACAAAATCTAAATCTATTAAGTCTGTTTCTGTAATTCTACCTTTCTTGAATGTTACGTTTGCTTATTATTATTATTATTATTATTTTCTCACATATCTCTTATCGAAATAACTTTTTCCAGCTTCATCAGCAATAAATAAATATAAAAATAACAAAAAAAAAAACAACACAAAACAAAACAATCCACCCAAAAGCAAAAAAAAACCCCCAAAAAACAAAACAAAAAACAAACAAAAACACAAAGAAACAACGTAAAAATAATCCATTCTTAACACCCCAAAATGGTAATAATAATAATAATAATAATAATAGTAGGGAGGATTAGTCGTTTCGATACAGGAAATATTCGACATTTATTGATTAGTCCAGGGTATGACGATAAACTACATCCGGCAGCAAGGTTTCTGATCGGGAGATTGGAATTTTTTTAGAAGATTGCAACCACCACTTACTTGTTGTTCCCAGGTCCACTCTGGTAGCACTTGTTAGATTGCCAGCTATGGGCAATTTATGAACCTCCAAACAAAAACAAAAGACTATGAAAGCATAAATACACTTTTATATATATAAATACATTACCAACAATATATATTTATAATAAAATTTCCAATCGTGCCTATTTATAGTAAAATTAGTAACAATGCATTTTATAGCAGAATTATCTGTAGTTGAAGGCATACGATAGCGTTAAAAATATATTTTGTTATAGCTATAAAATTGTGTATGAAATATTTATATTTCAGCATTAAATAACCCATAGAGGGGTTGATATGCCGCTAAACAAAATCAACTAACCAAAAGCATTCAGTGACCAAATATTTAGCGTTATTTTCGGTTGAAATTCATAAAAAAATGTTTCTCTTAAAAGCTGTTTTTCAGTAAAATACGTTCGTCAAATCCACTAGCTGTTATTGATCTTTCTAGTACTGATGGAGGCTTCTTTCCTCACTTATTGATCAAAATTGATCGAATTCTATTGATTGAAATAATGTGTAGCGAGACAGCAACTCGATTATTTAATTATTTGACCATTCTAGCTACATGTGCTACCCACTTTTATTGTTATTCTTTTGTTGAATATCTGTTGAGAAAGACCTTTGACCTTACTTCTGCTGCATCAGAGTGTGTGCATAAATCGGAACTGGTGATAGTATACACAGGAAATGGCTACGATAAACGGGGCGCACAAGTTTCCTGAGCCTTGAATAAACAGGGCGCAAAGGTGTTCTAAGCGGAAGTAAATGCGTGCTTGCGTGGGCGCATGCCGGAAGAGGCGTGGCCACACGAAGTTGCGTGGGCACATGGCCGAAAGATACATGGCCGCAAGATATACCGGAAGAAGTCGTAGCCACGTAAAGTTGCGTGGGTGTCCAAATGTTATAAAAACGGTCCAACTCTTGGCCTGGCAGAGAGGCTGGCTAGAGTTTCACCGAAGATTTTGCCTGCGTCATTTCCTGTGTGCACAATCCCAACCTCACTCTACCCAATTGCCACAACTCGAAGAATAAAGCTATTTATATACTTTTATATATAAGTGTTTATCACCTTATTTGAGTCCAGCAGCAATATACAACACTTTTCTGATTTGGGAAGTTTGTTAAAATTCATTGTTTGCGATTCATTAGCGCCAGTTTTCCTG
>CAHIKZ030000237.1:532500-590000 GCA_903632075.3 Acanthosepion pharaonis | reverse complement strand
TAAATCGATTTTTTCATGCTTCTACGGCAGTTTTCATGTAGTTTGCGGCCATTTTGTACTGGCCAGAGTGAGAGCCTATAGCTGGCTGCCACGAATAGGCAAGAAGATTCTATTGGCCATCGTGAGAGCCAACAGCTGACTGACACGAATGTTAACTAACATGCAAAAAAAATCGATAGCTGCATTCGTCACAAGTGGGAAAAATTTAAATCTGCATGGCACTTTACTCCAATTGGCTCATTCGCTTGCTTAAACTCAACGTTGATTCTGATTCCGCAGAACTGGGTTGGGTGTGAAAAAGTATTTGTTGTTAACATTCTTTTTTCATTTGGTTTTTCCAGTTACGAGTCCATTTTTTTTTAAAGCTGATCGTTTTGTGTTCATTTTGTTTAGTTCTTTTTTCGTAACAGATTTAATGTTTAGTATAGAGCTTAGAAAAAATTCTCAGTGTGAGATAGGCAAGAAGTAAGGCATGTAGCAACATCAGCACGGCAAAGGGCACCCCTTTAAAGGCAAGGAAGGGCAAAAATATTTTAAGTCAAGTGGTAGCGATTGCTGTATGAGTCGTAGGATTTTTGAATCAAGTACGGGCAACGCTGGGCCGTGCTGCTAGTGACATCTAAAAGTGAAAAAGTAAAAATAAAATTTATAACAAATATTTTCTTCTTCCTTTTTTATGTGCCGTCTTCTTTGAGGACGTAGGCGATCATTGCTCTCCACCTCCCTCTATCCCTTGCAGCTCTCAACATGTTCCTTCCTTCTGCTTCCTTCCCCAGACCACGTTCTGTCTTCCACTTGCTTAAGCCCGCTAGTTATGTCACGCGTTGATTTCCCTTGTCTCTCTTTCCCTCTATTCGACCTGTGAGTATCAGATTCACCAGGCCCTCCTTTCACATTACGTGTCCCAGAAACCTCAGCTGCCTCTTCCTGGTGTTAAGTATAAGCATCCACTCATCGTGTTTGCATCCTCTCAAAGACCTCATCGTTGCTCATGCGCTCGGTCCATGATATCCTCAGGATCCTTCTGTAGAACCATATCTCCGTCGCCTCGTGTCTCTTCTTCATCTTTAAGCAGACCGTTCAACATTCGCTGTCGTAAAGTAGGACAGATGTCACGTAACAGCTCAGTAATCTTTTCTCACCAAATTAATCCACCTGTCTCGCAATAGTCTGCCTAGCTTTTGGAATGCTTCATTGGCCATCCCAATACGTCTACAGATCTCAGTGTCGCACTTACCGTCCTCTGTCAAAACACTCCCCTGGTATTTAATCTTCCGCACCTGCTTGATTTTAGTGTCCCCGAACTGCAAATCGCTTTTTAGGGCTCATCCTTTCACTGAAGACTATACATTCTGTCTTCTTGTACTTTGTCCTTAGTCCCTTCTTCTCGCTCTCCTTCGTTACCTTTTGTAGGAGGTTTTGTAATTTCTTTTCTGTGTCTGCTATCAGTACCGTGTCATCTGCGTATCTTATGTTGTTAGGATTGTGGCCTTCGATGCTGAATCCCGGCAGGATTTACAATTCTTTCAGAATTACACCAATCCAAAAAGATCCCCGCATCTTCAATTAACAGATCGTTTTCCAGCCACTTCAACAAGATATAAACCGTCTGTAATTCACCCCCGGGGGTAAAAGACTAATCCGAACCACCGCAGTCATTTATCTGTAGCCTCACCCACACTGCCCGGTCACTCGCCGATGACACCTACCCACTGAAGTCCAACGCTTAAGACAGCTACAGGAGTAAATATTAACCAAAGCCGAGGACCTTACATGATGAAAATCTCTTCTACTATGCGATAAAACTACATAGGTGTGTATATTTTCGTTCTTTCTCTACAACTTCAACGCAATACCAACTTCTATGTAACTTCGAAACGAATGTACGAAACTGCACGTATCATGCGCAAAACCTTCTTGATTTAAGCGAAACTTCCCAAATGCGAACAGGTAACGCTCGTACGCTGCCCTTTTTACTCATATACACCGGAGGAGACTTTGGTAATAAAGCGCTTGAAATTTCTCTCTGGCTCTTCCCACACACAATAATAATAATAATAATAATAATGATAATAATAATAACAATACAACATTTAAGAGAAGAATGCGATTTAAGAAAAAACAACAAAAAAAAAAACAGTGTTTGACAATGTTAAACAATATTTCCACAGTAACGGGTGTAAAAAGCAAAATTGCCCAAATCATGCAAAAAAGTCCAATTGTTAAATTAATCTTTAAGCCGAAATGATTAAAGATATCTTATTGGAATTCTCCGATGGTTTTATACCACTATTGGACTCTACTTTGAACAATAAGAATGTATTTAGCTTTAAGTTGAAATGCTAATCCCTCTACCTGTTGTGACCTCCTGATCCAGTTTTCGTCTCACTCACATTTTTAAACTTATTCACCATTCTCTTGATGGTTCTTGAATGGACTTTGAAGATGGAAACCAGAGTATGAATGTTGGCACCATTACTGAAGGCCTCAACGATCTTTTTCGTTTCACCGTTGCTCAGTTGGGAAGACATATTGGAGCTGACACAAAACGATTTTAACCTTTTCTTTTTCTAGCTGAATAACTCAAATGGCTTTTCAGTGATCCTTACGACAATTGGTTTCAAGATGGCTGAACGTTTTATCTAATAATCTGGAAAAAAGAAACTCAGTTTATTTATTTAGATATTAAACATTATGTGGGATGGACAATTATTCTCTGCTGTTACACGATTCGGACAATTTTGCTGTTACACCCAGTCTTCAAGTTATGTTTAAAAACTCGTCTAGAAGCCGCCCTTTGGGCGAACTTTAGGCTAGCTACTCCGGTGGTCTTTCGGACCTTCGGTCTTTTATCTTCATCGTTCTAAGTACGTAAAAGTTATGAAAATTTAGAAATAATAAAATTATTTTATTGCAAACTATTATACGCAGAAGTAGCAACATAAATTGTCTATTTACTATGCTTAGTATTTAATTTAATATATGTATAATTAAATTAGCCAGTGTGAAATTTATTAAATATAAAGAAATTGGGTCGATCCATTCGTAAAATAAAAAAAATATGACGATGTTTTTACTACAATTTAACACGAAAATCAAGGGCAAGTAAGCCATGCATACCATAAAAGAGACACGGCAAATATCGATCTTTGATTGACGAGAATCGCATCTTAATTTGCTAATAAAATTTTATTGGACATACTTCGGCAAATCTTTGTTCACAACCTATTTCCGTAGTTTGTTTACGCGTTTTATTTTCTTTTAAAATCACCATTCTTTATGAAATTCACATAAAGAATCTTAAAAGACATTAGTGAACACAGAAAACATATAAGTCACAGTACGCAAAAAAGAAAAAAGAAAACATACCGTGTCCCGCTTAAGTTTCAGTTACTTTTTAATTAGACGATAACAATTTCAATTGCGATGAAAAGCGAAATTACAGTTCAACCTTTAATAAAGAAATATTTTTTAAACGTTTCACTCTGTTCGATATTTAAATTTAACTTGAAATGAGTTATTTATTTAATTTTTAATCGTGTGTAACTACAGTAGTGACTACCTGTTATTTCAGGTTGTTTATGATTCGCCGAGGTCAAAAAACGGGCGGACGAACACACGTACACTGCGCTTTATTTATATAGAAGATTCATTACTAGTATAGCCGTTTTTCATTACAAGACAGGATGCGTTTAAACAAAGACTTATAACTTTTTGTAGATTTATATATTTCATATATATTTTTAAAAATATAACTTGAAGAAGATTGACATAGTATCGAAATATTGTTTAACATTGTAAAACACTGTTTTTGTTTTTCTTTTATGTTTCGTTTGGTTTGTTTTACGGCTTATCAACCTCAATGGGTTATTTAATGCCGACAAGATTTTTATTGCTGGTAATATTTTTTTTCAAAAATGTATTGCTGCTAATATTATTTTTTCTAAAAATCTATTGTTTCTAATATTTTTCTTTAAAAATGTATTACTGGGAATAATATATTGCTGGTAATAATTTTTCTTTAAAAATTTATTGCTGGTAATACTTTTTTTTTTTTACAAAAATGTATTTCTGGTATTAAAACCTACTTTTACACTTTCATAGTGTTTAGACTCCAGGTTGTGGGGTGGTAAATTATTTGATCATAGCTGGGACCTTAACAGGTGTTAACACCCCGGGTTAGAGTGGACCTGAGATCACCAGCAGTTTCACACTCGTCAGAACCTGATCAGAAGCCTTGTTGTTGGACGTAGTTTATTGTCTTACCCAGGACCCGGATGTACTTTATCGTCATACCGAGGACAGTTTTTCATGTCTTTCGCTTTTTCTAAATCGCGCTCTTCTCTTAAGTATTGAAATATATTGGAAGAGTTACATCAGTCATTTTGTTATAATAACAGCTGTTCGTGTAGAAAAGTTACGTAGTTGTTTTTGACTGTATATATTAGGTTAGTGTTATGGTCTTCAATATTAAATTACGTCAGGGGTGTAAGACAAGGATCTATCTTCTCGCCGAACTTATCCAACCTATACAGTGAGGTAATTCTGAGAGAACTAGAAGTCCCGTCAAAATTCATTAATGGCGGCCACAATAATAACAACATACGTTCCGCAGATGCCATAGTGTTGATAGCTGACACGGAAATAAAACTATACACTCCCACAGAAGGTACTAAATAAAAGTGAGAAGAAATGGTTAAACAGCAACTGTAAGAAGACAGAATGCATGGTTGTTAGTAAAAGGGGTGAGCCCAAAGTGCGAATTTCAAATTAAAGATACCAAAATCAAACAAGAGCAAATATCTAAATATCTGGGTAGTGTTTTAACAGGGGACACTGTGTTATATAGGGATAAAGCGTCGCTGTCGACACTGGAGGTTAAACACAGAGAGAAAACGCAGGAGATCCCATTTTGAATAAGTAGATCACATGATAGCAAAGCAAATCTATATATGGGAATTAGCGTGGCGTCTAAGTGATCACTATTTCTACACTATCCTCTATTACTATACGAATAGCTATCCTCTATACTATTTCTATACTATATCTCTATACCGATCACTATACGGATTACTATTCGTACTTTTAGTGCGGGTGTTATTCGAAGGCGTCTGACAACAGCATTGTTCAACGGCGTTACTATAGTTGTATCTGCAATTACAAAATCTCTACTACAACGAGCATTACGAAAGTGATAACGAGTATTCGTTGACATTACATAAGTGGCAACGAGTGTTCGTTGACATTACATAAGTGACAACGAGTGTTCGTTGACATCGCAAAACACTGAAATTCAAAAAGGCATTGGGATAATGAAGATGCTTTTCAATATCTAAGTAGAGTATTAAGAGAAAAAACTTCGTTAGAAACAATGAAAAGAGTACTGAACTGTTACATGATGTTTGCCCTCCTATATGACAGTGAATGATGGACAGTCTCCTCAAAGCTGAAGAAGAGACTTGAAGCAGTAGTCATGTGGTACTACAGAAGGATACTGAGGATACCATGGACAAGGTTTTAGAGAACATAGGGATAAAAAGTAAACTTATATTTAACCCCAGGAAGAGGCAGTTGAAATTTCTGGCGTACATAATGAGGAAGGATGGCTTG
This sequence comes from Acanthosepion pharaonis, assembly GCA_903632075.3. Classification (NCBI taxonomy): domain Eukaryota; kingdom Metazoa; phylum Mollusca; class Cephalopoda; order Sepiida; family Sepiidae; genus Acanthosepion; species Acanthosepion pharaonis. The sequence goes on along the minus strand of CAHIKZ030000237.1, from coordinate 584,390 downwards.
GAAAATCTGATACTCACAAGGAAAGAGGGACAGAGAACAAACAACGCATAACATACTTAGTGAGCTTGGCATGACGGAAGAATGTTTAGGAGAAATAGCGAAAAGACAAAATCTATTAAGAGCTAAAAAGGACAAGAACTTGTGGAGAGCCATGATCGCCTATGTCCTAGGAGGACTCGGTGTGCAAGCAAAAAGCTAATTTAACGACATTCCAACCATTATTGGGTTATTAAAACCTAATATTACAATTTTATTAAAGGTCAAAAGTCGCAATGAATTAATAGAATGTTAAACATATGTCAGGTTTTTCCACAAAAGTCAACTATATATATATATATATATATATATATATATATATTTATATATATATATGTAAACATTAAACGAAACAAAGAGACGGAGGTATGGTTTTTCTTGTAGATATATGTCTAGTTTTCCTGGTAGACACAGGTCTGGTTTTACTGGCAGACATAGGTTTGGTCTTGCTGGTAGACATATGTCTAGTTTTGCTGTCAGGGATAGGTTTGGTTTTGCTGTTAGACATATGTCCGGTTTTGCTTGTAGACATACGCCTGGTTTTGCTGGCAGACATATGTTGCAGTTTTTTGGGTATGTTTACTAGTGAGCCAGTCAAAATGACCTGACTCATTTTATAGTTCACCAATAGAAGGGTTAACCAATCAGAAAGCTCAAAATATTCAATGCGGCGTGTATAAAGGCAGCCATTTTGTTTTTTCTCTCAAAATATCTCCACTGTCAGCCTGATATCGAAGACTCAAAGAATTAACAGCCGCTACTTTCTCCGAATCTTCACTGCCAACAGACTTTACTGGATTCCATATTCCAAAGACTACGGCAAACATGGTCAACAACATAGATCTGGTTTTACTGGCAGACATAACTCTGGTTTTGTTGATAGACATATGTCTAGTTTTAATGGCAGACATAGGTCTGGTTTTACACAAGGGTAAAAAATGTAGATTTCCTGCTTTAAATATGAGTCTGCTAGAATCCGCCCAGACAGTGTTCCCTTGCGATCAACCTTAATCTCCGCCATGCCAAGAGAATCAGTTTCCAACGTTTTACTAAAATCTTTTATATAAATTCATCGCATCATCATTCAATCATCAAGTTATTTTCCTTGTTTTTCTATGATATTGCACCATCTTTAGTTATGTTTCATTCTGTTAGACTAATGAATTTTTGTCAAAATTTTTTATTCGTATAATTCATAGCCTTATTAATCAGATCATAGAATGGTAAACCATAAAACAACGATTACGGTTTCGAATTGAGGATTGGTCGATACCATAAAATTGTTAGAACCTTTGATCAAACAAACTGGAGAGTAAATCGCTTGTAAAATAACTTCCCATTCAAGTCTCACAATTACTTGTCCGTGTGAATTCCAGCGTTGTGTGGATTTCTTTAATTCGTTCCTCGTCGTAAACATGTACACGAAACACGTCCAAGACATAACGATCTAAAACCAGCTACAGACGTGTTTATACGTCGATCTTGATTTTTTTATGCTCTTCTGGGCTATAAACAAAACCAAGTTATACGCCTGGTTGAGGTGTTAACCACTATTCAGATGTGCCTCAGTTTCTTAGTTTCTATATTAAAAACAAATAAAAAAAATCGCCTGTAAAATGAAATGTTTTCCCCCAAGTAAATGGCGGGAAGGGGTCAATCTGCAGAGGAAATACTGGAGAGTACACCGTGTATAAATGAAACCACGTATGTTACAAGCGTGGTCGTACATCATAACATTTATGTGGCTCTTGTTGCTGGGAATGAACTAAACAGGATTTTTAAGTAACCAGCATTTTCTGATTGATATTTACTTTTATATAAAAAATGGATTTTCTATTTTTTGTTGTGTCGCTCCCCCCACCCTGAAAGATGTAAAAATAAAATGATTTACTCACATTATAAAAAGCAGAACAATAAGTGAGATTATTTGAATTCTTCTTCTTCTAGTTTCACCTTTGCGATCACGGTTCTCCATAACTTCCTATCCTTTGTATCTCTTAACAATATTTCTTTTTTTACGTTTCGGCACACTTTTTGTTCTGCCATCCACTTAAAAAAAATTGATTAGTCACTGCTTCTCTTTGCCCCTTTTGATTTCAGTAAGTCACGTGAGTTTTAAGTTTTCGAAGCCTTCTTTCCTCAGTACATTTCCTAGAAATTTCAACCGCCCCTTTTTTTTTATTCTAATTATAAGCTTCCTTTATTGTTTCATTTTCCTTAAAAAGTCCTTGTGTCTAAGACATTCCGTCAATGGTATTTTCAGTATTCTTCAACAGTACCGCATTTCTGCTGCCTTCAGTGTTCTTCTGTGAAGAAATTGTCCAGCGTACATAGCAGGATTAATATTATGTTGCATTTCAGCACTTTTTATGTTTGGCACGAAAATTTCCTGTATCTTAATATTTTGGAAGGCATCTTTTATGATTCCAACACGCTTTTGGATTCCCGTGTCACAATTTTATTCACCTTACGGTGTTTAGCTTAAGACAGAACCGAATTACAATGGCGACTTCTCTTTGACGAAAGGGAGATAACTTCATTGCAAGAACGCAAAAAGAATTTTATACCAGATAAAATTTTTGGAAAACAAAAATATATTAATTTCTTATCGCTGTACTCATATTAACTATATTGCATTTATATGTTTTCTCTCTTAGAAACGTATGTCCAATGTTCCGATAATATATCCGTCCAGTAAGAGTAATCAGCGACCCGAGTTCAAATTCAAACCGAATCTATTACATTTACGTAAATTTCCTAGGGAAAAGCATGCATCTATTTATTACCTCCCAGCTATAGGTTAAATAGCATGTGAAACCGGTCTTTCTAGCCTTGTATGGCAATCTGTATAAGAAAAGACATATTCGAAACTCACGATAGAATAAAATGCAACGGAAAATCAAGTAACTTTATTTCTTAAGAAGTTACAGTTTAGTTTTGTTAATTTCATTTTACGGCATGTGAACCTGAATGGGTTATTTAATACCGAAAAGATTTTTAGGATTGGTTCGTATTAAGAGAATATGTATTCTTTGTAATAAATCAGTTTTCAGACCAGGTTTCAGTGAGATATTTTTGTAAAGAGGATTTGTAGAGAGTTTGGTTTGGTTTAGTTTATTTTATTTTACAACATATCGACTTCAATGGGTTATTTAATGCCAACAAGATTTTTAGGATAGGTTCGTATGAATAGAATATGTATTATTTCTAAGAAATCTGTTTTAGATCAGGTTTCATTGACGTATATTTGTAAACGGGTTTTTTGTCGAGAGTCAAATGTATTGCTGGTAAGTTGTTTTTCTAAAAATATATTGTTATTTTTACTATAAAAACCTATTTTTATGCTTTCATAGTTATTTGACACCAGTTTGGGCGTTAACTCGTGCTTACCTGGGAAAAAACAACAATTAAGAAATGGTTCTACGTTCTTCAAAATCTTCCGGTCAGAGGCCTTTATACCATATGTAGTTTATCATCATGCCCAGGATACTAAGATGTTATGGGAATCCACAGAAAAAGAAGCTATGGAAAAACCTTACGTCAAACGAACATCTATTATACATCAATTCCGATGGAATCCCACGATCTGCCACCGTGCTAGTTTTCAAATGCATTCAACGTGAAAAGAGTAAAATAAAATAATAAATAAATAAATAAATAAATAAATAAACAAATGAAAACGTTTACTGTATACCAAACGTCATTTAAATCTCTCGATTGCCGGAGTAGATGAACGCATCAGAATATGTGCATGCAGAGTGTAATAAAAAGTAGCAAGATTACATTCTGGAAGGCAATTCTCTCGAATATGTAGAAGCGCGCATGCGTGGTGTGAACTTTTTTTATACTCTTGCCAGCGCATGATCCGTGTGCTTTGACTCATGAAAGAAAGTGTCCTTTTTCTTAACAGATTAAGAGAACAATTTCACTTCAAATTCAACGACTGCGATAGAATACTGACCGATTTAACGAGGTGAAGTCAGCGTAAAAATGCACTGTTTGTGCATAGCAGTGGAAAGCAGTTAGAGTAGGGCGTGGAAAGAAAAGATGGCGGCTTAGACTTGACGTCTGCATGAAATAGCAAATGTCTTGTTCGATTCGCTGTTGACTTGTCAAACTGAATGTTTTCTTGAAATACGATAAAAAAGCAAATGAATCTTCTTAGTAAGTCATTAATAATAGATGAAACAAACGGTTTGACTGAATTATAAATAGGGAGGAATGAAGAAATGATTGAGAAAGAGGCAGAATGTAAAAAAGAGAATTAAAAAATTATATATCTAGAGAGAGAGACGAATGTAATAAAGGAATAAAATAAAAGAAATGAGAACGTAGAAAACTGAACTGACAAATAATGAAAAATTTAAGACAGAATCCATAAAAAAGCTGTCTTTAAAAGTTAAAAGAAAAATGGCCGAGAGAAAGAAAATAAAGAGAGAAGTTACCATAGAACGTAAAAAAATGTTAACATAGATAAAAAAAAAAAAAATAAGAAGGAAAAGAAAAAATATTAACTTGGAATAATATTTCGTAGCGTTTTTTAATAGTTGGCGTTTGAACATATGATTTCCTTTCACACGTGACTGATATTTATGTTAGATATTCTGAAAGGTGACATTTCTACGTGTATTCTGAAAGGTAACATTTAAACGTGTCTTTATAATACAATTGAGTGGATTGTTAATGTTAAATCTTTTTAGGTTAAAAGTGAAAATGGAGTAAAATGGAGATGCATTTTCGTCATTTGATGTTCTTTTAAAGAAATGGAAATCAAAAACTGTACTCACAGCAAAACAATATATGCACCGTTTATGGAGATAATGACATAGCTGAAACTATTGCTTGTAAGGGGTTAGTTACGTTCTGAAAGGGAAATTGTGATTTGTAGGACCAAAAACGTGCCCGCAGACCTGCAGCCGTTGATGAAGACCAAATCGAAACGCATTCCTCAACAGGGCATCGGAGAGATAATCCACATGTCTCATATGAGCATTGTAAGGCATCTCAAACACTTGGAAACGTGAATCACTATGATTTTTGGGTTCCTTACGATTTAAGAGAAGGATATTTCTCTTCCCAAAAGCAACAAATATACCCATTCTTGAAAATGACGATCTCGGACGATGTAAAATGTATTGTTTACCAAAATGTGTATCGATAAAACTAATAACTAAAGTGACATGTCATGGCTGTATCATGCTGTGTATCTGGTTGGATTGGAGGCCCATTGTGTATTACGAGTTCCTTTCGCAAAATCAGACATTGAATTTAGCCAAGTACTTTTCCGATTGGGATCAATCAAATGGCAACAATCGATGAAAATCGTACGGAATTGCCCAATCAGAAATGTGTCGTCTTCCATCAGGACAATACCAGATAACAACTTGACTGGAACAATCTACTACATTCTCTATACTCACCTGACGTGGAAAACCAAGGACGTTTCAGCACGTCTAGAGTCGTTGATGATGACCATATCGAAATGTTAATTAAAAATAATACAAATCGCACGATACGGGACATCGCATAGATACTCCTCGAATCTCATATGCGTGTTGCGATGCTTGAGTAACTCTCGACTTAATGGACCCCTCTTCCAAAAAGAAATATCACAGGCGATGAAAAATGGATTGTTTACAACAATGTGGAGCGAAAAGCTTTCATGGAGAAAACGAAATGAACCACTGTTAACCACTCCAAAATCCGGTCTTAATCTGAAGAAAATCATGCTGTGTATCTGGCAGGATTAGAGGCCATTGTGTATTACGAGTCCCATTCCAGACGTTTAATTCAGACGAGTATTAGAAGTCCTACCAGGACTCATTATTGGCGGTCACAGTTTTAATAATATAAGATATGCTGATGACACTGTGCTGATAGCAAACACAGAAAGGAAACTATAAAATCTCCTAAAGAAGGAGTAAAGTAAAGCGAGGAGAATGAACTAAACATCAATTGCAAGAACACTGAATATATGTGTAAAAACTTGACTAATGCATGGAATAATAATGCAACACAAAATGTACTTAGAACAAAATGTATTGAAACAAGAAAGTGTACACAATATTTACATAAAGTCTTTTGTATATTCCTGGTAAGACCCTTCCTGGAGAATGTGTTGACTGAGTCGCAGTCGGGCAGAGTCTCTGGTTGAATCTCTTGATTCCTCCCTCTCTTCCCGGTACCAACCATATTTATATGGTCGGTACTCCACTATGCAAATTAGGTGGATCCTACCACAAAAATATGGTTGTTAGCAAAGGAGACAGCCCAACATGCAAATTACACATTGGAGATACCGAAATGAAACAGGTACAACAATTTACATATCTGGGAAGCATATTAACAGAAAACAGAAGGCATTGGGATAGCGAAAAATGCCTTCCAAAAACCGAGCCAAGAATTAAGAAACAGACAAATATTGTTGGAAACAAAAGTGTACTGAACTGTAATGTCGTATCAGTCTTACTCTATGGCAGTGAATGCTGGAAAATCTCCTCACAAATGAACAAGAGACTTGAAACATCAGAAATGTGTTTCTACATAAAAATGCTGAGAATGCCATGAACGGATCATGTGAGCAACGACGAAAACTGATAGAAAAAGGCTTCAAAAAGGACATTTTTAATTAACATCAGGGAGAGGCAGTTGAAATTTCTGAAGCACATAATGATGAAGAAGGGCTTAGAAAATTTGATACACACAGGACAGATTGAAGGTAAGAGGATTCAAAGGAAAGCAACGCCCAGCATACCTGGAAAGCTTAATCCTATATGGCGATGGCAGAGCAGGGCTTGCCGAGATGGCAAAAAGACATTAAGTATTATTAAGAGACAGGAAGTCGTGGAGAGCTATGATCGTCAACGTCATGAAGGGACAAGGCACAAAGAAGAAGAAGAAGAAGAAGAAGAAGAAGAAGAAGAAGAAAGTCGCTTCATAATTAAACCTAATAAAGGAGTTTTTAGTTTGTTTTGTTTTATGGCATATCAACCTCAATGGGTTATTTAATGTTAGACATTTTCATGACGGTCGTCTTCGAGTATAGAATCCAGAGGTTGACAGTGAATATTTCGGAGACAGTAGGAAAGCGTAGTGCAGGTTCGCAGTGGATATCGCAGCAAAGTAGCAGAGCGTAGTTCTTCCGTCTGTCATGTTCGCCGGACAAGTTGCCTCTGGTCCTTCCGGTGAGAAAACAAAGATGGCCGCCTTTATACACGACGGATACAGTGTTGGGCGGCTTCTGATTGGTCAACCTTCTATTGGTCGACTATAAAGGGAAATAAGTCATTTTGACTCGCTCACTAGTTATATACGTTGTATACCCAAAAAACCGTAACATTTAATGCCGACAAAACTTTCATTTTTGGTAACATTTTTTTTACAAAAATCTATTTCTGGTCATATTTTCTTCCTTCAAAAATATATTTCTGGTATTAATTTTCCTTCGCTGGTAATATTTGTTTTTCAAAATGTATAGTTGGTAATATTTTTTTCAAAAAATGTATTGATGGCAAAGTATTTCTGGTATTAAAACCTATTTTTACACTTTCATAGTTAAATAGTTAACCCCCAGTTCGGGGGTTAACTATTTGCCCATAACTGTGACCCTAACAGGTGCTACAACTCCGCGTCAGAGTGGACCTGGGAACACCAGCATTTAAGAGGTGGTTCCACGCTTCTCAAACCTCATTAGATGTCTTGCTGTTGGACGTAGTTTATCGTCTTACCCAGGACAACCGATTAAATGAGGTGGTTGATGAAACTCGTCCCGAATTGCCCAGTGGGAAGGGCTAGACGTCATACCATTTTTTGTAGAGCCATTTTGGCTAGGGTCTCCTTCCAAAACTCGACGTACTTACCTGAATTTTCACCTTCAGTTCACCACTTATTTCAATCTCTGTAAAATTATCTTTGAGAAGAACTTAAATTCTCTGGGAGCCTGCAAAAAACCGTGACCAGTTCATAACCCAGAAAAATGCCATGTTCTGGGTGGATGAAGACAGCGGCACTTAGTGGAACAGAACGGCACTTATGTGGATGATTAAAAATACGTACACGGATCTAAATAATGTCTAATAATCTAATTTGTCTATATGTCCTCATCTTTGCCGCCATATTTATTACAACGTTTCGGCCGTTGTACACTCCGGCCTACTTCAGGTGGTTGGAATGTCGAACTGAACCCTTTATTTCGCTCACTGGGGTAGACTGTTCTAGTTTCCCGTGCCATGTTTAATGGATGTCAGTGATCAGTTATCTCCTGTTAATTCCACTCTCCAATTTCTCCAACGCCTTAACCAGGTATTTATCCAGTGATAGGACGCAAAGAGTGTGAGTTCAATACGACTGAAGTGTGAGTTCGATCCTCACGAGGTGCCCCATACTTTCAGCCTTGTGCAGTGTACATAGCGATTTACTACGCGTAGCGTAGATGTGGCACAATGTTCACCCTGATCGAGCGAGACAAGCTTGCTAAGCATTGCACCACGTCCAGGGCTTGTCCCGCTAGTTACGACTGAAAAGTGAGTTCGATTCGCACTAGGTGCTCTATACTTTCGGCCTTGTGCCACATCTAAGCTACGCTTAGGAAATGACAATTACACCATCTCGAAGTGCTCCAACTGGAGAGTATATACCGATTTACTAAACGTAGATTAGATGTGGCACAAGGCCCAGAATATGAGACACCCAGTGCGAATCAAACTCACATTCAGTCGTAATTGATCGAGCGAGACTAGATTGCTACGCATTACGCCACGTCGAAGTGCATATAGCAATTTTCTAGGTCGAAAGAATGGAGAACTCATTATACCCTTCCCTCTGGCAATTTGCTAAGCCTAGCTTAGCAATTTAGTAGGCATAGCTTAGATGTCGCACAAGGGTGAATTTATTGATCATGAAGTTAGGATCGAACTCACTATTCAATCGTATTTGATCGAGTGAAGCAAGCTTCTTAATCTTTACATCATGTCGAAGTGCCTGAACTGAAGTGGATATAACGATTTACTAAGCGTAGATTAGATGTGGCTCAAGACCCAATGTATGGAGCAAGCAGATGTCCTTTCCACTGGCAATTTACTAAGCGTAGTTTAGTAGTTTAGTAAGCGTAGCATAAATGTGGCACAAGGCCGAAATTATGGAGCACCCAGTGAGGATCGGACACACTAGTCAGTCGTATTTGATCTAGCGAGAAAAGTTTGTTAACCATTACACTACATTGAAGTGCCGCATCTGGAGAGTATCTAGACAATCAGGAAACTCCTGGATAGCAAGCTATTTAGCTTGATAAATAGATCGAGGTAACATCTACAGTAGCCCAGAGATGCCATATCACATCAGGTAATTACCTTTATTTATGCAAAGGGAGATGGGTAATTGTCTCTATTTTCATCATTTTCATTGTTCAGACTGTTGTCCTCATTTTTATCGTCATATCCATGACGTTTCAGTCGTTGTACGTGTCGGCCTTCTTCAGGTATATACGTCGGGATTTTGAACCGAACTCTTTATTTAGTTCCACGTGTCATGTTTTTTTTTCTGGATGCCTTATGCGTTCGATCCTCACTAGGTGCCCCATACTTTCGGCCTTGGGCCACATCTGAGCTAGCTTAGAATATGATTTCAGGCACCTCGGGGCGGTGTAATGGTTAGCAAGCTTGTTTTGCTAGAACAATCACGAAGGAGTAGTGAATTCGATCCTCACTAAATGCCCCAGTGGATAAAAGCGTAGGTTAAGGTAATCCAAAAGTGACTTGACTTAAAGAGGTTGTGAGTTCAATACATATTCACAGTAGAGGTTAAAAAAAAACAAAAACTTGTAGAGTTGAGTTACTGAAGGGAATAAACTGAAACATCTAGAAAATGCATGGCACGTGGAACTTACACAATCTACCCCCGTGGACTAAATAAAGGTTTCGGTTCAAAATTCCAACGTATATGACCTGAAGAAAGCCGGAGCGTACAACGGTCGAAACATTATGGATATGACAATAAAGATGAGGACAACAGTATGAACAATGTAAATAGTTACAGTACCTCATCTCAGAAATATAGACAGATCTCCATATTTTATTTTTGTCGCAGTTCAGCTTTTTTATATATATTTATTGTGTCGATATTATATACACTTTATATAATATAAAATAATTCTATTAATATTGCTTTTGGCGTACCTGCTAGATTTTGCGTAGGTTTCATGGTTTTGCACTTGAGAATTAAAAAAAAAATATATAGTTTTTCGCTAAAAACTGTCTAAAGCCGAGGTAAAATATAGAAACACCTTTTAGCGACGATTATGAGAAGAAAAAGAAATATCACGATTTTTCGAAACATACTTTTTTATTCGTTCAGTGAATTTAGAACGTTTTTCATTGCTTTATTTTCTAAATAAAATTTATATATTGGTAAAGTTAACTGTGTGGTCCTTGAAGCATATAATTTTAGAAAAATTCTGCTTAGATATGTTATAATTATATCACGGATTCATGGTATTATTTGTCGGAATCTTTATAACAGAGTATTTTAAAGAATTACTGATACTTTTTTGTTCTTTCTGTTAGAAACTGATTTAATGTCCGCAGACATATTATATTTAATGAAAAAAAAAAAAAAGAATACGAAGCAACAGGGCTAAATATAGGTAAAATTGTGTATAAGAGTTGTTTTTAGACTAATAAAAACAAAACAAAACATTTTAATAAGAAGGGTTTGCAGGAAGGAATTACCAAAAAACAAATAAAAGTAAAAAATATCTAAAATAAATATACAATGAAAGAAACCATCTATCCTTGAATTTCTACAAAGTATTTTTTTAGCTTATTTCAAATATAAAAATATATACTTGGAGTGATCTGATACAATCATACACATTAGCAGAAAAATATACGCACACACAGGAGCATAATATCTAAAAAAGATAAGTATATGTAGGCTCATAAGAATAAGAATGCTTTCGTCCAAAATACATAAATACTTTTTGATATATAAAGGCGCGAACTTGGGCACCTCGAGGCAGTGTAATGGTTAGCAAGCTTGTTTTGCTAGAACAGTCACGAATGAGTAGTGAATTCAATCCTCACTAGGTGCCCCATACTTTCGGCCTTGGGCCACATCTAAGCTAGCTTAGAAAATCATTTCGGGCACCTCGGGGCGGTGTAATGGTTAGCAAGCTTGTCTTCCTAGAACAATTACGACTGAGTAGTGAATTCGATCCTCACTAGGTGTCTCATCCTTTCAGTATTCTACCCCGTCTACGGTACTCCTGGAAAACCGCTATAAAGGCGTGAACATGCATTCGCGTTTTTATAATCTGAACACGATTCTGGGCTTGTGTATTTCTTAAAAGACAAGATAACTATTTTAAGTAAATGAATAGAAGAAAACTTTAACTTATACACACATATATTTCTTTTTATCGCACATTATGAAAGGGACAAAGTCCGACAATTATTTTAAGACATTTTTTATGTTTATACGTTCTTTGTATAAATACAAATATTTCAGGCCGGTAAATGTCGTTAATAGCGTTTATTATAAGCAGAGCATTAACTTAAATATTTGTATCTATAAAAAGAACGTATAAACGTAAAAAAAAAATGTCTTAAAATAATTGTCGGACTTTGTCCATTTCATATTGTGCGATGTCCATTTGGATACGCATCGAGCAGATATGAATGTACGAGAGAAAATAATGGGGAATTGTAGTTTAAAAACAGTAAAATCGGTCATACTAACTGTTATGGGGACCTACCTTCATGGACAAAATAGACTCGTCTTATGACTATATTATGCCTCGCAAGAGGACTGTAGAGAGTGGACGAGTTGACTACTGTACTTAGCCGTCAGACGGACGTGCAACACTTCTGTATTCGTTCTTTTTGTTAATAATACAGTTTCACTCAATTGCTGAGTTCGAGTTTTCTTTGGGCCCTCTTCCGGGTTCACAACATTAACCGAAACGCTCCTCTGTGGCTCAATCGGTAAAGCACGTCAGGCTATATGGCGGTTCCGTATAGGATACAGGTTCGATTCCTGTCGGAGGACGCATATTTTCAAAAGTGTATCGTGTATGACACTTAACTGACTGAAACATTCCATGCAATGTTGATTCCTATGACCACACAGTCTATATCAATAAGAGCATTATATTGTGCGCTCTTGTCCTATAAATGTAGCAAATGTTAATGATCATATGCCTATGTTCTCGTTCGCCGATTGAGCACTGTGGGCAAAAGGGAATTTTTAATGTCTGCTGCTGCTTTAAATGCATCGCTCTTCGTTAGAACTGAGAGCTATGGCAGCCGTATGGTGTTTATATACCACGTACATAATGCGCTAAAATATTCCATTACTCTTTCGTGCATCGCCGATAGCATAGGGGTAAGGGATTTGATTGATGTCAAATCGGTCGAGATTCGAGCTCGGCTTGAAGCAATCGTATGTGTAGCCACATTTATTAGCTGTGATACAGCATAGGAGTGTGGATGATATATGTGTATATCTTTGATATGTTTGATCCAACATTATTTCTTGCTATAAAATTTATTTGTATTGGGTATATATGTTTGAGTTGCTTTCCCTGTTTAATATTTTTTAAAATTGTGAATGTGGATAGAAATGTCCTTTGAATTTTGGGCTATGGGATTTGAATCTGGCATGTATAATGTAAGTCTCCTCTTTAATGTTGTTGCCATGAAGCCAACATATATATATATATTTAGTTTTATATCAAACATACAATTTTTAAAGGACATTTAAAATGATATACAGTGCTGATCTTTTTGCAAGACATTATATATATATATATATATATATATATATATATATATATATATAATATATATATATATATAAATTTTAACCTCCACCCCCCGGTTTTCTTGTGTTTTTCATTATCCTTGGACACGTGGTATAATTTTGACTATTGCCTATAAATATGGGTTTCCCTTTGCCTCTTTAGCCAGCTTTCCTGACGAACCGCTTAGGTGAAACCTGGGTAGGTCTGTCTGGCTCACTAGGTGTATCTAGGTCTGCTCTACGGTTGTATTGATCTCTTTTTAGTTAGTTGTTTAATCGTATCGGGTTTTTTTCTTTGGGTTTCAGACCTGTATCTGTGCGATTTTTTTCGACAGACCTTCATGTTTCTAGCTCTTTCTTTTTTTAAAACCTTTTTTCCCTCGAGATTCATTTGATTATTGGCAAATCAAAAATTCGATGGTTTTTCGAAATGAGTATAGTTACGTATATTTGTGTATATATATATATATATATATATATATATATATATATATATATATATATATCCCACACTCATCTCTGGTCTTTTGAACAGGTGTAGATTTATCTCTTCTCTGTTTAGGAGTGAGTTTCTGGATCCTTCTAAAGTTTTTTCATTCTCTTTCACTCAGTAGCCTTCATGCCCAGATTTTCTTTTTACGGAGACTTCTCGAATGTGTAGTATTCTATCTATCTATCTATCTATCTATCTCATCTATCTATCTATCTATCTATCTATATATATATATATATATATATATATATATATATATATATTAATACAAGTATAAAATTTTTCTCTTAGCTGATTAATATTACCTTCAGCCTCCGGACTCCGGAGTTTTGTAGAACAATCGATCCGTACACTCGTCAGGGTATATATATATATATATATATATATATATATATATATATATATATATATATATATATATATATATATATAGTAAGGTACCCTGTACATATCCTCGGTTTTTCAGACTCCATTAGTTAGTTTTAAAGTCAGAGTTTTCTAATTGCAGGTTACCAGGTGAGACCAGTAAAGTTTGTTATTTAACCCATAGTTAGGAAAAGAATAGATGGATGCATAAGTGCAGCTACTTGTCTGCTTGCTTAATGTAAGTCTTTATAAGAATTTTCTACACTTTGTACCTATGCCGATGAGGAGAATACGCAACTATTTCAACCATGAAACCGAGAGAAATTTCCATGTGTATGTAAAATGTAAGAGGTGAGTTTATAAAGAAGTGTTTGTTTTCAATCTTCAGTAAAGAAAATGTGCGTATATTTAATCGCAATCACAAACGTACACAGATAGAAACGCTTTCTCGTCCACAGTCACACGTTTTATGGAGTTCATTTTCAGATTAGAAATTTTGTTTTGTACTTTTTTTGCTTAATAATAAAATGATGCTTCCGAAAATTTTCAGTTCCATTTTGGGATTTGACGATCTAAAATAATCTTTTTATTCCCGTTTCAACACCTTCCCGATTTTTCTAATTCTTTCAATTCTTCATAAATCATCCACGCCCAACGTCTCTTTTTTTTACGTATTGTTTCTCTGGGCTTTTTTTTATCCACCACTATCTTTATCATTCGTTATTTTTCTTTCTTTCTTTCTTGCTTTGATTTTTTCTTTCTTCTTTCTTTCTTTCTTTCTTTCTTTCTTTCTTTCTTTCTTTCGTACGTTCTTTCTTTATTTCTTGCTTTGATTTCTTTCTTTCTTTTTAGTTCTTTACTTCTAGTTTTTTCTTCACCGTTCTTTATTTCGGTTTTCTTTCTTTCTTTCGTACGTTCTTTCTTTATTTCTTGCTTTGATTTTTTCTTTCTTTCTTTCTTTCTTTCTTTCTTTCTTTCTTTCTTTCTTTCTTCATTTCTTTCTTTCTTTCTTTCTTTTTCTTTCTTTCTTTCTTTCTTGTTTTGATTCTTTCTTTTTTTTCTTTCTTTCTTTTTTCTTTCTTTCTCATGAATAGTCCTCATTTTCCTTGTGTCTTTCTTATACTTTTCATTTTTTTCTCTTTTTCATTTTTCTACTTTCTTATCAACATTGTCATTATATTTTTCTTCCTTGCTTTCTTTATTTCTTTTGCATTAATATTCTCATTAAATTCTTTCCTTTTTCTTTTTCCTGTTTGTTATTTTCTTTCTTTGTTGTTTTTTCAATAAATATTCTCATTTGTATTCTTTCTTCCTTGCGAATGATCACATTACCTTTACACTGTAAATTTTTTCTATTTTCTTTTTCTTTAGTTTTCCTTATTCGATTTTCTGTCTTTCTCTCTTTTATTTTTCTAAGAATATTCTCTTTTTGCTTCTGTCTTCAATTTACTCCACTTTTTAAGTTTTCGGATTTTTCATTGTGTCGTTTTCATAAGTATTCTAAATTTATTCTGAATTTTTTTTATATGAATATTTGAATAACTTTTTTCTTTCTTTCTTTCTTTCTTTCTTTCTTTCTTTCTTTCTTTTTTCGTTCTTTTTATTTTCTCTTTTCTTTCTCATTAATATTCCCTTTTTCTTTATGTCTTTCTTTTAATTTCCATTTTTTTCTCTTTCTGATTTTTCTTTCTTTCTTTCTTATCAGCTTTCAAATTGTATTTTGATATTTTAATTCATTTTATATTTCTTCCATTCTCTTTTATTTTGTAACGTTTTTTTTTCTTTAGTCAACATGGAAACTTACTTTTCTTCAGAAGGAAATTTACGGACTAAATTAGCATATTTCGAGTTCGGGGGTCTCCAATGGAAATCAAAAGCTCTCGGAACGGCAAAGATAAGAATAGCACGTTCGGCGACTGGAGATTTTTAAATTTTGAATTTGAATTTTTCTGAACCCACTTCGAGGCGAAATGACACTATTAAGACAAGCAAGAAAAAATCATCGTCAAGTAACGCTATAAATATCAACTGAAAGATCCTCATAATGTTGTCAATATTACTAATACTACGAATAACTAATACGGCTACAAACAATAAAATGCATTACAAACAATGAAAGATTATCGTCATCAGTATTAGTCTAATACCATCTAAACTCTGTCAATTATAAATGTGACAAAGCGTTTAATAAGATATTTTACGGTTGGCCCAATGGATAGCTGCTAGGGACGCGAAATCGGAGAACCGTGTTCGAATTTCAGTCTAGTTTCGTTGCATTCACTTTCGCACAAAACAATTTTTGGAAATGTATAAATTCGTATCTTCTCGCATCTACGGATTAAATAGCGAGGGAGACTGGTCCCTTGAGTCTTGGTTGGCAACTAGTCGAGTAAAAAGGAAATTGAGGAAATAATGCTTTCGAAAAGAGAGCTACAAAGGGTAGAAACTTGTGGAGAGCTGTGACCGCTCGTCTCCTGAAAAGACAGAATATGAAAGAAGAAAAAATGAATAATAAATCAAATTTAATTTAGTTATTCAAACTGAGCATACAAACTAATTATCGCCATTATGCAAAATCAGCTAATTTGAGCAAAAAGTATGCGGACATATTTATTTATTCGTTAGGACATTATCGGGGTGGAGGTGTGCGTGGTGTAGCTTAGATCTAGAACTCGGAGATCTAGGTTCGAAATGCAGTTGGTTTTCGTTATATTCCCTTTTGTTAAATACCCTTACATTCCTCAGGTATGGCTTAAATAGTCGGGCTGACTGAACTCTCCAAGTTTGGTTAGAAACCAGTTTAGAAGAAAAATAACTCTGAGTTCAAAACCTTATGTAGTACTGACCAATGACATAATATACAGGTAACGAAAGGACCGCGCAGTATACAATGACAATTATCTCGACTGTCGTCGTTTAGTTAATCAATTAGTTTTCATATCACAGCAAAATAGCGCTTACCAGATCGGGAATTAATTCTAAAAGACGTCTAAGTCTTCCTCGGAGTGCAGTATTTTTAACAAGTGGTCCTTTAACTTTTTTATACTAAAGTTCGCACGATATGAGACTAGCGAATCACAGCAGATAATGGTCCTCTTAAAAGGCTATTGTGATTTTCTTACATGTGACACAGAGCTGAAAGAACGGGGGTACCCAGAAAGGATCGAACACATTATTCAGTTGTAACTGATTTAACGAGATAAGCTTGCTAACGAATGCACCACTTCAGAGTACCCTTCGATTTTCAAAGCTTAGCTGAGATGTGTCAAAATGAGGGAAATTATGAGGCATACAGTGAGCATGATAATCATTACACCACATCAGAGTACTCTTTGATTTTCTAAGCGTAGCTTTGATGTAGCAGAGGGTCGAACGTATGTGGCACCCGGTGAGCTTGCTGACCATTATAACGCGTCGGAGTACCTTTTCGATTTTCAAAGCTTAGCTTAGATGTAGGAGGTGTTCCTGTTAAATGGTAATGATGAATTTGCTGAGATGAGTGAAAGTGCAGGTGATAGGAATTGAAGATCACAAGGCAAAGGAGGATACTTAAAGGTTGTTCATTCTTACAAAGAGATTATGTCTGGAGTCAGTTCCACAGAATTTGGAAATTCTATGGAATAAGATGTCTGGGTGGTATATTCTCCTTACAAGAGATGAAATGAAAGTCATTCGATTCCTCAGTGAAGATTCTGCAGAGCGATCTCCTGAGTCCAACAATTCCTAGTGTTCCATGAGAATTTGTTCGCTAGGAAAACATTGACTCCATTTTAGGAAGCATTAAGGAAATGAATCACCGACTGTTTTGCTCAACATACCACATTGCTACGAAATCAAGACAGTAACCTATAAAAACTTGAGTGCTATACTTAAAAAGCTTTATAGAGACGTTCGTATGGACGCCATGCATTACGCCAAACTCGTTCAGAAATATCTAAACAACCAGCTGTGGAAATGGCTTTTCAGATCAATGATTAAAATGGATTCGTGTGAATGAAACCTGTAAGCGATAACAGCTACTGGACTTGAGAAGGGAAAATAACAACA
Organism: Acanthosepion pharaonis; assembly: GCA_903632075.3. NCBI lineage: Eukaryota > Metazoa > Mollusca > Cephalopoda > Sepiida > Sepiidae > Acanthosepion > Acanthosepion pharaonis. The sequence goes on along the minus strand of CAHIKZ030000237.1, from coordinate 566,653 downwards.
TAATTAAGATGTTAACCTTATACACTACTTCATATAAAAGGTTAGGAAGGAAACCGCCATCAATACTAGAAAGAGCGATAAAAGCTACTGGACTTGAGAAGGGAAAATAATGACATAAGATGTTGACGTTGTACACTATTTCATATAAAAGGTTAGGAAGGAAACCGCCATCAATACTGGAAAGAGCAATAAGCACTACTGGCCTTGAGAAGAGAAAATAATGACATAATCATGATGTTTACATTCCATACTACTTCATATAAAAGGTTAGGAAGGAAACCGCCATCAATACTGGAAAGAGCGATAACAGCTACTGGACTTGAGAAGAGAAAATAATGACATAATCAAGATGCTGACATTTAACATTACTTCATATAAAAGGTTAGGAAGGAAACCGCCATCAATACTGGAAAGAGCGATAACAGCTACTGGACTTGAGAAAGGAAAATAATGACATAATCATGATGTTTACATTCTACACCACTTCCTATAAAAGGTTAAGAAGGAAACCGCAATCAATACTGGAAAGAACGATAACAGCTACTGGACTTGAGAAAGGAAATTAATGACATAATCAAGATGTTGACATTCTAAACTACTTCATATATAAGGTTAGGAAGGAAACCGCCATCAATAATGGAAAGAGCGATAACAGCTACTGGACTTGAGAAGTGACAATAATGACATAATTAAGATGTTGACGTTCTACACTACTTCATATAAAAGGTTAGGAAGGAAACCTCCATCAGTACTAGAAAGAGCGATAACAGCTACTGGACTTGAGAAGGGACAATAATGACATAAACATGATTTTGACATTCCAAACTTCTTCAAATGAAAAATTAGGAAAAACTGATAAATACTTGAAAGAGGAGTGAATTGACTTCCGAAACCTATTTTCCTGAAAAGAGAAAAATAAAAATTTAAAACAGAAACTACTCGGTCAATAAATACTAAATGTTTCCTTGTAAAGGAAAGGTTAGTATTAAAATTACCAGTATCCCGTGGGCACGTGGCGAAATGGTTAGAAAGTTCGCTTTCTAACCATGGGACCCAGGTTCAACAGGGTCGATTTGTCAGTAATGTGACTTCTTGATATTATCGATCTGGTGGAGGTGCGCGACACCTTTGGAAAGTATCTGAAAACCATACCACGAGTTGACCTAAGCCTTGTGAGTGAAATTGGGTTAGGCAAAACTCTTTGGGAAGCCGTCAATGGTTGTGCTAGCACGAAGTCACAAGTCATCGTGACGGAGGGTTTGAGCGTGCTGGTCTTGTTCAGATTGTTGATCACGCTAGATAATGCGTTCTCCCCTGGAAAGTGTAACTAATGTCAGCTCTGTGTAGTTACAGTATAAACCAAAAGTGGGGTCTGTGGATATTGAACAGACGCGAAATGTGCCTTCGTAGGCATCTGCAAATGAGGATTGGTTAGCTGCCTTATTATACGGGCATCCTCGGATAGGAGCGGCCAGCCATATAAATTATGCCTTTGAAAGATACTACTCTCATTAAAGCTGTTGACATGAAGATGTGTAGCTCATCTTGGTTGGGTGATGACTTCTTCCACAACTTGAATTTCTGGGATGAGGATTTATCATCATTTTAGTTATTTAATAAAAGAATTTTAAAAGATGAAGATAACGAAAAAAAATGATGACGTTTCAAATAAATGTTTTCAAAAACGGCTTTAGTCACGAAAAAGAAAAGATTTCATGTAAAATTAAACATATTCACTTATGAGATTCAGTGTATGATAATGTTCGCCAATATAGTCTCCCCGCTTTAAATGCAAATAACTTATCCTTGAAGAATTCTTCCATACCCTGTTGATGGATATCGCAATGGAAATTCAGGAAAATTGAAAGATATCGATGTCGAGAAAGATGACCCGTCGAAGCCTTCAGGACGTTTTGTAATTGAAAATATCATTACAGAAACCATTCTGACTGTACCAAAAATTGGCGCAGGCGTAGCAATATTCAAAACAGAAAACCGGACACAAATAAATTAGGAAATGAAAATATAACCGAAATTTTAGCTGCTGAAAAGATAAGCCTCAACTAAACAAGATACATAAATATTTTTGTTTAATTTTAAAACCTACAAACTGTATTAGGTCATGCTTATAAAACAGCGCAGTTTGCCTTCAGTTATAACATACACGCACATACACACACAAACTCAACGCACACACACACACACGTATATATATATATATATATATATGAAGAAAAATTTGGAAAAAACAAACCAAAAATCCTTAAATGCAATTATGTTTGTTTAAAATGAATGAAATGTCGACGTCTGACGTTTCGGTTTAATAAACCTTCTTCAAGACAATATTTTAAAAATTTTCAGTTATCTGTTTTGGATAAGACTTGTTTTTTATGTCCATCGTCTTTTGTCAAATTGAACTGAATTGTATTTTAATGAATATTGTCTTGAAGAAGGTTTATTAAACCGAAACGTCAGACGTCGACATTTCATTCATTTTAAACAACATAATTGCATTTAAGGATTTTGGTTTGTTTTTTTTTCCAAATTTTTTCTTCATTCTGTCGGATCTATATCCATTTACATTTGCTTACATATATATATATATATATATATATATATATATATATATATATATATACTTGGATTGATGTGAGTTTGTGACCCTGGTTTTCACGCTATTTGCGATCGTTAGACAAACTAATGGACAATGCGACGTGCGAAAGAACTTCCCTACACAATCCAACATTGAATACAATTGCGTACGTATGTACGCAAGAACACATGGATGCTCATATAGGCCCAGTCTCACAGTATTTACATATGTTTATAATTGTATGAGCTGCAGTGAGTGAACGTGGGTGTATGTATGTCTGCGTACGTATGAGTGGCGTTCCGGCGACAATTTTCCCTCCTACTACCACAAAAGCACCGATATACGGAACCATATCTAAATCCAAAAATTAAAAATTAATCATTTTGCCTGAAGATCGCAAAAGCGTGAAACCCAGGGTCATAAACACACATCACTCCAACTAAATATGTCAGCCCTATCACCGATATTGAGGCCTTTCCAATAACTACCGCGCATATATAATATATAAATAATGTAAATAAAAAATTGCATATATATATAAATATTTATATGCATATACATTTTACACATACACACACACACACACACACACACACACATATATATATATATATATATATATATATAATTTCATGAATCATTCATACAAAAAACAAATATAGATTTAAGTGGCGAGAATACATCTTCGCAAACAATTTCAATAAGATACATTAACCCCGAACCTGTATATGAATTAACTGAGGATGTCTGTAGGAACAGACGAAAGCTTGTAAAAACTAAAAAAAAAGACCTTATGAAACTGGAATTTATAAACAGGGATCATATCATTCATATACAGGTTCGGGGTTAGTGTATCTAATTGAAATTGTTTGCGAAGATGTATTCTCGCCATTTAAATCATTAACCTCAATATTTGTTTTTTGTATGAATGATTCATGTAATAGTAAATTAAACTGCACCGATAATCTAAATTAAAATAAATGATCCAACGTGCAACTTTCGGATAATAAGTGTGACACTCCTGTAATTATTAAACAATATAGTTCATGCCACATTGACGGAAAACCTACCAGTACAAAAGAATTCTCTTATTACTATATTTGTACAAAAACGCACAACCTTAAAATTTAAATTTCAAACCCAGCGTTGCGACCGCCCGTTCCAAAACAACACATTTCTCATAGCATTTTTTCGGATTACATCTATATTTTCGTTGTCCACTTATTACCGAGAAGTAAAAAACAAGAACAAATCTATTTCCATACCTGAGGATGTCTGCAGGAACAGACGAAAGCTTGTAAAAAGTAAAAAAAAGACATTATGGAACTGAAATCTATAAACAGGGATCATATCATTCATATACAGGTTCGGGGTTAGTGTAACTTAGTGAAATTGTCTGCGAAGATGTATTCTTGCCATTTAAATCATTAACCTCTATATTTGTTTTTTGTATGAATGTAATTGTAAATTAAATTGCACCTATAATCGAAATATATATATATTCCAGGGCAGTCATACCGCGGCACTGATGATAAGGCTCAAATTGTAGTATCTGTTTCAAGCAGCCGACAGCTGATCCACTACTCCAGCCATAAGCAGCAGCAGTTCAAGCGAAGCATCCTCATCAGCTCGAGTTCGACATCCTTCGCCGCTCCACACATCTCCAGCAGGCATTCAGCTCTACCCAGCCATCCATCTCCAACAAGGCTCCAGCGCCAGCCAGCTAACCAGCCAGCGAGCCAGTCAGCCAGCTAGCTAGCTAGCCGGCCACCTAGCCATCTAGCCATCTCGCCGGTCACCTAGCCAGCCATCTCCAACAGGCCTCCAGCTCCAGCTAGCTTCGGCAGCAGCAACGACATGTGATAATCTGTGCTTTTCAGGACGATACTCACACACACACACACACACACACACACATATATATGTATACATACACACACACATGTGGGTGTGTGTTTGTATACGAAGATTTTTATACTATTGTTCAACCAAGGCTCAAGAGCCACTAAAGGTAGAGGTCTACTAAATGACGTAGTTTTATGAGTGTATATAGGATGAACTGGATTTGAATTGGTAAGATTGTAGTGCTCGGGGAAGCATCCCCTCGGGAATATTTTTCATAAAGCAGTGGCTCTTAGGAAAGCTGATAGGATGGAACTTGCTTTGTTGACTGAACACTTAGTGATACACTTGGGTTAAATTTATAAAATATATTTCCTAAAACAGTTTTTCAATTTTTTTTACTTCTTAAAAACACTGTTACTGTGCTTTCTCATAGTGATGAAAGTTTACTTCCAAAACTTTTGTTTAATGTAGAAAAGAAAGTTAATATTTTGATCATATCATTATTTTCCCTTCCAGTTGAATGTAGTTTATGTTACTGCTAATGTAACTCTTCAAGTGATGTGTTTTGCGTGTTTTGGTAAAGCCCTTTATTGTGATTTTGTTTAGCACCTGTCTTTAAAAGCTGTTATTTTTTTATCATTTCACCCTAAGCAAGGCAGTAAAGTCATTAACCCAGAATGGGTTAATGAGTGTAAAAGAATAAGAAAAAAATAAAAGGTATTTGGTAGCGACAACAATAAGCGAAAAGTGCGAGAGAAGAAACTGCTAGCATAGGACTTAAGATTGCATCTAGCCAATTCAACTGTAAAATGATGATACAAAAGTAGTACTGTAATTCATACAGACTAGATATGATAGCGGAAAGTTCATTAAACTATTGCTAGAAAAAGCCTTTATTACCGTAGTGGGAAAGTGGCTGAAGCTGAGATGATAGGTCAAAGCCAATGGCATTAAAAATTCTTCTTTGAATTTTATCAAGAATCTCTCTATATATAGAAGGAGCACCAGACCATATGTGGCAACAATATTCAATGACAGAGTTATAAATATGTAAGATAGATTCTGGAGAGAAAAATTGTCTAGTACGACATAGTGAACCAACTTTCCTAGCAGCAGAACATGCAATGGATTCAGTATAACCTTTCTACTTCATGTCAATAGAGAATGTTAGCACTGAATGTATGTCGTCTTCAAGACAAAGGATTTATTCCCTTGAAGACATTTTAAATCATTGATCTATGAAAACAGATGTCTTTTGTTAATTATTTAGACATTTCTGATCGAGTTTAACACTCATGCATACGAGAGTCTAATTCTAAGAATTTTAATGCTAATATTAACCTCGGGTCACTTCATGTCAGATGTTTCCTTGTAGAAACAATGAAACATCTGACATGCAGAAACCGAGAAGCCTGTACGGCTTTCGGTAAATTTAAAAAAAAAATCCCTCTTAAAACAATTGTTCAGGAAAACAGATTTCTCAAGTCCAGTAGCTGTTATCGCTCTTTCCAGTATTGATGGCGGTTCCTTCCTAGCCCTTTATCTGAACTAGTGTGGAATGTAACATATTTATTACGTCATCATCTCTTTTTTCAGACGAGATTTATAAAATGTCTCCCTTAAAAATTTTTTTAGGAAAATATTTTTCTCATGTCCAGTAACTGTTATCACTCTTTCCAATACTGATAGAGGTTTCCTTTCTAAACATTTATTTGAAGTAGTGTAGATTGGCAAAATCTTGATTACGTCATTATTCTCTCTTCAGAAGACCATTAGCTGTTATCGCTCTTTGCAGTATTGATAGCGGTTTCCTTCCTAAAATTTTATTTGAAGTAGTGTATAATATAACATCTTTATTATGTCATCATTTCCTCTTTCAGATAAGATTTATAAAATGTCTCACTTAAAACAAATTTTTAGGAAAACATTTTTCTAAAATCCTGTAGCTGTCATCGCTCTTTCCAGTATTGATGGCGGTTTCCTTCCTAACCTTTTATATGAAGTAGTATGTAATGTCAACATCTTGATTATATCATTATTTTCTTCTCAGGTCCAGTAGCTGTTATCGCTCTTTTCAAGTATTGATGGCGGTTTCCTTCCTAACCTTTTATATGAAGTAGTATGTAATGTCAACATCTTGATTATATCATTATTTTCTCTTCTCAGATCCAGTAGCTGTTATCGCTTTTCAAGTATTGATGGCGGTTTCCTTCCTAACCTTTTTATATGAAGTAGTATGTAATGTCAACATCTTGATTATATCATTATTTTCTCTTCTCAGGTCCAGTAGCTGTTATCGCTCTTTTCAAGTATTGATGGCGGTTTCCTTCCTAACCTTTTTATATGAAGTAGTATGTAATGTCAACATCTTGATTATATCATTATTTTCTTCTTCTCAGGTCCAGTAGCTGTTATCGCTCTTTCAAGTATTGATGGCGGTTTCCTTCCTAACCTTTTATATGAAGTAGTATGTAATGTCAACATCTTGATTATGTCATTATTTTCTCTTCTCAAACTCAGTAGCGGTTATCGCTCTTTCCATTATTGATGGCGGTTTCCTTCCTAACCTTTTATATGGAGTTGTGTAGAATAACAATGTCTTGATTATGTCATTATATTCTCTTCGTGTTATATGTGATATTCATTTTACTTGTTGCTGCTTTGTTAGTCCTCAATTGATGTGGTATCTCTTATTTGTCACAGCTCTTTGTTTCTGATTCTGTAGTGCCAGTTAGCAATGTTAAAACATCCTGTGTATGACTATAAACTACACCGGACATCAAGGCCTCTGATCGGACGTTTGTCGGTTTTCAGGAACGTGGAACCACCTCTTAATTGCTTTTGTTCCCAGGTCCCATCTTTATTCGAGGAGTTATTACCTTTTATCGTCCCAGCTATGGGCAAATATTTAACCCTTAATCTGGAGTCAAGACACTACGAAAGTATAAAAAAACATTTTTATAGAAAAAATACCAGCAATACATTTTCATAGTAAAAAAAAAATACCAGCCATACATTAAAAACATAATAATGTTACCAGCAATATATTTTTGTATTACTAGCCGAACATTTTTGACTATCTATCTATCTATCTATATATATATATATATATATATATATATATATATATATATCCCTGTCGTGCGCCAACGGCTTAGGGGTAGAATCTCCGACTGACACCAATTCAGCCGAGTTTAGATCGATTTTTGAACTATTTATACGAAATATACGATGTATTTATAAATTGAATTTATATTAATTCTTATGTGGGAATAAAGTGCCGCGGCCGATACTTGTGTTTGAAAATAGATCGCTAGTGAGCAAACACATGTGATCCCATTAATGAATTAAGTAGACCACATGACCATAGAGGAAACGCATATATGGAAGCGTGACGACGAATGGATCTCTATTTCTAGTCTATCCTCTATACTTTACGGATCGCTATTTCTACTCTATCCTCTATTACTATACGGAACGCTATTCTCTACTCTATTCAATATACCATTTTACTATTCATATTTATACGGTGGTTACTTTTCGAGCAAGTACTATTAGCGAGAGTGTTATTCGAAGGCATCTGACACCAGTATTGTTCAACGGCGTATTATAGTTTTATCTGCGATTACAAAGTCTCTACTACAACCTGCTTTACGAAAGGGAAACGAGTATTCGTTGATATCAGTAAATTAATTATTATACGATTTAAGTTTTTATTTATTTTATATTTATTTTATGATATGTTTATTATATTAAAATTATTAATATATGATTAATGTTATTAGATAATATATATATATATATATATATATATACTCTATTATGTTTATACTATAATATCATATTTATTATATTTACTACATTTATTTTATTATGTGGATTTATTTTATTTATATTACCAAAAATAGTCGTGTATAAACCGACTTCATGGAAAGCGCGATTCATGAAATTTTGGCATGGATCTTAATCCCGCTAGAAAAGAAATTACCTGTTTACACTGGTTACGGTTGGCGTGAAATTAACTTATAATAAAGACTCGATATATACGCGAGTATAAACGGTTATTATTATACGATTTATTTATAAAATTCTATGATATATACTGATATATTTACTGAAAAAACGCTCAAAAAGAATATAAAAAACTTGAAATGTTGACCGATATAAAACAGAGAACAGTAAGAATTAACTTTTCATTGATTTTGCCTACAAATATAACAATATCACAGGGTTGTATAATAAGACTAGTTTTTGAATAAGAATTTACGATCCGGAAGTTAAGATCGTTTCTTCCGGCTCATTTGACAAATGAATTTGCGAAGGAAAACTTTGACCCCAAACTGTATTTTGTAACAGTTAAAATCGATTTCCTACCATTGTTTTTTTGTTTGCGAAAAACTTATTTATTTTACTTACCTACTTATGCAGTTGTCTCTTCATATTCAAAATTAAGCTGAAACGAGGGAATTACCTGAAAAATGATTGATTACACAGATCGAAATCAAAGTTGATAAATACGCAAAGAAAACTATTTAAAAAAAATGCAAAAAAATATTTATGGAGGTGGCTAGACAAATCGATAAAATTAAATTAGGATGCCAGAAAGAAACAGCTAAAAAAGAAATATTATTATTAAATTATCTGCAAAATAACTGGAAAAAGATAAAGAAAAGGCTGATCGGCTGATCGGTTGAACTCTCTGCCTTCCGGCGGGGAGGAACCCGAACGAGGCTACGCCGAAGGGCGGAGTCTCTTTCGGGGAGGTAAACCGACCCTGAACCCGTTTATACAGGTTCAAAGGGCATATTTTTGGCGGAGCCCACGGGCTCGCAGATGCCACGGGCTCGGAGATCACACGTTAAAACGGCCTTGTGTCACATGTTGCCCTCGTGGGGGGGTTGACTAAATACTGTTTAGTCAGAAGTCGGGCGACCGGCTGATCGGTTGAACTCTTTGCCTTCGGGCGGGGAGGAACCCGAACGAGGCTACGCCGAAGGGCGGAGTCTCTTTCGCGGAGGTAAACCGACCCAGAACCCGTTTATACGGGTTCAAAGGGCATATATATTATTCAATCGTTTTTTTTTTCTATAGAAGTATTAACTGATCTGTGTCTTTATTTCGCCTTATCTTAAAATGAATCACCGTCTTTCTATAAACATAATAGCATGAGGATTATTCTGTTAGAATTATGAATAAAGAGATTATAAGTCCGGATTTGGTCAGTAAGTGAACATCGTCGTTATTAAAGGATATGCACAGTGGAGTAATGAATGAATAGCGTCTCGGACTGAGAAATCGGAGAGCCGAGTTCGAATTCCATTCAGATCCATTACATTCACTTCCATGCTAATAATACCCTTGGGAAAGATATGAATCCTCGTCTTTTGACCACACCAAGCTATAGCAGGACAAACCGGGTTCTACAGCCTTGGATAGCAACTGGTCTACCGTAGAAAGAAATGGCAATCTTTTGCATCAGTCATGTCTCGAAATATCACGCATTACACATTACCGACTGAACGGGGAGAGCCAGGAAGAAGAATTTATCTGTATTTTCGCTATGGGCATCATTTTTAAAATAAAAAATAATATATATATATATATATATATATATATATATATATATATATATATATATATATATATATATATATATATATATATATGTATGGAGGCATGTTGGAGTAATGGATAGTCGAATTCATTATATTCACTGACGTTCTAATACCCTTGGGAAAGGTATGAATCCTCTTCTTTTTCCACCGAGCTATGTGTAAATTGCAGGACAGACCGGGTTCTATGCCTTGGATGGCAACTGGTCTACCGCAGAAAGAAATGGCAACCTACTGCGGGAAAAAAATTGCTTCGTAAGTCATGTGTCGAAAGATATATGATCCCTTAAGCGTGTATCAGGCATGAAAAATAACTGACTGAACGGGAGAGAGGATTTATTCCCCGCATTTGTATTTTCGTTATGGTCATTATAATATCCATGATATCATAACATCGTAGTTCATGAAATACCTGAAAGGAAAAAGAATGACAAACATGCTTTGTTCAAAGAAAGACTTTACACTACTAAAACATACACAAAGCCATATATACATATGTACACTTATCCCACGGTGAATAATATATATATATATATATATATATATATATATATATATATATATATATATATATATATATATAAAGAAAAGGACAAAGTCCGACAATTTATTTTATTAAAAGACATTTTTATGTTTTAACGTTCTTTTTATAGATACAAGTATTTAAAATAAATGCTCTGTTTATAATAAACAGTATTAAACGGAACCGTTTACCAGGCCGATTGGTAAGGCATTTTCAGCGTAAAAGATATTCGTCCTTTGATGCAAGGTTCGAACCTGTCAAAGGATACGAAACCGTCATTTAAAATTTCCGATTGGTATTCAGGCACGTAAATGTTATCCAATACTGTTTTATAAACATAGCATTTACTTAAATACTTGTATCTATTAAAAAAGAACGTTAAATATAAAATGTCTTTTAATAAAATATATATATATATATATATATATATATATATATATATATATATATATATATATATATGATTAATTCTCCCGTCGAGTTCGACGTATGAGGATCCGACGACCACGAACTAATTATCTGGATACCTATGACATGGCTCGAGAATTTCATAAAGACCACAAACAGTACAGGCGAATGTACTGCATCAGGGAATAGTGTTAGATATGTTATTTTGCTTTCTCATTTCACGTAGTAGACTGATGGTTACTTCTCAGTGCAGCTATATATATATATATATATATATATATATATATATATATATATATATAATAAAATAAAAATGCAATTAATTTACAATTCTTTTTTACTGGTAAATTTTCTGTCAGTAAAAAAGAATTCACTTATCACCATATTTGTACAAGAACGCACAATTGTAAAATTTAAATTCAAACTCAGTGTTGCGACTGCACGCTCCAAAAACAATAACTCATTTCTAATAGCATTTTTCGGATTACAACAATACATATATTTTCGTTGTCCTCTTATTACTGAAATCTATTCCATACCTGAGGATGTCTGTAAGAACAGACGACAGCTTGTAAAAAAGAACATATGCAACAGAAATTTATGAAAACAAGGATCTTTTCATTCATAAACAGGTTCGGGGTTTTGTATATTATTTGAATTGTTCGCGACGATGGATTTCTCGCCAATTAAATCATTAACCTTTGTATTTGTTTTTGTATGAATAATTCATGAATATATATATATATATATATATATATATATATATATAAATATAAAGCAGTTATAATTATTCCAACAAGAGAAAAGTGTGTATATTAAAAAGATGAGAGTTTTTGGCTGTAATGTGGATTTTTTTTAAATAAAATATTATGCTTTATTTTACATAATTTTACTACACGTGTTTCTGGTCTCGCAACCGTCATCAGGTAAAAGGCGGAGATTTCCACACATTATTAAAAATAATTAATTTTTTTCTCCTTTATGTTTTTTCGATGTTAAATATTCTCGATATGAGACATTCTCTTTTTTGTGTTAGTAATCCGAATTTTCTTCTTAAACTCGTGAGGAAAAAGTTTGCAATATGACTATATATATATATATATATATATATATATATATATATATATATATATATATATATATATACCTCAAAAGCAGTGTATAAGTAGAAATAAAAACAAGGGTCTTATATCTATGGAGATACTCGTGTATCCGGAGAAGCCATGTTTAAGAACCCAGATTCAGGTGGGCTGGATTATCTATATTCCAGGCAAGAACATCTTCCATAAACGGGAAACAGCTAATCTTGGGTTTTCCAAAATTGGGGACTTCGAGCTGGAGTTTCTTTCTCTGTCTTGGAAAGATATATTTCGAAAGGAAAACGGCACCATGTACTTGTAAGCTGCTGCGGAGGCAAATAGAGTTTGCCGCAGAAATACACCCCACATAATGGTAAGACTTTAGCCAGATTACTGCAATATATATGGTCCTACGAGAAAGGCTAATGGCAAGAAATATCTTTCGATTGATTCTTTCAACCAATAAACGTATCTTTCCAAAAAAAAAAAAAAATCAAAAACAAAGTAAGATAATCATATTTGAAAGAGAAAAGGCACATCGATCAGTTACGACCTAATATTGTGTTCGATCCCCACAGCGTGCCCAAAATTTCGGCCTTGTGCCACATATAAGCTTCCCTTAGAAAATCATCATTTTTGAAAGAGAAGATTCGATTAGAAAGAGCGTGAGGAAAAATTTTCAATTTGACTCATTTACTATTCCAAATCCTATCTTACGACCTGTCAGCCCAGAGGCACCACCACCTATCGAAGGCTTTTATAACTGGAGGGGACATTTCATTACCACCGACTCATTACCGACTAACTGGTGTTGGCTGTCATAGTGTACACATCCGCTAGATCGTCTTTGAGTCGAAGAGATTTTCAAATTTTGGCTGTTTGTTTTAGTGATTTGTTAGTTACAACAATCTATTTGTCTGTCTGGTGTTTAATTTTCAAACTTTTCATCACACCAAAGATCCTTAGTCAAAGAGGAAATCAAAAATGTGCACATGAAGGCCATTTATTTGTAGTTGATAAATTTAGTAAAAGAAAACAGTTATGTTGTAAAAATGATACTTAATAAATTAATTTTATTTAGTTTTTAAAAGTTATATTTAAAACTGACCCTTAAGAAATTACTTGTTTTTAAAAAAATCGACGAAAAAATGTTGTTTAGTCGAAGGTGTTGAGTCGGCGGCATTGAGTTGATAGCGATGAGGTGTCCTGCACCCTTTCTATTAGTATAAACATTGAGATTATATCTATCGCCGGCTCGTCTGCGAGGATTGTCAGCCAGCTTACAGCACTCGGTATTCTCCAGCGGTCACCCACCTGAGTACTGAATCAGGCTCAACGTTACTTAACTTCGGTAATCGGACGAGAACTTGCGTTTCAATGTGACATTTCACTTTCTAAAATCCATTCAAATAACTAAACATCAGTTTTTTTTGTTGTTTTTGCATAATTAGGACCTGGCAAAATATGCAGGTGGCGTAACGGTTAGAGGTTTTTAACGAGAAATCGGCGAGTCGAGTTCGAATCCTGGTGGAAATCGTTATATTCACTTACGTATAAATAACCATAGGAAAATCTCCCCACTCCTAGCTGTGGTTTAACTAGAAGGACAGACTGGGCTCTCTAACCCTGGTTTGACGTCAGCATATAAGAAATTCAAAAGAGTAAATGATCCTAGCAGGATATATAAATTGTTGCGTTATGTTTCGGCTCTGGGTTACAACGCTACTACATAAAATGGTATCAACGAAAAGTAAGATTTCTTTTTTCATTTTTATTAGAGGAGGCGGAGCAGACATGGCAACTTAGATTCTAGGGGGCAGCGGTTGGAATAACGTCAAGGGAACGCCTGTCGCATGTTGGCTCAGCGTCCCTCCGCGGTGATTCTTAGCCGGTCTCTAAACCTGGAGGTGGGAAGCGTATCGATGTTTCAAAATTCATAGGGGACATCTATTGAATTCGTGCCGTTTTGGGATTATATTCAAAACCCAGACAAAGACAACCAATTACTGTCAGAATATCACGCCCACGAGGCATTCCAACCAATCGCTGACCTTCGTTTTCTGTAACAACTCGAAATGTAATTAAGATTTACTAAGCATAGTTGCACCATAAATCACAAGTTGGCTATGGTGATTTTTTAAGCGTAGCTTAGATGTGACACAAGGCCGAAACTATGGAGCACCCAGTGTGATTCGAACTGACTCTTTAGTCGTAACTGATCTAGCGAGACAAGCTTGTTAATCATGGCATCACGTCGAAACGCCCGAATGATTTTCTAAACGTAGCTTAAATATGGCACAAGGCCGAAATTATGTAGCACCTAGTAAGGATCGAACTCACTATTCGGTCGTAATTGATCTAGCGAGACTAGCTTGTTAATTATTACAGCACGTCGAAGATCCCGTGTAATTTTCTAAGTGTAGCTTAAATGTGGCACAAGGCCGAAACTATGGAGCACCCAGTGAGGATCGAACTCACTATCCAGTCGTAACTGATCTAATGAGACAAGCTTGCTAATCATGACACCACGTCGAAGTTCCCGAGTGATTTTCTAAGCGTAACTTAGATGTGGTACAAGGCCGAAAGTATGGGGCACTCAATGAGAACCAAACTCACTCTTCAGTCGTAATTGTTCTAGCGAGACAAGCTAGCAAATCGTTACAGCAAGTCGAAGTGCCTCATTTGATTTTCTAAGCATAATTTAGATGTGGCACAAGGCCAAAAGTATGGGGCACCCAGTGTGGATCAAACTCACTATTCAGTCGTATTTGATCTAGCGAGACAAGCTTGCTAATCATCAATCCACGTCGAAGTGCCCGTGTAATTTTCTAAGCGTAGCTTAGATGTGGCACAAGGCCGAAAGTAAGGGGCACCTAGTGAGGATCCAACTCACTAATCAGTCGTGATTGATTCACAAGGCATCTTGATTAATCTCGCTAGACAAGCTTGCTAACCGTTGCACTGCGTTGAAGTGTCCGCGGTTTTGTAAACATCGCTTAGATGTAGCACAAGGGCGAAAGTATGGGGTACCCAGTGAGGATCAAACTCACTGTTCAGTCGTGTGTGGTCTAGCGAGACAAGCTTGCTAATCATGACACCACGTCGAAGTGCTCGAGTGATTTTCTAAACGTAGCTTAGATGTGGCACAAGGCCGAAAGTATGGGGCACTCAATGAGAATCGAACTCACTACTCAGTCGTAATTGATCTAGAGAGACAAGGTTGCAGGTCAAAGTGCCAACACATATGGGTACTGAATAAACACAAAATAGACCTGAGTAGACGGTCGTGCTTGGAAACCTGCAAGTGTGCCGAAGATGAGTCATCACACTGATTTGTAATGTGCATTCACACCGAAACGGATCTGATGAGGAGGTCTAGACAAAAAAAGGATGTTTTCTTCTCTTGACACCTATTACCTAATAAACGATCACTAATTTTATTATGAAGGTATTTTAGAAATTTAATCAACCTAAAATAAATAAAACTGAATTTCGACATTTTTTCTGTAGAGTTAATAACGAAAATGTTACTGTTCTGTCTACGACGATAGGCTACATCCGCGTCCTGGGTAAGACAATAAACTACGTCCAACAGCAAGGCCTCTGATCAGGAGGTTTTGAGGATCGTGGAACCATCTCTGAATTGCTGGTGTTCACAGGTCCACCCTGACCCGAGGTGGTAGCACTTGTTAGGGCCCCAGCTATGGATAAATAGTTAATCCCCTCAACTGAGGTCAAACACTATGAAAGTGTAAAAGTAGGTTTTTATACCAGAAATACTTCGTAAAAAATTATTACCAGCCATAATATTTTAAAGAGAAATTATTACCAGCAATAAATTTTCGAAAAAAATATGACCAGCTATACATTTAAAAAAAAATTACAAGCTGTACATTTTTGAATATATATATATATATATATATATATATATATATATATATATATATATATATATATATATTGTCAGCAATAAAAACCGTCGGCATTAAATAACCCATTGTGGTTGATATGCCCTAAAGCAAAACAAATCAGACCAAACTGAAAATGTTAAAAACAATTCATTTATTAAATTAAAAGAAAGGCAGATGAGAGAACAATACTGACAAGATTATAAAAAAAATATATTTCTTTTTCTGTGTGTCGTGTCCCTTCAGGCTGTTTTGTCTTTTGGCCGTCTTTCCTAAACTCTGCTCCGCCATCGATTCGCTCAAGCTTGCCAAGTCGCCATCCCTTGTTTTCCCCTGTCTCTCTTACCTTCCATCTATCCAATGAATATTAAGTTTTCCAATCCCACATTAATTTCTTCTTTTTTATATGCCGTGTTCCTTAAGGACATAGGCGATCGTGGCTCTCCACAATTTCTTGTCCTTTGCAGCTCTAAATAAATTCCGTTTCTTCTTTGTTACTAAACCCTTTTTCCGCCATCTATTTTCTCAAGCTCGTCAAGTTTGTTACGTGATGTTTTTTTCTTACCCACAATCTGTCCTGTGAATAACAGATTTTCTAAGCCCTCCTTCCACATTATGTGTGCAAGAAATTTCAACTGTCTCCTCCTGATGTTAATCATAAGTAACCTTTTTGTTGATATTGTCTCTAGAACTTCATAGTTGCTCACATATTCTTTTCATGGTATTCTCAGAATCCTTCTGTAGAACCACATTTCTTTTGCCTCATGTCTCTTCTTAATCTGTGAGGCGATTGTCTAGCATTCGCTGTTATTTAGGAGGACTGATAATACATAACAGTTCAGTACTCGTTTCTTTGTTTCTTAATACATTGCTCAGCTTTTGAAAGGCATCATTCGCTACACCAATGCGCTTTAGGACTTGAAGATCACTAATTTAAGGATAAGCAAAAACTGCAGAGAACGTATATGGTAATAATGGTGCAAATTGATAAAAAAAATCCTTCCATTTTTACGGTTTATCAACACTTGCAGGTTATTTAAAGCTAGAAAATATTTTTATAGTCCAAGAATTTTCTTCAGTATCTGTCAAGGACATATGGCACAGTGGGTAAAGGCGTTAGTTATATCCAGTGACAGGACACAAAGAGTTTGAGTTCAATACCTGGTTAAGGCGGTGGAGAACTTGAAGAGGGGAATTAACAGGAGATAACTGATAACTGACATCCATTAAACATGGGACGTGGAACTAGAACAATCTACCCCAGTGAGCGAAATAAAGGGTTCAGTTCGACATTCCAACCACCTGAAGAAGGCCGGAGCGTACAACGGCCGAAACGTTGTAATAAATATGGTGATAAATATGAGTACAATAGTCCGAATAATGTAAATAGTGAAGAATTTTCTTTGAGATAATAATAATTTAGAGACACAAGTCTAATTAAATAATAGCAATATTCCCAAGGGTATTTGCACGTAAGTGAATAAAATGAATCCAACTGGAATTGAATATCGGCTCTCCGATTAACGATTCCGAGCCAATATCCAGTACAAAACCCGTGCATCCAAGCTTAGAGCACCATGTATATCTATACTTGCTGAGATCTGTTGGGTAGAAAATATTAGACAATTATTAAAGCAAACCGTACTTAAAATTGATCTTAATTTATATAACGTTGAAGCTGACAGCAGCTGCTATTCCCAAGCGGTCAACCATCAGAGTGGTGATCAGGCTCGGCGTTACTTAACTTCGAAAGGGAAGCGCCGTTTCAACGTGATATGGCCGTAAGCCTCTCAGCTTTTTTTTTTAATCTGGTCAAACCGAGAACTTGTCAGATTTCCCTCAACGTTCAGCAAAGATTATTGTTTCAACTTTTTGTTGATATCAGGAGTCTCATTTATAATGCATACCATAGTCGTTTTAATAAAAGCAACTAAAATTAAGAAAGATTCCGTGAACGTCAACATACAAATATATCGATTAGTCTATGATTAATCGATTAGTCTATGAGATTTTGAATGTTATATAATTTAAAGTACTTTTTTTTATTCAATTCTCTTTTTCTTTTCTGTTTTTCTTTCTTTCCGTCCATCCTTTTTTTTTACCAAAAATAAAAATTACAGCGGATGTCCGAATCAATAATAAAGAATCTCAATTAAAAAAAAAAAACGAATTATTTTTGCTTTTATTTTTCATATTTCAATGAGAATGCCAAGATGGCGGTCTGAGACAAGCGCGGTTGGTGTATTGACTTTAAACAAAGAGAGACGAGGAAATAAAGCAAATAAAGAAGGAAAATGAAAGAAAAAAAATAATATTTCGTGTTGGCGGTAGTTTTTTCCAGAAAAAAATCTAAACAACACAAAATAAGGGGTTGAAGCTCTGGTGGATTTATGTTTAATAAAAATAACCATGAAACAAAGAAAACTTAGCAAAATGAAACTTGAATTTGTTTTCTTAAAACAACCGGAAGGAAAAAAGCGATCGCAATAATCTGACTTCATTTTGTAACTTTTTTTTTCCGTTTGCTTAGTTTCGAATTCTTTCCTGGTGGTTTGCCTCGCGGCTGTTCCAAATTAGATATTATATTCTTTACTAGTAGTACCAGTGAACATTTCACGCCATTCCTGTTTGTATTTTCATTACGTTCTTTCTTTCTTAATTTATTTCTTAATTTCTTTCTCAGTTTCTTTATTTCTTTATTTTTTCTTTCTTTCTCTCTTTCTTTTTCCCTTCCTTCCTTTCTTCCTTTCTTTCTTTCTTTCTTTCTTTCTTTCTTTCTTTCTTTCTTTCTTCCTTTCTTTCTTTCTTTCACTAACATCAAACAGCGTATGTGATATGAATTTTCCGTCTTCCTTGACGATCAAAACGGATTAGTCTATTATTTCTGAGGTGTCGGTAGGGCGTTTCTTACGTTCTTTCTTTCTTTCTTTCTTTCTTTCTTTCTTTCTTTCTTTCTTTCTTTCTTTTTTCTTTCTTTCTTTCTTTTTCTTTCTTTCTTTCTTTCTTTCTTTTTTTTTACACTGGAATCAAACAGCTTATGTGATACGACTTTTCCATCTTTCCTCGCGAGGAAAACGGATCAGTCTATTATTTACGAGGTATTATTAGCAGGACGTTACTTTCTTTCTTTCTTTCTTTCTTTCTTTCTTTCTTTCTTTCTTTCTTTCTTTCTTTCTTTCTTTCTTTCTTTCACTAACATCAAACAGCGTATGTGATATGAATTTTCCGTCTTCCTTGACCATCAAAACGGATTAGTCTATTATTTCTGAGGTGTCGGTAGGGCGTTTCTTACGTTCTTTCTTTTTTTCTTTCTTTCTTAATTTCTTTCTTTCTTTCTTTTTTACACTGGAATCAAACAGCTTATGTGATACGACTTTTCCATATTTCCTCGCGACGAAAACGGATCATCCCATTGGCGTCTCTGATATATCTTTTTCGTCTTTCTGCGCAATCAAAACGGTATAGTCCATTATATTTATGGGCATTGACAGAGCATAACGTAAGTACGCTCTAACTAAAGAACTCCGGGAAGGGCAAGCAGAATTATTATACAACTAGTCTGTGTTGTCAAAACTAAAGGAAATTGTTAGTTTTAATAGGGAGATTCAAGGAAACAAAACTCTTGAAACAATGTACTGGGAATCAATAAGAGAGAGATAAAGAATACACAACTAAACTATAGACCAATCATAGGTTTAATCCATTCCTTTTTAAATTTTAGACGTTCCGTTGTATCTAAGATTCATTGATTACGCCTAGTATTATACAAATCACTTTTTATTCGTTATTTTTTCATGATAAAAATGTTATGTCTTTCATATGTGTGAAATATCTCCCGAAAGAAAAAGATTAGCAAGAAAACGAACTACAAAAACAGCGAAGACAAAAACGGCGACGACAAAGATGATGATGACAAAGCCTATTTCAAAACCAAGTTGAATCGATATGAGACCTTTATAGACTGAGTTATCTGAGTGCCTTACATGAAAGGCTTGAACAAATAAGACTGCAATCTAAAAAATGTAGAAGTAAAGGAGCTGATTAATTAAATGGTTCATTTTGTTCGGGAAGTAATTTTTGTCTAAATGCAGATAAATATTTTATTTGTATAAATTATTAAAACGACCAAGGGGAGTAACCATTCATAATAAATTTATATCTTAAGTTGATTTCCCTCGCTTTCCACTACAAAGGCACATTGATTATTATTATTATTATTATTATTATTATTATTACCTGGTATATCTTGAGATTCCACATCATAAAAAATATGGCAGCTTTCTGTGGATATGCAGTAAAAGTTCGTGGACTTCCTTTCCGTATTCGTACTAATTTTAATAAGGCATGGCTTAGTTCGTTGTTGGTTTTTCGAATTCTTTTGATTTCTTTGAGTCCATTCAAAATGACGCGGAAAGTTTTCATTTTATAATTTTTATCTGTTCTCCACCAGATTCTACATAGGATTAAGACACTTCATGTCCATTATGTATTCTGCAACGAAAATTGTGAATATTTGAAAATGATCTTGCTAATTTGGATAATAGTGGCTCTTAGTTCTTTCTCAGATTTCCAAATCTTCCAAACATTTATCAATGCTCTTTAGGACTGTACAAAGTGCGCGAATAACGATGGGTACATTTGTAATTTCGTAATTTGTTTGTATTCCGGCACAAACCAGCTAAGTTGACTCTCCACTTCTGATGTGTGTTTTTGTTTTTTCAGTGGATGATCTTATTCTACACCGGATTTCCAATTCTTCGAAAATAATTTCCATTATTTTTTTCAGCATGTTTCAAAGAATAATGGCCTGTAAAAATTTAATTTTATGTTTTTCCAATTATTCGGCACAACAACAAGTGCAGGTTGCGATAGATAAATTGTCGTCGAAATTAACACTGAAAATAACAATGGCATCTCATTTTAACAAATATATCTACCAAAATTACACGAAACACATCTTGAAATAGTAAAGAGTAGATTTATTCACTAAAATCGTCATTAGCTCCAAACACGCCCTCCGCCCCAGACAACTTCGGAATCTCCTACAACTCTTCTGCACGGTCTCCTTGTTTAATTTGGTGAATGCTACCATAATCCTTACCTTCAGTTCATCTTTAGTGTTACACGGACTTCTGTTGGTCTCTCGCTCAACTGTGCCTCACACATAAGTAAGGGGAGTGCAGTCTGAGGTGTTAGGTGGCCAGAAGTAAGGGGTGATGTGGTCGCAGTTATGACTAGGTACTCCTGTATTGTTGCATGGTGCTGAGTCCCGTTGCCAGATATAGGCTCTTCTAGCAGCTACCCTCTTGACCCAGGGCAGCACTACCCCCACAAGACATATGATGCGGGCCTTCGTGTTGAGTCTGAGGCCCTGTGGGAAGATGAATGGAGGCATAACGTCACCATCACTAGCGATCACTCCAAACACCATGATGTTGACTGGATATAACATCCAACTCTTTCCATATCATATGCACTCTCCTGACAGCCAGACACTCTGAATGCTAAGCAATACTGCATGCCGTTTCCAACTTTCTGGTGGAGTGAATTGCGTCATAGTGTTCTTTTTCTCATAGACGGTTCCCCAACTGACCCTACTATACTGTGCAGCCGACAAAATCAAAAACAACGCGCATGCGCGAAATTAATAATATAAAATGGCGGCAATTTACCCATTGCACCCTGTATGTTCATTCGCCTTCGTTTTCGTACTGAGCTCTGCAACGAAGACCGCAAATATCTGATATGGATACTCTTAGTTTCGGAATTCCAATTATTCCAAACATTTTGCAGTTCTCTTCGGAACTGTCCAAAATGCGCCGAGGTAAATATTTAATTTTATAATTTTCCGGCTCTCCGGCACAACTCAAATGCGACGGAAATTATCAATATCTGACAATATTAGTGCTAATTTTAATAATGAAGATATTTTACTTCTTTGTCGGGCTTCTGGTTCTTCTAGTCATGGTCCGTTTCATTCATTTACACTCTGTGTTCAGTTGCAACGGAAATCGCTAATGTCCGACAGATCTTCATATTTTTGTTTCTAATGATGGGATTTAGATATCCAGATTGGATACCCCTTTCCGTTTGAATGTTAAAGTCCCATATTATCCATTATCAATTTTTCAATAAGGTATTGTTTTAAATATACCCAATACTTCAGCAACACTTCAGTATTTTAACAAATTTTATAATGTTGTTATCTGAATAGTTTATACTTTTTCTGCTTTCCAATTCTTTCAGAGTTGACAAGTTTCTTCGAGATAATTCTAAATGGTCCAAAGATTGTCACAGCAAATTATATGATCTCCTCTTAATAGCCATATGTTAAGGGTCCCGGAAAGTAATTAAATTTTACTAGAAACGATAGTTAAAAAATTAATGTAAGTTAAATTTACTTAGATATTATTTATCAAATTTTATCATTCTTTCTTTAAAGAAGTTAGGGAGTTTCTCCACGAAAACGTCGAATTTTTAAAAAAAGATATATGTATAATTTCAATACTTTGATTTCTTTCTTTTTTTCTGGAGATTTATGTATAATTTCAATGCTCTTCTTTCTGTCCTTCATTCCATTCATTCCATATTTGTTTGTTAAGTTCTATTGTAATTTCAATGTTTTTCTTTCTTTCTATCTTTCTATTCAAAAATCTATTATTAAGATCTGTACATAATTTAAATATTTGTTTGTTTCTTTGTTTTACTTCCGGATTTTTTATTATTATCAAGAACTATACATAATTTCAGTGCTTTTCAAATTTTCTTTCTTTCTTTCTTTCTTTCTTTCTTTCTATTCAATCCAGATTTGTTTGCTAATATCCATATATAGTTTCAGTGTCTTTCTTTCTTTCTTTCTATACATGAATCTTTTATTAATATCTGTGCACAATTTAAATCTTTCTTTCTTTCTTTCTTTTTTCTTTCTTTCTTTCTTTCTTTCTTTCTTTCTTTCTTTCTTTCTATACATGAATCTTTTGTTAATATCTGTGCACAATTTAAATCTTTCTTTCTTTCTTTCTTTTTTCTTTCTTTCTTTCTTTCTTTCTTTCTTTCTATTGAATCCAGATTTGTTTGCTAATAGCCATACATTGTTTCAGTGTTTTTCATTCATTCATTCATTCTTTCTTTCTTTCTTTCTTTCTTTCTTTCTTTCTTTCTTTCTTTCTTTCTATACATGAATCTTTTGTTAATATCTGTGCACAATTTAAATGCTTCTTTCTTTCTTTCTTTCTTTCTTTCTTTCTATTATGATTTTCTTTGTAATATCTGTGTTTAATATATTGCATTTATTTTTTTCTTGTCTTTATTACTTTCTCCTGTAAATGTCTGTGTGTAAAGACGGGCCATTTTTGTATTTTTTTGCTATGCTAGCGTTCTTCTTTTCTTACAATATTTCGCCCTAAATATTGCCTGCTTATTTTTTGGTCTCCATAAGTCTCTTCGAGAGTTTCAGCATCATGAACGTCTTGAATTGTTCCATGTGAACATTTCTCAGCGGTCAAGGATGTTGTTCTTCAAAATTGCACAAGCCACGACATTTATCTTTGCAATAACATCATCACATTTACAGCCATTACAGGAACATAATAAAAACTAACACCTCCATTAAAAATAATAATGATTTATTGGTCGGATTTACACCTAAATTACTGTATTATTTACTAATATTTAATAGTAGTTACACAAAAGGGAGGACCGGATAAATAATGTTAGTGAAATAATTGGTATTCATTGGTAGCTCGGGGACATTATTGGTAATAGTCAGCCTCTGTGTAAAAGTAACTTCTGTTTCCGTTGGTATATCAGTAGATCCGGAGAGTAACGATGACTACAGTATTTATACTACGTAACAGGTATTTATTTATTTATTCCAAAATAACATTTTTCTTTGTGTTGTAGCATACCTACGGACGATAATGGGTATGACCGCATTCACATAAATACAGTAGTAAATACTGTATGTTGGTCTGCAGTCGGAGATTTGTCTCCAGCTGTACTGTCCAAACACTCTGCATCCGGACAGAGAGGATTCCCAGACGAGGCTATGTCGAAGGGCAGAGTCTCGTTTTAGGTAACAGCTACCCGACCCTGTTTTATACAGGGTCTACGGGGAATTTTTGGCCGACCTTACAGGCTTGGATACCCACGTTAAATTCGGATCTTTACTGCTCGCTGAGGCCATGCTATTTCTACGGAGTCGAAACAGTCTCATTTGCCCCGTTTACCAAGGATAAAATTCCACTCAGCTTTTTTTCACAAAAACCGAAACTCTGTAGAACAGGATCCTGCGTGGATGCTTCCTGAACATTAAATAATAACCTCTTAGGTCAAGGGTCAAGAGTTATCTATCCTCCTTATTCTCATATTCTTTACTTACTACAACCTAGTTTTCATTAATATCCCTTATTCTTTTATTTTTAATACAATTTTTGAGGGATAGTTTTAGATTGATATAAGCTGACAGAGGTGGGGGGGAGGATTATGGAAAGGTCTGTCTTGGAAATGTAAGTAGGGATAAGGTTATTTTTAAACCATCTTTTAATAATTTATTACGTTCAAGTGTACTCATTTAAGATGTCAGACAATTTAAACTCTTAAATAATTTTTAGACATGAGAAATGAAGAAAAAAGGAAGACAAATTGTAAAGCAGGTGAGGGGGAAAGGAGAAAAGAAAAAAGGAAGAGTTAAGCAGGGGGTGAGGAGTAAATGAAGGAAGAGGGAGTTATCATATGTAGGCACTTCAGGGTGACACTTGAAAAGCACATCAATGTAATTTATAATTAATACATAAAGTATTAAAGATTACCAGCAAAGTAGGAATGAAATAAAATAAGATATAATAATATTATTAATAAATAATATTATTAATCCTGAATTAATACAATTGTAATTAATATAAACATATACACACATCTATCTATCTATCTATCTATCTATCTATCTATCTATCTATCTATGTCAGTCTACTCATATCTATCTATCTATCTATCTATCTATCTATCTATCTATGTCAGTCTACTCATATCTATCTATCTATCTATCTATCTATCTATCTATCTATATATATATATATATATTTACAGGACTATTGTCCTCATCTTTGTCGCCATATTTATCACAACGTTTCGGCCTTCTTCAGGTGGTTGGAATGTCGAACTGAACTCTTTATTTCGCTCACCGAGGTAGACTGTTCTAGTTCCACGTGCCAAAACACTGAAGACATTAGGTTTATAATACCCAGAAATTCATACCCAGAAATCCTCAAGGACACATGGCACAGTGGATAAAAGCGTTGGACAGGACCCAAAAAGTGTGAGTTCAATTCCCGGTCAAGGCAGTGGAGAATTTTCACTGATAACTGACGTGGAACGTGAACAGTCTACCTCAGTGAGGGTTCAAGAAGGTTGAAGAAGGCCGGAGCATACAACGGCCGAAACGTTGTGATAAATATGGCGACAAAACACTGAGGACAATAGTCCGAATAATGTATACATATAAACATACACATGTACATACACACATACATATACATAGTTATACATACCCATATATATATATATATATACACATAAACGAATATACAAACATATAAATAAATCACACACACACACATATATATATATATATATATACAGAAAATTGTATACATGTGAAAAAGATTTACGCATAAATTATTTAACCTAAGTTCATAATCCGACATAAAAATTAGGTATTATTTGGTGTCTTGGTAATTTATAAATCCCGTAGTTTCCATTGGCAAGTCTTCCAAAAATTTTATATATATATATATATATAGTTATAGGGATAGATAAATCAAACGACCAGACATAAGCAAACGTATACGCGCGTGTTGGTGTGCATACGCGGGCAAGCAGACAAATAGTCATCAAATTTATACATGAAGTGTAAACAAAATAGTACTCGATGTGGTTAGACATAGAAAAGATATATATATATTAATTAGTACATATACTAGTACCTACGTTATGCTGCACGACATAAGATACGCGATAATTCAGTGAAACTTAAGTCTTACACCAAAGACGAACAGGTGCTCCGAAGAAGATTTCTCTAAGATCAGCAAGGATATTAGGACGCCAGATCCAACAAAATCCACAGGTTACCCGAGAAGAGCTGCAGGAACATCTGCGTGCATTAGGGATTAAAGTAACCAAGCGTACAATAATGTAATGAACTACACAAAAACATTCTGAAATCACGCATCCCAAGGAAGACTCCACTCCTCTTGAAACAACACCAGAGTTGCTAGGCTAAAATTCGTTAGAGAGCATAAGGATAAAGAATATTCGTTTTGGGAAAAAGTACTATGGACAAATGAAACTAAAATAGAGTTGTTTGGCCATAATTATCGAAATCATGTGTGGAGGAAGGACGGTGAAGCCTACTTACCAAAGAACACGTTCCAACTGTAAAGTTTGGTGGTGGCAGTATCATGATCTGGGGCTGTTTTTCTGCAAAAGGTGTTGGCAGAATATCAATAATAGATGGCAAGATGAATGCCGAAAGATACCAGAAAATCCTGCAAGACAATTTAATGCGTTCTGTTGAGAGACTTCGGCTACCTCTTGATTGGGTTTGCCAACTGGATAATGACCCTAAGCATACCGCTAGATCTACAAGGAAATGGTTAACTGAAAGTAACGTTGATGTCTTGCAATGGCTAAGTCAGTCCCCAGACTTGAATCCAATCGAGAATTTATGGCGATATTTGAAAATTCAAATTGGGAAAAGAGCACCAACAAATATCAAGAATTTGAAGACAATAAGCCAAGAAGAATGGAACAAAATCCCACTCAATGTGTGAAAATCCTTAGTTGAGACGTACAGGAATAGACAGGTAGCGGTTGAACTCAATAAAGGATATTCCACAAAGTATTAAATTAAGTTAATATGCTTTTTTTTTTTGTTTTGTACGAATACTTTTTTCATCAGTTAAAATGAAAAAAATGCATTAATTTCTGTTAGAATAAGAATTAATTAAGTTTATTACAATTTTTTTAATAAAATTTATCTTTACACATAAAATGTATCAAAATTTGTTTTTGTTAAGGCTTTTACATTTATAAAAATAGAATTTTTCATGTGTACGAATATTTATTTCCCCCATATATATATATATATATATATATATATATATATATATATATATATATATATATATAAAGTAAAAACGAAAGATAGAAAAATAAAGCAGGATAAGATAGAAAATGAAGAAAAAGAGAGAAAAGGCTAGATAGATATAAAAAGTAATTTAACGAAGAAAGAAAAAAGGACTATGGAGATAGAGAAAGATGATATAAAAGGAGGGAAAGGAGAGGAGAACGTGATAAAGAGCGAGAATATAAGGATGGAGAGAGAATATAAGGATGGAGAGAGAATATAAGGATGGAGAGAGAATATAAGAATGGAGAGGAAAAAACTTAGGAATACAGAAAAGTTGCGCCAATTCATTGAAGATTTGTAGCTTGTGAAGAAAAAAATTCAGAAAATTAATTAAATTATCAATGTAGACATTTGTTTGATTTCGCAACTTTTACATGGTTTTTCTCTGCTTTCATAATGTCATTTTAGTCAGTGAACAATTTGAATACACTCAAAATATTTATTGTGATATGGAAAAGTTGAAAGAGTTGACTAAGCAATTAATTTGTGGATGTTGTCATTCATATGTTTCTCTCAATTTTTCTTTTTATATTTTGTTTTATTTATTTATTTTTTCTTTTCTGGTTTTTGTTTCTTTCTTTTTCTTTTCATTCAGATTTTTTCTTAAGATTTGTGTATAATTTCAAAGCTTTTCTTTCGTTTTTTCGTTCTTTCATTCTCTTCATTCCATATTTGTTTTCAGTTTTTCTTTTTATATTTTGTTATATTTATTTATTTTCTATTGTCTAGATTCTGTTTCTTCTTTCTTTCTTTCTTTCTTTCTTTCTTTCTTTCAAGCTTGCTTCAAAATTAATTCTTATTTCCCTCGGATCGCTCAGCCATGGAGTGCTTTACAGTCCTGCCAGGTTTAATTACGCTTTTCTTAAGAAATGAACATTTTCTTGTTCCCGCAAAAGTTCATATCTACTCGACAGTACACCTCTGTGTGTGTGTGTGTGTGTTGTGTGTGTTTGTGTGTGTGCGCGCGCATACGCGCGTGCTTGGTTGTATGTATGCGTCTGGGGCGTGTGAGTGGGAGATGCTGAAATATTCTTGACGCCGCAGGCCTCCAAATATCTGACCAAATATATGAAAAGATTTTGGAAGCGTCCATAATCTCTCAGCACATCCTCATATATATATAGGATACAGGTTCGAATCCTGTCGGAGGACGAATATTTTCTGTGAAAATTTCTCGGACGTTCAGGCCGGTAAATATTGTTTAATACTGTTTATTACAAACAGAGCATTTACTTAAATATTTGTATCTATAAAAAGAATGTATAAACATAAAAATGTCTTAATATATATATATATATGTATGTATGTATGTATCTATGTATGTATGTAGGTGTGGGGGTATGAAAGTTCTCAGAATATATCTATAGAAAAGTGAAATTGAATAAAATGCACAATAGGAAAGCAGTACATTTTTGTCGACGTGTTTCGTCATCCAATTTTATCAATGCGAATGATAAACAAAAGCGAAATGTTGTGAAACTCAAAATTTCAACAAAAAAAAAAATAAAAATAATAATTAAAAGACACTCCTGCGAAAGTTTATTTTTGGGGTATTAGCAATATTTTTTTTTGACTAAGTGTGCATTCTAGTTTTCCATGCCGACAACATATATCTGCAGAGAAGACAAATTGAATAAAACAGTCAATACTAAGTTCTGAGTCTGTCTATATTTCTGAGATGAGGTATTATGTACCGTATTTACATTAGTCGGACTATTGTCCTCATCTTTGTCGCCATATTTGTCACAACGTTTCGGCCGTTGTACGCTCCGGCCTTCTTCAATACTAAGTTCTGTTTTCCTGTCGACAAGAGGATGTTTCAACGATCACTACACGTTGGCTCCCAAGCTTCATTCCCCCTTATTGTACCAGGGTCCAAAATAGTATACAATAGCACCTCGGTTCCTGAATTTATTTCGTTCCTGATGGCCGTTCGTAACCCGAAATGTTCGTAAACCGTAACTATTTTACGAGTACGAATCAATGTACAGAAAAAAAGTCAGTACAATAAAATTGAAAAAAAAAAAAAAAAGAAGCACGACACATAAATATATAAAACACGGCAGTCGACTCAGAAATTATTTCGTTCGGGTTAACTCGGTTAGGCAATGTTATTCAAGAACCGAAATTTTGTTCGATAACCGAGGTATTTTCATCTTGAAGTTTCTGTTCGAAAACCGATTTGTTCGACATGCGAGACGTTCGAGAACCGAGGTTGCTCTGTATCTTAATTAATTTTGGTAGAAGCAACTTTGTTTGAACATTATTTCATATATGAGGCGAGGATATCATAGGTAATATTTATTACCCATGACCCACCGGTGTGTCGTTTGGTACCTGAGTTCATTTCATAACTCAGAATCCCACACGATCTAGCCGTGGGTCATTGAAAAATTCCCGATATACAAATATTACATTGTTGCTTTCATGTTCTATATTGAAAAAAAAAAAAAATTGGGGGGAAATATGTGCTTCTGGTGTACAATGATCTTATAAGCAGTCAATCAAAGCATCCCATTCCCAACAATCATTATAGAAAAGAAATTGAAGAACGAGCCAGGGTCGTGTGGGCCTTGCAAACATATCTCCGGCGGGTCCTGTAGGAACCAACTTTTTAATCTGTTCAAATATAGAGTTAACGATGTCTTCCCCTCCTAACCACATAAACTCCCCCTTAACGTAGCCCTCTACCTCGAGTAAAAAAAAAGATAAGTTTGTAGATATTAATTTGCTTCCTCATGAGGGCAAATATAACGTAACATCAACATTAATATGGGTTCTCATCCGCATACCTAGCTATGAAGTCAAATGCTGTGTAATTCCAGCGTATTTTATTGTGAACTTCAGGGCGTACCCACGATCTTACTCAGTGAAAATGGGGAGGTACTGAATCTTTAGGGTTAATGTAGTTGTTTTTTTAGTGGCATATCAACCGTTATTGCTTATTTAATGCCGAAGTGAAAATATTTTGAACACAATTTTATGGCTATATATATTTTGAACGCATTTGTATGCCTTCAACTACAGATAAAATCTCTTGTGCAAAAATTTAAAGTATTTTAGCTAGCGTGTTTCGTCCACTAATGAACTTTATGAAGGCAAATGCAAGGGTTTTATTTTGTGACAAGTATTTATACACAAGAGAAAAAATGTTATTGGTTTTACCCGATGCGTTTCGTCGTCTCTTTTCTTGACAAAGTTTCTCCGAGGACGAAATTCGTCTGCTAAGATAAGTTTTTCTTTTGTCTTTACTCGTTAAATGTATTGTTAGTCATTTTGCTCTAAAATGTATTGTTCATTTTGCTATAAATAAGTATTGTTGATATTTCTTATATAAAGATATATGCTGGTATTTTTACTATAAAATATACTTTTTACTTTCATAGTGTTTTGTCTTTTTTCGGGGGCGGGGGGGTACTATTTGTCTATACTTAGGACCCTAACATGTGCTACCACCCCACTTAGGGACAAATCACAGAGCGGATGAAAGTAATGAAATTAATAACTCTCCTGGCGACATTTTTCGCCGAAAAAAAATCTGACAAAAAAAAAAAAAAAAAAAAAAAAATCTAAAGTTTTAAAATTGCGCTGTTTATTGCGTCAACAACTGAAATTACTGTGCAGACCGGACAACATCGGGTCATTTCGGAGATACGGTGACACGAATGACAACGAGAAGCGTTTACAGGAGTTGAAAAGTAACGCTAAGCAGAGGATAATCTTCGGACTGAAATGTAGACACATCGTGACTGTCAGAGACGATGTCGGTTTGACAGGTCTGAAGTAGATGCCGTGTCGAAAGTTGAACGTGGAGACGCGCGAAAGTCTGAACGGCTTGCGTCGAGAAAGTGGTATCGATCGCCCTAGCAGCGAGCCGAGGTGAACACCGGCAGAGAGGCGACTCTGGCCAACGACTTTCGCGCAAATAAATACTAGCGCATTCACCGATTCCCATCGGTATTAATTGCATCAGGTGATGCCACAGTTTGGGACGCGCCGTACCTAATTCAATTATAAGAAACTAGAAAACCGACCCCATCCGTAACTTGATTCCACGCAATGCTCCTTCTCGCCAGTTCACACACCTCATCTGGTCGGCATCAAAATTCATACTATTACCAAAGACGACAGTTTCTTATTAGAGAATTCATTTGCATATCAACTTGGATCGTGGTACATCCGGTCCTTCGGTGATCTGTTAGTTGTGACGATGACTTATATTAGGGGTACCCCAAAATAAAATAGAGTCCCAACCCAAATATAAATTCCAACAGGTTCCTGAAATTGTTTAGAAAAAAAAATAATACTAAAAAACAATAATTTGGTAAAATTTCAGGCTCCAATTTCCCTACAGCGTATCGTTCACCGTATTAAAGCATCAGTTCGTGAATTCGATGACAGTAATTGTGAGTTCAATCTCTAGGTCGGGCAGCGTGTACTTCAGACCCAGTGTTAACGGGAAAACAATAACTGAGAAGCATTAAAAATAAGAAGACATCCCTAAATATGGACAATGGAACGAGAACGGTCCACACCTGTGGTTTAGATAGGGGGTTTCAGTTCAGAATTTATCTGATAATTTATTATATTTAGTTCAAAGCTTCTGAAATTATCCTCCTCGATCACCATATCAAATCAGTGAAGGGCTGCTAAACCGCTCTCCTGATTGTATGATAAGGTTTCATAGATCGTTTCACCTCATTTGGAAATCTTTTGTTTGGCATTTGGTCTTCTATGTTCCGCGTCCTTTTATAGCATGTGCAATCATGGCTCATCACATTTTTTTTTATCTCTTGTGCGTTTCCCTGTTCCAATATACATTCATATAAACTCGTCAGGTAGATGGCTAGCTGCCTTCTTCTAACTCTTGCCTTCAGTATGCCTCTTGTGGGTCAGATTTTCCAAGCTTCCGTTACCCAGATCGATCTACACTTGCTGAAGGTCGTAGATCGCAGCGCTTAGGACAATAGTACGAATGTAAATAGTGTAAATAATGATAGCTCCTCATCCCAGAAATTAAAGACAGAAAATATTAAAAATGTTGAAGATAAACATTGGGTAATTATATTCGTATGCCCAAATTTGGCCATGGGCACTCAAGGCGGTAAAAACCATCTTATCGTTATCTCCGCCAATGGCAGATCATGCAGTGACATAAAATAGTTCTTTGCAAATATGTTGGCTTTATTTATTTTAGATCATTCACCCCAAGCAAAGTGATTACACCGCTAAGACGCAAGAGATGAAAAAGAACGCGAAGACCTCAGGAGAAGGACCTGGAAGCCCAATCCCAAACACCAAACAAGGGATAAATCTCTACACCTGTTCAAAAAACGGGAAGGAGGGTGACCCTGGCAATATGCAAACCTATCTACCCCTAGTTAGTTTACTTACAAATAAGCGACATCAGATATCATTTTCTTTTTAAATTGAGCTCTCTCTAAGTAAGGCAGTAAAGCCACTAAGACACAAAGACGATACTGTATGTGGAAGAATTAGTAACAGAAACATTATTAATGAGGTGGAAGAGAAATGAGTAATCATGAACACAGTAGAGAGCCATTTAGATTTTTGAAGATTAAAATTGGCTGGAGCCGGAAAGGAATTCTACATACGGAAGTGCGTGGGTTGGTTTGGTTTGTTTTACAAAATATCAATCCCAATGGGTTTTTTTAATTTTGACAAGATTTTTTATTGCTGGTAATAATTTTTTCTTCAAAATGTTTTGCTGGTATTAAAAACTATTTTTACACTTTTATAGTGTTTTGACTCCAGTTTGGGGTTAACTATTTGCCCATAGCTGGGACCCTAACAGGTGCTACCACCCTGGGTCAGGTTGGACCTGGGAACACCAGCAATTAAGAGGTGGTTCCACGCTCTTCAAAACCTCTAGATCAGAGGCCTTGCTGTCGGATGTAGTTTATCGTCTTACCCAAGACAGGGGAAGTGTGAGAAAAAACAAAAACAAAAAAAAACAAAAAAAAACAAAACAAAATTGTTAGCATAGAATTTACGGCTGCGTCTAGCCAGCTCAGCAGTAAATTGATGAGATCTCGACGCCAGTCTATTACTTCGCTTAAATTGAACAAAATCTAGGTGTCATGGCGAAGGGCACATCTGAACAGTTACCATGAAGTATTTATAGAAAAGACACAGGGAGGCAACCTTACGGCGTTGGGGAAGTAACTGAAACCGAGATGCCAGATCAAGACCAATAATATTGCTGATTCTTCTTTGGATTTTATTAAGGAGCTCTAGGTAAATAGCAAGGACGCCGGCCCATACGTGATAGCAATATTCGAAGCATGAACAAATGGTAGACTTATAGATCTGTAGGAGAGATTAAAGAGAGAAAAATTGTCTTACACGGCACAGTGAACCAACATTTTTAGCAGCTGATCTAGCAATAGATTCAACTGACCGTATTTATCTGATAATTTATTATATTTACTTCGAAGCTTCTGGAATCATCCTCCTCGATCACCGATGTCACATCAGTGCAGGGCTGATAAATCGCTCTCCTGATTGTATGATAAGGTTTCATAGATCATTTCACCTCATTTGGAAATCTTTTGTTTGACATTTTTATGGTCTTCTATATTCCACATCCCTTTATAGCATGGGCAATCAGGGTTCATCACAATTTCCTATCCCTTGTGGGTTTCCCTGTTCCTATATACATTCATATAAACTCGTCAGGTAGATGGCTAGCTGCCTTCCCCTAACTCTTGCCTTCAAGTATGCCTCTTGTGGGACAGATTTTCCAAGCTTCCCTTCCTCATTATGTGTTCAGAATGTTTCAGCTATCTCTTCCTGATTCTGAGAATAAATGTTCTTTTTGTTGCCATTTTTTTAAAGAATTCTCCGTGAGTTCTTCTCTCCGTCCATGGAATTTTCAATATCTTCCTGTAGAAAAACATTGTTCTACAGATTTTCCCCACATTAACTGTCCTATACGACGATGGATATAACATAATACAGCATCCTTTTGTTTGTT